>CM044017.1:27257969-27680469 GCA_024085815.1 Flaveria linearis | reverse complement strand
GTAGAGTTACCAGTATGCTATCTCCCCCAAAAAAGAGATTAAGTAAACAGTATGGCATGAACTCACCTGATACGCGTGATAGATTTCTAAGGCTTAACTTGACAAGAACAAGTGGAAAGACAACCTTCAAAGGTTACCTAGAATACACAAGTACATAAGTACATGTACACAGAAATCCCAAGGGAACTTTAAGTGCTTTACAATCAAAGAACTCAAGGTTTTATAAAGACAACATACATGTGACCTAGTTGACCCGTTTGACCCATTGGTGACATTATGTGTTGTAAACCATTTAAACAGACATGAGCATATATCATACATGGTTAACATTCCAATGCATTGCTTAAATCACCATACTATGTAAATATCATACAATCTATGCAAGTCCTTAACATCTAGCATGCTCAGTGTATCCATAACACAACTAGTGTATCATATAAAGGTCAAATCATGCATAATCTACTTATATGACCTACAACCATAAATTAGCATATACGGGTCAAAACAATAATTTACCAACTAATCATCCATACTAACCACAACACATTCAACATGTCCATTACATACACATACATCAATATGATCGATTTCCAGTCCCAAACATGAGTCCTAGTTACTAATCAACATTCATACCATACATGACCATCAAAGTACATAAATCACACATAACCAATAAACATTCCATGCAACCTAATAACAGGTTCTATCACGTTAGGCGTCCACAACAATCATTCTAGCATGATCCTAATGTCATGAACATGTCCAATTCCCATATCCAATGTTCATCCAAAATAAAGTTTCCCTTTGGGAAAGTATATCCCAAAATCTACTAAACAACCAATGTATATACAATTCATCAATAATATACTATTTCAAGTTCATAACAACATCTAAACATGATCATCAACATCAAACTAACCTAATTCATCAATTCATATCCTACTTTTGGCAAGATATGAACAACAACATTCATTCTAAGTTTCTAGCATTCATATCAACAATCTAGCACCTTATCAACATCATAAACACATCCATAACATCAACACATTACCAATTCAACGTTACATGCAAAATAAAGTTACTATTATTAGTAACCTATGACCAAAGCCCTCAATTCATCAATTTCTTGCAAGATTCATGTTTTGTAGCATTCATACTATCTAATTAACATCTCAACAACGTCAAATGTCACACCCTCAATTTCCACAAACGGGGTATTACCGTTACGCGTGTGACTTCCAGGATCTCAGCTACTAGTTACACACCAACGACACGTTAATTATAAAACATAATTTATTTCTAAAGTTTGATATTACCAAAGAATAAGTTTTTAATGTAAACATAACAGAAGTTGCGGAAACATAGTGAATCTTAATTGTTTAAATGGCGCAACACGCGCAAACCGAATAAATGAAATTTACTTAAAAATGTTAAATAAGTCACGTGAGATAATAAATGCATGAACGAATGCTCCTAATCGTGCGCGTCTTGTGAACCTGAAAGAAACATGCTAATTTGTCAACACAAGGTTGGTGAGTTCACAGGTTTTGATAAATAGAACAAAAAGTAAACGATACAGTAAACAAAGTAATATCTGTAGATAGCTAATCGACTCGACCAGTTACTAAGTGTATGAAGTTTGCAACCGAAGCTGATAATGTAAATGAACGCCTCGGCTACGTATACCAGGTCACAGCAACAGCAATTAGGTCAATTAAATACCCGTTTGACGAACGTTCTACTAGCGCGACTAGCCCGGGTGGTGTTTGTCAAACCCAGTAGATCTACTCAGAATTACCTCGCTATACTACATACATTAACGGTTCGAGAATGAGGACTTAAGTGGTATCACACTAGTAAACAAGTGATATTACAGTAATACTGATCAATGAAAATGAATTTGAACACACGTTTCTTTCACCCCAAGAAAGTAGTTAAAAGCGGGGCTGAGAACTCACCTTAAATGCACAGCAACATTAAACGAAAGCACAAAGATTAGAGTTCGCGGTTAACCTGAACGTCATTAATATATATATATATATATATATATATAATTAATATTAAATATTAATTGTTTACAATGGGTCGTACGGTTTTGTAACACCCCGAAAAGTCAAAACGAGTCATTAATGATAATGGGCCTAATTAATGGGTATTTAATAAAAGAAGGAAAAGGGTTATGGGCTAAATTGGGTTTATGGGCAAAAGCCTAGTGATTAAGGCCCATAATCAGCCCTTAACCCTCCCAAAGCAACGTCCATCTCCTTCATTTCAACCCTAGCTCCCAAGATTCGTAGAGAGAGAAAGTAGAGAGAGAAAATAAAGGAAACTCAAGATTTGAAGCTTCTAAGGTCAAGGGATTGAAGATCTGGGTGTTGGGGCATCAAACCTCAAGAAAGGAGCAACAATCCAGGTAAGAATCGACCTCTAAACCCTTCTGTAGATCAAACCCGGATTCTAGGGTTTTGGGTTTTGAAAAGTTTCAAAGAAACCCATAAAGGTCAAATTTTTACGTATGAAAACGTGTAAAAAGGTTAGATATGGTTTCATGGATGCTAAACCAAGGATTTGGACGTAAAAAGTTAAGATTTTGGGTTAAAAACGGGCTGGTTCGTCATTTTTATTCAACCAGCGAAATTGTGCCCCGATCCAGCGAAACTGTGTACTCATCCAGCGAAACTATGAGAAGTTCCAGCGAAACTACACTTTCGCTGGGGCGAAACTATTGACCCGTAGATACTGCGAAACTAGGAAATTCCAACGAAAGTTGGGCACACCTGACAGCAAACTGTCGTGCGAAACTGCTGGACGAAACTGACAACGAAACTGGTAGCGAAACTGGCAGCGAAACTGGCAGCGAAACTGGGCAGCGAAACTGCACAAAATGACCTTTTTGAGTGTGAACTTATTTGCAGGTTGTGTAGTGTGATCCTAGCCTAGAGTGATTAGTTTAGATGTCACACCCTCAAAATCCCACGTGCGGAGTTTTACCGCGAGGCGTGTGAATAAACCAGGATCACAGTCAATAGTTACTCCGAACGACTCTATATGCACGTTTAACATAAACCAAACCAGAGTTCAAACTTTAACAATCATGCGGAAGCGTATAGTAATAAAACAAACCAAAATATAAAAATGTATAAAATGGCAAAACATACGCCAACCAACTGTTTAAAACCCAAAATGTAAAGATAACAAATGTATCATTGTTTAAGTGTTAGGATGCATGCTTGACTCGTGCAGTGCTCCTACTGGCAATCTGGATTATCGACCTGAGAATAGCATACTAAAAAGTCAACACAACGGTTGGTGAGTTCAAGAGTTTGCGTATAAACATAACAGTTTAACAATAGTGATATGTATAAGCATGTGCATTGTAATAGATAGCTAGTCCATTAACAAATAGATATTAATACATAGTGATTTCGCAATTGAAGCTGACTGTAATATGTTTGCCTCCTTTCATGACTTTACCATATCGTGACAAATGTCCATAGGACAAATTGCACCCGGTTGACCTCGAGTCACACAGGTGGGGCTCGTCAGACCCAGTAGTACTACCCAAGTTTCCCCGCTATTCAATATTATCAATTCGAAAGTGTGAGGACTTTATCATGGTAAATAGCACTATATTAATATCATACACATCTTAAATATAAAAAGCGTTGTAAAATTACCAGTATGCTATCTCTCCCAAAAGAGATTAAGTAAAACAGTGGGGCATGAACTCACCTGATACGCGTATTGAGTACTAGAGTTTACTTGAAAGACAAAGTGAACCGTCAACCCTCAGAGGTTACCTAGATCATGTAAGTACATGAGTTTGTGTAAACAGTGAATATGAGAAACCCTAAGTGCCCTATAACCAAGGACTTAAGGTTTTAGAAGAATAGACAGGTTTGACCCAGTTGACCCATTTGACCCGTTGGTGACATTATGTGTTGTAAACCGTTTACACAAACATGAGCATATATCATACAAGTCATGTAAGTTCTTAGCATCTAGCATACTCAGTGTGTTCATAACATAACTAGTGTATCATATAACAGGTCAGATCATGCATAACCTACTTATATGACCTATAACCATGATTTAGCATATACGGGTCAAAACAGATAATTTACCAAAAAGTCATCCATACTATCCACAACACATTCAATATGCCCAATACATACAACATACATCAATATGATCAATTTCCAGTCCCAAACACGATGTCCAAGTTACTAGTCAACATACCAACCATACATGGTCATCAAAGGGCATAAATCACCCAATAACCAAATAAACATTCTATACAACCCAATTAACAGATTCTACCACTTTAGGCATCCACAACAATCATTCTAGCATGATCCTAAAGCCATGAATAAGTCCAATTCCCAATATCCAATGTTCATGCACAATAAAGTTTCCCTTTTGGGAAAGTTCATCCCAAAATATAGTAAACACCCAATGAACATACAATTCATCAATAATATACTATTTCAAGCTCATAACAACATCCAACTATGATCAACAACATCAACCTAGCCTGATTCATTCATCCAAAACTAAAAAGTTTCTACTTTTGGCAAGACATGAACAACAACATCCAACCTAAGATTTCTAGCATTCATAGCGACAATCTAGCATTCATATCATAATCCCAATGTTCATACAACATCATTAACACCCTAATAACACCAATTCATCATTGAATTATCAAGTTCATGCACAAAAGTTACTATTAATAGTAAGGTATGATCCAAGCTCTCAATTCAACAATTTCTTGCATGATTCATGTTTCCTAGCATTCATACTAACTAATTAACATCCTAACAACATCAAACAACAATCAATTCCATAAAAGCCCCAAAATTTTCGAATTAGGGTTCATGTACATCAAGGTTCATGATCAATCAACCAATAGTGTAGTTTTCTTGCATAATCAATTTAAACAACATACATACAACCTAACTAACATGTTAACAACATCAAAACATCAAAATTTCAGCCCCAAAACACTAATTTCGCAGCAGGGTTCGGCCCTAATAAAAAATCAACAAAAAACATCAAAACTAACCTTTAATTCACGTGTGTACTTGTTAATGAAGGTCCAATTCGCGTTCTATGGCTTGAAATTGAACAAAACCGTGCAGAATTTTGGGTGTTCTTGGCTGAAATTCGAAGGGAAGAGAGGGAGAGAGGCTGCAGGTCGGTTTGGGTGTTTGGGTGGGGGTTTGGGGTGTTTTATTTTTACCAATTTACAAGTATACCCCCTCTAAAACTTGCACTTTGTATTTTTTTAGAATTTCAGCTTTTAATTTCTTTTTAAAAGTGTTTTTAACCATCTAACAAATATATGAACTAGTAATAACAATTATATATTTTATCTTTATAAAACACGCAACATACGAATTAACACACGCGTTTCCGCGTTACGCGATAAAATTCCCGAATAGTCTTTAAATCGCGTAAACACATAAGCATAATACAATAATCATTTAATCCACTAGATTATTATTAAATTAACATTATTAATTACTATTAAGTCACCAACGTCAAACGACAACTAGTGTGTGCTTACGATGCGTGTATGTAAAACTTAACGGAACTAACGGAGTTTGGTAACGGAAAATCACCGAATGTCACATTAGAAGTTACTCACATTATCCAGGTGAGTTCTAGATCCCCTTATTTAAACGTTTTTCTATGTTTTTGGGGCTATTATGCATAGTAAACATAAGGTTTTCAAGGTAAGGATTTCAAGGGTTTTAACAAGAAAATACATTTTTCTAAAGTAAAATGTGCCATTTAAATAGCTCAAAATAATTTTCGGGCGCGCTGACCTGGCAGCCTGGCCCCAGCCAGGGGCGTTGCCCCTTGGACCCCAATAGGGGCTGCTGCCGCTAGGACCCCGCTGTCAGGGGCTGCCACCCTCGAACCCCCGCTGTCCCGCGGAGGGTTGGTTACGTGTTATGTTGACTAGTACTTGGTATGTTGTGTACTTAATAAGTTACGCATGATATATTAAGTGGAAGATAATATTAATGAAAGTGGAACTTAAAGAATGTTACCCCGGGCCTGTTGATGATGAAAAGTCTTGCAAGCACTATGATAGACTTCACTTAGGTGAGTCTGATGTATGATGATGGATCCGTATTCATGAGCGGGCTATGTGCCTTGCAGTGTGGATCAACTGTCGGGGGTTAGCTACCATGATGATGTGTACTGACGGGGATCGACATTCGTTGTCGATCAACATGAAGCTCTTGCTTTGTGCAACCTCATTTATGATGAAGTGAAAGAAAATGAAAGAATGAAAGATAATGAACATGCTTAATATGATGTAAGAAATGTTATGTAGTATGATGTATGCGTGGTCATTATATGAAGGATACTTGTTAGGACCGTGTACGTACGGAGTACTAACTGATTCTTCGTTATATCGGATCAAATAGTGCGGAATCCTATTTGATTGGTGATCTAATCAGGGAGAATGTTAACAAGATCAAACCTAACGATTAGAAAACGTTAAGAACGGACTAGGAATGATCTGGGACGTTCTATAAACTTGGAATGGACGAACAGGACGCTCTGGGTCGACTAGGGTTGCAAGTATTCGAAGTGTTACGTTTTTCCACGGATTAAGTGGTATTTATAGGTAAGGGTTTCTCATTCGTTCGACTGAACCATACGCATGATTCAGTCGTGCGATTGAGCTATGCGCTTGATCCATACGCACGACTGAGCATTCAGTCGTACGACTGGTTCAATCTCATGCTCTAGTCTTACGACTGATCCAGTCTACTGGTTCAGTCGTGCGATTGAGTCATTCAAATAAAGTTGTTCATGCGTATGGTCCATTGGCATGGGCCATTCGCATGATAACTTCATAACGATAAGTTTGAATGTATTGGTTATCATTACATTACGCATATCAATTCAGACAATCACTTACCTATATAATTTATCAACCATACATTACACAACCCATTAATGAAACATTAAACATTATAAGCACATACAACCATTTGCATTTCATTAATCATCTTTCAATTACATATATGTAAGACATTACAAAGATATTACATTGAGATCAGAATCTAGGTACATATGTATCAACAAACTCCCCTTGGACCTAGATTCATCTAACGTCTTACTTGACCCATAACCTCTTCAAATTTCTTGTATTTCTCCTCTCTTGTAACTCCTGCATGTATTTCAAATGCAAAGCAGAGTCTGATCACGTTTTGAAATTGGAGGGCTTGTACAATATCTTGCGAGTCATAGAACAGTGGGCACTGGTATAAAGTGTAAACATCTTCAGCTGACAAGTTAGTAAGCCACATTGGGTCGAATACCCTGATAACCTCCATTTGTCCTTCTTTATTTAGACCTATGACCGCTTCTCCTGTTCGCCAATCATAGTACCACCACTTTAAGTGTGGAGTGATGTCCTGAGGCATTTCCCTTAGAGGGATCTTAGACATGGTACGCGGTGGACGCCACTTCAACACTATCTTGGGTTTCCCGATTCGTGGATCCACTTCAAACCTTCTAATGTACCTCGTAGGTTGCTGAGGCCTGAAGTTTACCCACCAGGTGTCATACTCTTTCTTCAGTGCAGCTTCAAACCATCCTGACATCTTTCTAGGATCAGTATAAAGCAACTTCAGCTTTGCCAGTTGGTTTAGCTCAAAACCTGGTAGAGTTTTTAGATCATGTGGGAATCTAAAATACTCAATACCTTTCTCCCTCTTAACTGCATAAACATTAAGATCATCAAAATAAGCCCACAATATTATCCTTCCCTACACCTTTTGGTGTTTCTTCACTCTATACAACTTTGTGTAGACATTTGATGTTGAAGCACTTCGTTGGGCTCGTAGATCTTCAAAACGTGCAGCCCATTCAGCCTTTCTAACTTTAACTTCCTCCTCTGTGGCTCGGGCTGTCTCCTCTTGTTTATCAGATTCTGCTTCCATTTTATCTAGAGTCTTGAAGATATCACTGACCAGATTGTCATCCAGATTTGGAATGACATAACCTTCGGTGTCTGTGTACTCTGGATAATGTTGGTCTGTCACATCTTCTATTTCGATCTCATCAACATCATGCAGTTCATCATCACTGTCTACGTGGACTTCTGGAGCGTCTTTCACTATTTCGTCGGCATTTAACTGGAACATTTCGGCCAACTGCTCTTTAGTGAAACTGTGTACTATCTCTCCCTCTTCGGGGGTATATTCGACTGACCTCCTTACGATTCCCTGCAGATCAAGAATCATTGTTAACTGACTCTTGACCTGCTGAAGGGATTCAACATCGTATTTATCTCTTTGAAAATTTGGATCTGCTTGATTTAAACATGCAACACAGTACTTATTAGTAAGTAATCAAGCACAATCAACATTAAGTAAATAGATATAAACATCAATTACATAATATTAAGTTTAACACAATGTTGAAGTACAAAAGTTGTTTAAATACAAAGACATAAATAGCTAGTCGGTACTTTTTTCTTCAATCGATGGAGTATCATCAGGTGGAGCAGAAGTAGAGGATTTTTGGTCTTGACGTCGCTTAGAGCGCCTCTCTTCTGTTGCTTCAGCACCTTGATCTCCAGCAGCATCTTCTCCTTCATCATCACCATCATCATTCTTGTCATCCCCTTCTTCACCTTCCTCGCTTTTATCATCATCATCATCATCTTCATCCTCATTATCATCGTCCTCCTCAACATCATCTCCTTCACAATCTTGAGGGTCTCACTTTGAGTCCCTTTGAGCTTAAGAAATATTGACTTGTTTGCAGCTTCTAATTCCTCCAGCTTCTTATCCGACTCAGCTTTGTGCTTTAGGAGACCTGTGATCTGATCAGTCTGTTGAGAGATCAGCTGTGCTTGGGAAGAAGTCAACTCTCGCAACTGATGTATCTCAGCAGTCTGGGAGGAGCTCAACTCTCTCAGCTGCTGTATCTGAGCCGTCTTTGCCTCATCCGAAGCCATCAACTTGACCACCATGCTGTTTAGTGCAGCAAGCTGCTCTACCACAGAAACTGGTGGTATGAATGAGCTGGATGGAAAAGATGAGGATCCTGTTTGGTGAGTAGTGGTGGTTGTGGTGGCTGTGGTGAATATAGGAGAGGGAGTGAATGAAGTGGTAGGCGGTACAGTGGTGGCTGTGGTGAATATGGGAGAGGGAGTGAATGAAGTGATAGGCGGTACAGTGGTGGCTGTGGTGAATATGGGAGAGGGAGTGAAAGAAGTGGTAGGCGGTACAGTGGTGGTGGTGGTGGATGTGGGAGTGTGAGATGTAGGGATAGTGGTGGTGGCTTGAGAGGTTTAGGATGGTGTAGAGGTGGTAGCTGTGGTAGTGATAGATGTGGTGAACCTCAGTCTCTTTCCCTTCTTACCATGCGGACGCGCCATGGTCTTCCTCCTTTTACCAGTGGACAACGGTGCTCCTCCTCTGTTGCTGGGCTCATCAGGGGCACACGAAGGATCAGACTCTGTGCGTGTATCCCCTGATGTACCAGACTGTCCACCGATAACCCTCAGCCCTCTCTCGGTGGCAACCACTTTGCTGCCAACCCTCTGGGTCAAACCTTCATCTTCGCTTTCTTCTTCATCATCAGGAGGGCAAAAATCATGAACAAACCCGACAGTCACCGTGACTGTGTGTGGTGGTGATGGCTGAGCTGCATGAGTAAAGGGGCCCTCAGAAGAAACTGGCCCACCGTCTCCGTCATGACTATCATCATTATCTGAGTCATAAGAATATATAGCAATCACCTCAGTGTCAGAATCACTGTCGTCATGACGCCATTTGCGTCTCCTTGGCGCCACATAATCTGCCCGGGCCAGATGCCCTATCAATCTCTTCAACACGGGCTTCACCTGCTTGCCCCTATATACCTTCATTCTGCCCAGAGTGGTGTCATCCATGATCTCCAACACCACTGCATCGCTCTTCTCTTTGGGCAGATCGGGCAACTTCTCATCAAAATCAGCTGAAGAAATCGTGGGTACATGCAAAAACCTTCTTTTCCCTTTGCCTCCAAGTTCTCGATCAGATAAGTAAAGATCATGTTGGAGAAGCTGAAGGGGTGGTTTAGGACCAATACAACATAGGCATTCTGGATTTGGTCAGATAAATCATCAAACCCACCCTTCCGAGACGCGATGCACTTGAGTATAACATGTGCTAGATACTTGTACTGGGGGCTCTGGTTGCTCTTGTTCAGCACACCTAAGTTGATGTCCCCACAGTAACCAATCCTCAGAAAGCAACCTCGAACAGTGAGCGGATGCAGCTTTAGCGGATGATCCTCATCGTCTCCAAATCCCAACACTCGACGGATATCAGCTGCTGTGATCTCGATCTCCCTACCAAGGATGGTACTTCTGATGCGGTAGGGTTCCTTAGATCGATCAACCAATGCTCCCTCCCAGAATGATTTCTGAATGGACTGGTAGGGAGTGCATGGTGTAGAGATGGCTCTATATATACGTGATCTCTTCAGAAAATCGATGATACCTGCAAACTCACCACCATTCTTTGAGGTGGAATCCAAATGAGCACATATGTTGTGCTTTGGATTGATGGACCATCGATTAGCCATCTGCCTGTAACAAATAACACATGCATGTTAGAACATAAAGAAACAGGGTTTGACCAAATCAGATAGAATCAGTTCAGTTCAATCGTGCGATTGAACGATGCGACTGAATTCAGTCTGTTGAACATTGATGCGACTGGGCTTCAATCGTTTAAGCAATAATGCGACTGGGCTTCAATCGGTTAAGTAATAATGCGACTGGGCTTCAATCGGTTGATATGTCATGCGATTGAGTTCAACTGGGTGACTGAACCTGCAATTGGGTCAGCCGACCGAATGAACTCTTTCGCATGATTCATTCTGCCGATTGAATGAATCGTCCCTTTCAATCGCGCGGTTGAAGTTCATTCTGGAGTCCAGTCGTATGACACAATCAACCCATTCCATTCTTCATTCGACCGATTGAATGAGTCGCCCCTATCAATCGTGCGATTGAAGTTCAATCTGGAGTCCATTCGCATGACTCACTGTTCGATTTCATTAAGACTCAGATCAACCAATACTGCGAGTTAGACATTATGCTTAGGTTCTTTAGACTCGCAATCTTATACCTAACTCCCTAGTTTCATTGATTTCAACCTTTTAAGCGATTAAGTTAGGTTTTTGACCAGGTTTAAAGTCAGTACTTAAAGTGGACAAATTGACGCAGATTTGAGATCAAAACAACTAAAATAACCCCCATCGTGTTGCATTGTACCTGTACAAGAATGCCAAATAGTCAGAAATCGAATATAGCAAGGTGTTTAGATCAGATGAAATTTTGGCAGAGTAACGGTGCAATTTTCGAATTAGGGCGAATGGGGTCTGTGATCGACTGAGTGCTCTATTTATACTAAAACTCATCTCAGTCGGGCGACTGAACTCATTCGCTCAATTCATCCGGCCGACTCAATCTCCAGTCGTACGACCGAGTCTAATCGTATGACTTAATCGTGTGATTGTAACTGGGTCGTACGATTCACTCAATCGACCAGTTCCATTCGCTCAATTGACCTCCATTCGCACATTTGACCGAGTCGGTCACTTTCAATCGGCCGATTGGGCTCATTCGCATGGCCCAATCGTACGATTGTCTTCAATTGTATATCCCATTCGTATGACTGAATCATACTCATCATGAAGTTGTGCAATTGGGTTATACTTGTGCCATTTTAGTCATTTCATTTACCGACACATAGTTTTTCTTAAACAATTGATAAAACATTATGTGCAATTGATCATCTCAGACATGATCACTTTTAAATTAACACACCCATTGATCACCTCAGACGTGATCCATTCATACACCCGATCACCTCAGACGTGATCCATTTATCCACCCGATCACCTCAGACGTGATCCATTTATCCACCCGATCACCTCAGATGTGCTCCTTTTAACCTTTCAGAAACAATTTGTTTAAGTAAACGTTAAGCTCGTTTAGTGACATTAACAGATAACAATATACACAGTCAGACATTGACACACTTATACTAATAAATTGAAAAAATTTTAAACTACGAACAAAATGAACATCTTTTTGTGATTTTTGTTAGGGCAGGTTTGTGTAGCCTATTAGCATTGACATTATATCAAGAACAGACTCATTTGGAATCAGACAGGCATATACACCATTATTTGGAACATTTTGTGCTAATTACACCTTGCATGATGACATATCACAGTTTGTACTGATGTAAGACTTCTAAGCACTAACTGGGAATCATGTTTGATATGATACGTAACACACTTTGATTGTCAACTTCAGTCGGTGCATTCACGACGATTGTCAGTATACTTGTCCACTTAAATTCATACACAGACTTTTGACACGCATTGGTGATGAATTAAGTTATATTATTTCAAACAACATTTGTGGAGCCCATGCTTATATGGTAATCAACATTCCTTAAAGGACTTTTGAGCGGTCTATAGGTATTTTTACAAGAAGAGACTATTCTTAGACCTTTCAAAGAGAAGCCAATCCTCAGGTCAGTGCCATTGCACAGCAGAGAGGCGGCAAACAACAATGAATTCTAGAATATGTAGGTTATGCTTATCCTCAGGTCAGTGCCATCGCACAGCAGAGAGGCACACAACCTATCTCCTTGTTAGAGTGTTTCTTATTTTCTTTGCACATAACGTACCAACAACATAAGTTATCAGCTTGATTGTGCTAGTATTCATTTTTTTCTCGTGCTTTGCTCCTTTTGTGGTCATTTGCACACCTTTGGTGGCGTTTATTTGCTCGTTATCCCTTATCGGAAATAGCTGATTGTGTTAACCAGTGATAAGATGGGAACCCACAGTTGATTGAACCGTTTAGTTTAGATTAAGTTTACCAATGACGTCTACTTGTCTATTGTGTTGAATCTACCGACACATCATATAGTGAACTAGCACCTCCCTAGATCAACTTTCTCCGTGTACTTACAGTAACAATCAAACGTACTATCATTTTCCCATTTTGTTAGACTTAGACTTCTCTGATTTATCAATTTTCAGTGATTTAATTAACATTTCTGATCAGAAAATCATTTTGGTGTTCCAAGTAACTTGATGCCCGTGTACTATCATTTTCCAAATTTTTTTCGAGTCACATTTCCAGTTTTGTTGTCTATGCCTTTTCAGCTTTACTCACCTTCCCCCTTTTTTTTTGAGTAGATGAATACTGAAATAATAAATAATCTCCCCCCTAAAATTCTAAAATAAAAGAAATACTAAAAATAAATAAAAAACAGGTGTCGGACTATGTATCTGTTTCTTCTAATATAACATCACTTTTCTTTTTAACCCCGTTGACCTCTAGCAGATAGAAAAATCTGGGTTTATTAAATGGTTTGGTGTAGAGGTCAGCGCGTTGAAAATCCGTGTTAATTTTGACCACATCAATTAAATGTTTTTCATAGCAGTCGCGTATGAAGTGATACTTGATGCCTATATGTTTGGTCTTAGGATGTTGGACCGGATTTTTAGTTACTGCAATTGCAGCAGAATTATCAAAAAATATAGGAGTAGAAGTGAAATGCAAACCGTAGTCCCGCATTTGCTGTTGAATCCAAATGATTTGAGAGCAGCAGCTGGCGGCGGCAACGTATTCAGCTTCACAGGTAGATAGAGCAACTGATGTCTGCTTCTTGCACTGCCAAGTTACCAATCTTCTCCCGAAAATTGACATCCTGCTGACGTAGACTTGTAATTCATTTTACAGCCTCCATAATCCGAGTCGCTATACGCCGTTAGCTCAAAGTCATCATCATGAGGATACCACAACCCCAGTGTTGGAGTACCCTTCAGATAACGAAAAATCCTCTTGACTCCAATCAGATGATTTACTTTGGGTTTAGCTTGATATCGGGAACATAAACATGTGGCATACATGATATCTGGACGCGAGGCAGTGAGATACATGAGAGATCCGATCATCCCACGATACATGGTGGCATCCACCAAATCCCCATTCTCATCAGGAGACACATCATGATTTGTGGCAAGTGGGGTACCAGCAGCAGTGACATTTTCCATATCAAAGCGACTAAGAATGTCACCTACATACTTAGTCTGATGCAGAAAGATGCCGGTAGGGGTTTGATCTACCTGTAATCCTAGGAAGAACTTCATTTCTCCCATGGCGCTCATTTCAAACTCTGCCTTCATCATAGATTCGAATTCTTTGCACAACTCTTCGTTTCTGGAACCGAAGATGATGTCATCCACATAGATCTTCACCATAAGCAAATCACCATCCTTTTCTTTGATGAACAATGTACAGTCAATCACACCCCTGCGAAAGCCGTGTTTCAACAGATAGGTGGAGAGCTTTTCATACCAAGCTCGAGGAGCCTGATGTAGCCCATACAGAGCCTTGTCTAACTTGTAGACTCTGTCCTGATGATAAGGATCTTCGAATCCTTTGGGTTGACTGACATATACCTCTTCACGGATTTCCCCATGCAAGAATGCACTCTTAACATGTAGTTGATAGACTTTGATCTTCATGTAAGAGGCGTAGGCTAGAAAGATGCGAATAGCTTCCATTCTAGCTACTGGAGCAAAGACTTCATTGTAGTCGATTCCTTCGACTTGTCTGAAGCCCTGAACAACCAACCGTGCCTTGTTTCTGATAACAACACCCTGGTCATCCTTCTTGCACATTAGTACCCATTTGGTACCAATTACCTTGACTCCTCTGGATCGGTCAACAAGAGTCCACACTCCAAGTTTCTTGAACTGTAGCAACTCCTCTTGCATAGCATTGACCCAGGCTTCATCCTTAAGAGCGTCGCTTACATGTTTGGGTTTAATTTGAGAAACAAAACATCTGTAAGCCCCGTCATTCACATAGCCCTTTTCCATAACGTCAACGTAATCAGCAGTATACAGTCGATTTCTAGTCTGCACGCCGGAGTGAAGATCACCAATGATAGCGTCTGGCGGATGATTCGTACTGATCCTAGTCATGGGAGTTGTAGGAACAACAACTTCAGAGTCCATAGTTGTGACTAGAGGTTCAGTATCTGTATTTCCAGATGCAGGTTCAGCAGCTGAAGAGCTTCCTTCTTGATCAACATGTGGTGCATTGCTGGTTTCAGTTGCCTCTTTATCATCTGATGAGTCCTCACTATCTTCCCGATCAGCTGTGGCAGATCCCGATGAACCACTTGCAGGTGTTGCATTGCTAGTATCCAAATTGGTGAGTTGAGAACATCGTGCATCATCTGAGTAGCAATATCATCATCTAATCTATCTGAGGAAGATTGAATGATTTGAAAAAGCCATTGTAGTCAAAGAATGACGATGGACCTTTTCCAGTAGGGGGATGGTGAAACGTTGAACGTCAACATTACACCATACTTCTACCTGACCATTAGAGTTGTTGTAAACTCATTTGTCGGGTATACTGTATCCCAGAAAGATCCCCTGATCTGCCTTTTCATTAAACTTGCCTTCTTGAGTTTTCTTCAGAAGCGTACAAGGAGCACCGAAAGGTTCCAAATACTCCAAGTTTGGTTTACGCTTCTGTAGTAACTCATAGCAAGTCTTCCCATGCCTTTTCACTACTGACACACGATTGAGTGTGTAGCAGGCATTGGCTACAGCTTCGTTCCAGAACTGCACTGGCAGTTTTGAGTCTGCCAACATAGTCCTGGCGGTCTCGATCAGGCTCCTGTTCTTTCGCTCAGCAACTCCATTCATCTGTGGTGTGTATGCAGAGGTGAATTGATGAACAATTCCCTTTTCTTTGCAGAAAGCATCCATCCACTGATTCTTAAACTCGGTTCCATTATCTGAGCGAATCTTTCTCACCTTCAGTTTGTAAAGTGATTCCAGAGTGGTGACCAGCACTTTGAATGACTCAAAGGTTTCTGACTTTGCTTTCAGAAACATCACACGAGAATCGTGAGTAGTCATCAGTGACTACGAAGCAGTACCAATCTCCTGCAATACTCTTCGTGCTAACTGGACCGAATAAATCCATGTGCAGTAGCTCCAGGGGCATCTCGATAGAATTGACATTCTTGGTCTTGTGAGATTTCCTGGTTTGCTTTCCTTTCTTGCATGAGACACAGAAATCAGGAAGCTTGAAGTTCTTGACAGGAACTCCATCAACTAAGTTGTTATGAATCAGATGATTCATCTTCCTATGATTAATGTGTCCTATTCTTCTGTGCCATGAAATGGAGTCCTTCTCTGTTGCTTTAGACAAGAAACATTGAACAGTAGAAGAACTAGTAGAAGCATTAGACATATCTAAAACATATAAGTCATTATATCTAGACGCGGACATTAATACCTGCTCCTCTAGAATATCCATTTCTTTCTTCAAATATAGCACTTGCGATTGTCAAACATGACTTTGAAGCCCTTGTCACAAATCTGAGACACAGAAAGCAGATTGTTTTCTAATTGCTGAACAAAGTTGACTTTGTCGAACCTTACCTTTTCATTACCTACTTCTCCCTGAGCGGTAATGTATCCTCCTTTGTTTCCAGCAAAGGAAACGTGTCCCCTTTTAATTTGTTTGACATTGTAAAGGAGGGACTTATTTCCCGTCATGTGCCTGGAAGCTCCGCTATCTACGATCCATGTATTTGTAGACGCACTATAGCGGACAACCTGCACATAAGAGAAAATCATCAGTTAAAGAGGGGGACCCAAGTCTTGACTGGCTTGGGTTTCCCAGAGGCATCAACCATCATGAACTCGACCCACTGTCCTTTATCAGTAGGTGGAATCTCAACTTTCAGCTTGTCCTTGCTTTCAGACACATCAGTCGTTTTGGCTTTCCACAAACCATCCCTGTGAAAGGATTGTTTGTGGTAAACCTTAGACTGTTTCACAGTTTGAGCATCTGGTTTAGATTCAGAAACAGGTTTTGCAGCTGGCATCACAGACTTGTCAGTGACTTGTCTGTGTTGCCTTTGGCGTGGAGGAGACGAAAACGACCTAGAAGGTGTTTTAGACCTAATAGGTGTTTTCGATCTAACAGGAGTCTTAGATCGCTGTTTTGAATCTAGATTAACTTTGTTGTTCAGCTCAACCTTAATTCTTGGAGTCTGATAGCGAGGGCAATTTGTAGAAATATGACCAAGCTATCCACAAGTATAGCAGGACCTCCATTCATCAGGGCTAGGAGATCTATTGTGGGGGCGATGAGTAAACTTCAGGTTCTTTCTTTTTGTTCTCAATTTTAAGACTTTCACCTCCCTTGACAAATTTAACTTGTTTAACATTATGTGTGTTTTGTCTTGAAAGATGATGGGTTTCTTGTTTCACTGATTTAGATTGGGTATTTTTGGAAATCTTAGGTTGTGTGGTAGTCGATTTTTGACCCAACCCAAGAGATGCTTGAACATTCTCTTCCACTCGTTTGCCAGTGATTTGTGTGCCAGTTGTGCCTGATGTAGAAGCTGTCTGGTCAGGAACCGAAGGGGCAGAGTTAACTGCTGTATCCGGATCACTGACCAGAGGAGTTGTCACCACATGATCCTTTATGGGGTTATCATTGATTGGACGTTGTTTGGTGTTTAACAAGGTCTCATGTGGTGGCGGCACAACTTTGTATCCCAAACCTTCCCCGTTGTTGCGCTCCTTAACCAAGTTTTTCAAAATGTGCGAGGAGCTCGCAAGACTATGAAGTTTTTGTTTTAAAGACTCATTTTCAACTTGTAAAATTGCTTTATCCTTTTTAGTTTCTTCAATGGTCTTTAAATAGAATTTAATATCATTCTCTTGGTTGAGTGCAACAACTTTAGTCTCTTTTAATTGTTTCTTTAATGCTTCAACCTTTTCCTTATAGCTGTTCTCATTTTGTTTTAACACTTTGTTAGCCTCTGTGCACAATTTTAGGTCATTTACTAAGTTATCATTGTGATCTAATAACCTAGCAAATTTTAAGTCAATGATTTCCCTAAATTTTTCACAATCAACACAAGTATGTCTAGCAAAGAGTTCGTCTTTTGATTCTACATATGCAGATGAGGACGTTCCAGCCATGAAAGCATTCTGAGACGCTGGTTGTGCTTCAGATTCAGCATTGAGCTCATTTTTCACAATTTCATCAACAGCAGCAAAAGTCTCTTCCAAATCAGCAGGATCAATCTCAGCTGAGTTCTCCCCCTCACTCGCTGAGTCTTCATTTAAGTCTTCAACAGATGCTATGTTGGCTTCAATGTCAGATAAGAATCGGAAAGACCAATCCTGTCCTTCATCACCTTGAGCAACCATAGCCTTGGACTCACTGCTTGTTGGAGCTGTCTTCTTATCCTTATCTTGTCTGTTGAACGAGGAGAATGGATTTCCGTTCCCAGTCTTCTTAGGCTTTACACATTCCCTCTTGAAGTGGCCCTTTTCTCCACAGTTGAAGCACGTGACTTTGGACTTGTCAAACCCAAAGGTAGTATCTTTTGGAGCCACGAGATTCTGTCCTGTTTTCTTCACAAATTTTTTAGCTTTTCGTACTGCACTTGCAAGAGCCCACATAATATCCATACGTTCCAGCTCGTTCTCATCAGCCTGCTCGTAGTCTTCATCAGCTAGGTAGCAGTTTCCAATCTTACCAGCCACTAACCCATCATAAGAGTGAACTACTGCAGCAAGTAGATCCATGTGTTCCTTTGCAACTTCCACAGTTACTATTCCCAGATTTTCAGTCATCAACTTTGTAGATTGAGTAACTGTTGAACTTTGAAGAACCCCAGATGCACCATGTGACTCACTAGAGATGATGAGCCTTGTTCAGTAGATGGTGATGCATTTGACACAAAAGCAGTCTGCAGAGGAGCGCTGGAAATTTTGGAAGTAGAAGTAGAAGAAGGAGTAACATTGTAGAGTGTAGGATCCTGAGCATAAGAACCCTTCTTTGCCTTGTACTTGTGTCTGACTTCTTCCTCTCGCAGTTTCAGGATAAAGTCGTTTATATCCAATGTCTCAAGAACTAAATTGTGTCTCAAGGTGGAAATAAAAGAATCCCACTTTTCTGGAAGTCCATCAGCCAAACTGGAGACCTTTTCTTCTTTAGACGTGGTTACCCCATGAGTGTGAAGTTCACTCATCAGATGATAGAAGCGGTCAATTATGTCGTCCAAACTCTCATTCCTAATAGCAGAAAAATTATCAAATTCTTTCTTAAGTGCTTTGGCCTTCAAAGACTTCAGAGTTGAGCTCCCTTCATATCTTTTCTCTAGAGCTTTCCAGAATTTCTTACTTTGTTTATGATCAGAATACTGATGGAAGATCTCTTTAGGAATAGACTGGGTGAGCATCGCGTAAGCTTTCTTTTCAGCATTGTAGGCAATCTTTTGAGCATCAGTCAGTCCACTCAACGTTGAGGGTATACCATCAGCACCAACTGGCATAGTGTAACCAGTTTCAATAGCGTTCCAAAGATTAGTATCCACGCCATTGAGATGAATCTCAAACCTCTGCTTCCACTACGGGAACTCATCAATAGACAGAAGCTTAGGTGGTTTATTGTGGTTACCAATCTCATTTTCCAGTAGCAGTAAGTTCTGGATCCTTGAGTCTTTCCCTGCTGAGAACGCGAAGTTTTCGGAGTCCATAATGAATGTTAACTTAAACTAGAAAACAAAAACTATTAATGCGATTGGGGAGTACGACTGGGATGCGATTGAACACAACCGTGCGATTGAACAGGTGACTGGGACACTTGGGTGACTGAACAGACCGACTGACTCAACTGTGCGACTGAACTTGGCGACTGACTCAATCGGTTGAATGGACTAGGCGACTGACTCAATCGGGCGAATGAACAGGCGACTGGACTTCAATCGTACGATTGAGATAATCGTGCGACTGAGACTGCTGAAATCGAGGTTTTTGCAACTTTTGACCTAAAACGCAAGTTTTGACACCCTAGACGGCTGTAAGTCGAAAAATATTGATTTTGCAGAACATGCACATGTAAATACTTGATTTTTAGCAGAAAGAAAGGTTCTTTTCGCTTAAAAACGTAGACTTTTTCACAAAATCGATTGAATCCATGAAGACTCAAGAGCCAAAGCTCTGATACCACTTGTTAGGACCGTGTACGTACGGAGTACTAACTGATTCTTCATTATACCGGATCAAATAGTGCGGAATCCTATTTGATTGATGATCCAATCAGGGAGAACGTTAACAAGATCAAACCTAACGATTAGAAAACGTTAAGAACGGACTAGGAATGATCTGGGACGTTCTATGAACTTGGAATGGACGAACAGGACGCTCTGGGTCGACTAGGGTTGCAAGTATTCGAAGTGTTACATTTTTCCACGGATTAAGTGGTATTTATAGGTAAGGGTTTCTCATTCGTGCGAATGAACCATACGCATGATTCAGTCGTGCTATTGAGCTATGCGCTTGATCCATACGCACGACTGAGCATTCAGTCGTACGACTGGTTCAATCTCATGCTCTAGTTTTACGACTGATCCGGTCTCCTGGTTCAGTCGTGCGACTGAGTCATTCGCATGAAGTTGTTCATGCGTATGGTCCATTGGCATGGGCCATTCGCATGATAACTTCATAACGATAAGTTTGAATGTATTAGTTATCATTACATTACGCATATCAATTCAGACAATCACTTACCTATATAATTTATCAACCATACATTACACAACCCATTAATGAAACATTAAACATTATAAGCACATACAACCATTTGCATTTCATTAATCATCTTTCAATTACATATATGTAAGACATTACAAAGATATTACATTGAGATCAGAATCTAGGTACATATGTATCAACAATAAAGCTTATATTTTCTTATTTATATAAAACTAGAATTCACTCAGCAAGCTGACTTTTATGCATAATAGTGGACATGTAAATGTTGATGCTGAGGATGGCACCAGCGAGCTACTTGGCGAGCAATGGATGGCATTCCTGTCTATGAAATATTTATTGTAATTTAAGACCATCCACCATGTGTTATTCCTGTTTAATGACAAATGTATGAGTACAACATGATTTCCAAGTTTTAAGTGAATGTTTATTTAATTCTGCTGCAATGTGTTGTTTATAAAGTGATTTTATGCTATGATTAACCAACTATGAGGCTTTCCGGGAACGGGGCCTTACAAGTTGGTATCAGAGCCAAAGTTTAAGAGAAATGGGTAAAACATTTTTTTTCAAACCTACACTTAAACTGAAAATAGGACCAAAGGAAGGATGCCAACCCAAGTAGCTACGTGCCATCAAGTAAAATATTTCAAGTAAATTGGTATTATGTGCGTGTGCTATTTGTTTTATATGCGTGTAGATTTGAATACTGACATATGTTAGGATAGTGATTGCTTGGGACAGGAGGGTAAGGTAAGTAGTTAATCACACTTGGCCACTGTAACTAAGGACTTACCATACCTGTAATGATCTGAGCAATTATCTTGAATGACCATTTCGGTGTTTAAATCTTATAAGAATTAGATATGGCGGCAGGAAATCTGGGAAAGCTACACATGGACGTCCTCGAGGTGGTCGTACTACTATACCACGAGTTACCCGGAGCAAAGCTAAGTCCCCCGAGACTGTTCACGAGGAGTCAGACCTCCACAGTCACCCGGAGGGTGAGGGATCAGCCACCCTCAAATCCACTTTGAAGGAGGCTATCGCCAATGAAGTCTACAATGTCAAGCCGAATGTCTTACCCTCCGTGGTGACCGAGGTGATCAAAGCAGTCAAGGATGGAGAGAAAGCTGATAAGAAGGGGAAGGAAAATGAGAAGAATTCTGGAAGGTCCACTGGGAGGACGAAGGGATCTAAGAGGAGCCATCAAACCCTAAGGTGGTAGTCCATGATGACGACAGTGATGAGGAGTCTGAGAGAGAGATGACTAGGGGGTGCAACAATGGGGCATTTCAAAGGTGCAAGCCCCCGACCTTTGACGGTAACGGCAATGCTACTGCCGCCCATCGTTGGGTCAGAGAAATGGAAGCGGTACTAGAAATTAGTGAGTGCCGCGAAGATCAGAAAGTTAAGTTTGCCACTCATTCCTTTGGTGACTCAGCATTGTGCTGGTGGGACAATATTGTCCAAGCTGAAGGAAAGCGATCGATAGCCAAAATGAAGTGGTCTGAGTTAAAGGAGTTGGTGCTAGAGGAGTATTGTCCCCATCAGGAACTAGACAAGATTTAGAAGGAGTTCTTGTATTTGGAGGCTAGGAACATGACTCATCAAGAGTATACCTCCAAGTTCATTGAACTTGCAAGACTTGTGCCAGACATGGTAACACCTGTATCCAAAAAGATCAAGAGATACATGCAGGGTTTGCCCATGGATATCAGGAGGCACATGATTGCGGCTAGACCGGACACGTTTAGGTCCAGAAGTAGTTTCAGGTATGTTTCTGGTGGGCCACGAATATGCTTCTGTTCTCTTTGATTCTGGTGCTAGTAGGAGTTTTGTGTCTACTGCCTTTTGTCATTTATTGCATGATAAGAGTAGAAATATAGACGAGCCCTTTTATGTAAAAACAGCCATTGGTAAGTCCACCAAGGTGACTGAGGTAGTTGAGGGTTGCCTGATAGAGTTGGAGGGTTATAAGTTCCCTGCTAGATTGCATGTTATGGCCTTAAGAGATTTTAATGTGGTGTTAGGCATGGATTGGTTGGCTGACTATGAAGCGAATATAGTATGTAGTAAAAAGATAACTAGCCTAGTCGCGCCCGATGGTAGCTCAGTTACGGTTCGCGGGGATAGAGCGTGCAGTATACCGAAGGTGGTGTCGATAATCACGGCCGAAAAGTACTTGAGGCGTGGGTGCAGTGCTTACTTGGCCTATGTAAGGGATGTGGATACGCCAGAGCCACAATTATTCAGTGTACCAGTGGTGCGTGATTTTCCTGACGTCTTTCCTGAAGACCTGACTGGTGTGCCGCCGGACCGCGAAATCGAATTCCAGATTGATTTGCTACCGGGAGCACAGCCCGTCGCTAAAGCACCATATCGATTAGCTCCTTCAGAGATGGTAGAACTGAGGGACCAGTTGCAAGATTTATTGGATAAGGGTTTCATCCGACCGAGTATCTCCCCATGGGGTGCTCCGGTTTTATTCGTCAAGAAGAAAAACGATAGCATGCGGATGTGCATTGACTATCGTGAGCTCAATAAGCTGACCGTAAAGAATCGGTACCCGTTACCAAGGATTGACGACTTGTTCGATCAACTTCAGGGTGCCAGCTGGTTTTCAAGGTAGACCTGCGGTCTGGTTACCACCAACTGAAGGTGAAAGAACAAGATATTCCTAAGACAGCGTTCCGTATGCATTATGGGCACTACGAGTTTCTCGTCATGTCCTTTGGATTAACCAACGCGCCAGCTGCTTTTATGGACCTTATGAATCGGCTATGTCGGTCGATGTTGGATAATCAGTAATAGTGTTCATCGATGACATCTTGATCTATTCAAAAAGTGAAGAAGAACATCTCGATCATACTCGAGAAGTATTGGAGACACTCAGAAGTGAGAAGTTATATGCTAAGTTCTCTAAATGTGCATTTTGGCTTCGAGAAGTTCAATTTCTGGGTCATGTGGTTAATCCTGAGGGGATCAGAGTGGACCCTGCAAAGGTTGAAGCGGTGATGCAATGGGAACCTCCAAAGACACCATCTGAGATTCGTAGTTTCTTAGGCCTGGAAGGTTACTATAGGAGGTTTATCCAGGATTTCTCCAGGATAGCTTTTCCTTTGACTAAGCTGACCCGGAAGGACGTGAAGTATGAATGGGGCACCGATCAAGAGAACGCCTTCCTAGAACTAAAGATGACGTTAACTCAAGCCCCTGTCTTGACGTTACCTGAAGGGAATGAGGATCTGGTAGTCTACTCGGATGCCTCGTATGCAGGATTGGGTTGTGTGTTGATGCAACGAGGGAAGGTGATAGCCTATGCTTCTAGACAATTAAAAGTTCACGAGGCCAATTATTCTACCCATGATTTGGAGTTGGCTGTGGTGTTTGCATTAAAGATTTGGAGGCACTACCTGTATGGGGTGAAGTGCACTATCTTCACTGATCATAAAAGTCTGAAGTATTTCCTTGAACAAAAAGAACTCAATATGAGGCAGAGGAGGTGGTTGGAACTGATCAAGGATTATGACTGCGAAATTCATTATCATCCAGGCAAGGCTAATGTGGTGGCTGACGCCCTTAGCCGAAAAGGATGACCCAAACCAATTCGGGTAAGGGCTTGCCAGATAATCATGACGCCTGATGTTATGAAACAAGTGAGGGATTTCTAGGATGAGGCATTAAGAGAGGACAGAGTCAACTCTAAAAGGATGAAAGGACAAGTTTCAGATTTAGGGGAAAACACCCTGGGTGTTAGAACCCGATCTGGGAGAATGTGGATCCCTCTACGGGAATCTGAGGGAGAAGATTATGGACGAGGCTCATAAAACATGATATTCCATTCACCCCGGCGCCATAAAAATGTATCAGGATCTGAACAAAGATTACTGGTGGCCGGGAATGAAGCAAGATGTGGCTAAGTACGTGAGCAAGTGCCTGACTTGTCTGCAAGTGAAGGCGGAGCACCAAAAGCCATATGGTAAGATCCAGCCTTTGGACATCCCTAAATGGAAATGGGAACACATCACAATGGACTTCATCACGAAGCTACCTCGTATGGCGAGAGGGAGCGATGCGATTTGGGTGATTGTTGACCGTCTAACAAAGAGCGCCCATTTCCTACCAATTTGTGAGACGTATTCCTCTGAGAGGTTGGCAGAGCTATTTATCAAGGAGATCGTGGCTCGTCACGGTGTTCCAGTGTCTATCGTCTCGGATAGGGACACGTGGTTTACGTCCAAGTTCTGGAAGAGGTTTAACGACTCAATGGGTACTAGACTGCATATTAGTACGGCTTACCACCCCCAGACGGATGGTCAGTCGGAAAGAACAATTCAGACATTGGAGGACATGCTACGAGCGTGTGTGATTGATTTTGAAGGAAGTTGGGATGAGCACTTACCGTTGGCAGAATTCTCATATAATAATAGTTACCATGCCAGCATTGGTATGCCACCTTATGAGATGTTGTACGGTAGGAAATGCAGAACGCCTGTGTGTTGGGGTGACATAGGGCAAAAGGAATTAGGAAGTCTTGAAGTGATTGAAGTCACAACCGAGAAGTTAGATAAGATTAAGGCATTCATGAAAGCCACAAGGATCGCCAGAAGTCTTATGCTGGTAAGAGGCGTAGACCGATAGAGTTCGAGGTTGGTGACAAGGTTATGCTCAAGGTATCTCCCTGGAAAGGGATCATCAGGTTTCGAAAACGGGTAAAGTTAAGCCCAAGGTTCATAGGGCCATTTCGTATTGTCGCAAGGGTAGGGGAAGTGGCTTACAGATTAGAATTACCCGATGAGTTGAGTGGAATTCACCTTACGTTCCATGTATCTCATCTTAGGAAATGTCTGGCAGATAATGATGCAGTTGTACCATTAGAGGACATTGAAATCGATGAACGCCTGAACTATGTGGAGCAGCCGGTGGCCATCCTTGATTAGAAAGAGAAGCTCTTACGTAATAAAGTGGTTCCGCTGGTACGGGTACAGTGGAGGCACAGGAAAGGATCAGAATCTACCTGGGATACCGAGGAGGAGATGAGGAAATTTTATCCTCAATTGTTTGATGACTGACAGGTTTCGAGGACGAAACCTAAATAAGTGGGGGAGACTTGTAACACCCCGAAAAGTCAAAACGAGTCATTAAGGATAATGGGCCTAATTAATGGGTATTTAATAAAAGAAGGAAAAGGGTTATGTGCTAAATTGGGTTTATGGGCAAGAGCCTAGTGATTAAGGCCCATAATCAGCCCTTAACCCTCCCAAAGCAGCATCCATCTCCTTCATTTCAACCCTAGCTCCCAAGATTCGTAGAGAGAGAAAGTAGAGAGAGAAAGTGAAGGAAACTCAAGATTTGAAGCTTCTAAGGTCAAGGGATTGAAGATCTGGGTGTTGGGGCATCAAACCTCAAGAAAGGGGCAACAAATCCAGGTAAGAATCGCCCTCTAAACCCTTCTGTAGATCAAACCCGGATTCTAGGGTTTTGGGTTTTGAAAAGTTTCAAAGAAACCCATAAAGGTCAAATTTTTACGTATGAAAACATGTAAAAGGTTAGATATGGTTTCATGGATGGTAAACCAAGGATTTGGACGTAAAGAGTTAAGATTTTGGGTTAAAAACGAGCTGGTTCATCATTTTTATTCAACCAGCGAAACTGTGCCCCGATCCAGCGAAACTGTGCACTCATCCAGCGAAACTATGAGAAGTTCCAGCGAAACTACAGTTTCGCTGGGGCGAAACTATTGACCCGTAGATACTGCGAAACTAGTAAATTCCAACGAAAGTGGGCGCACCTGACAGCGAAACTGTCGTGCGAAACTGCTGGACGAAACTGGCAACGAAACTGGCAGCGAAACTGGCAGCGAAACTGGCAGCGAAACTGGCAGCGAAACTGGGCAGCGAAACTGCACAAATGACCTTTTTGAGTGTGTAACTTATTTGCAGGTTGTGTAGTGTGATCCTAGCCTAGAGTGCTTAGTTTAGAAGTTACTCACATTATCCAGGTGAGTTCTAGATCCCCTTATTTAAACGTTTTTCTATGTTTTTGGGGCTATTATGCATAGTAAACATCAGGTTTTCAAGGTAAGGATTTCAAGGGGTTTTAACAAGAAAATACATTTTCTAAAGTAAAATCCAACCAGGGGCGTTGCCCCTTGGACCGCACTAGGGGCTGCTGCCCCTAGGACCCACTGTGAGGGGCTGCCACCCCTGAACCCCCGCTGTCCCGCGGAGGTTGGTTACGTGTTATGTTGACTAGTACTTGGTATATTGTGTACTTAATAAGTTACGTATTATATATTAAGTGGAAGATAATATTAATGAAAAGTGGAACTTAACGAATGTTACCCCAGGCCCGTTGATGATGAAAAGTCTTGCAAGCACTATGATAGACTTCTCTTAGGTGAGTCTGATGTATGATGATGGATCCGTATTCATGAGCGGGCTATGTGCCTTGCAGTGTGGATCAACTGTCGGGGGTTAGCTACCATGATGATGTGTACCGACGGGGATCGACATTCGTTGTCGATCAACATGGAGCTCTTGCTTTGTGCAACCCCATTTATGATGAAGTGAAAGAAAATGAAAGAATGAAAGATAATGAACATGCTTAATAAGATGCAAGAAATGTTATGTAGTATGATGTATGCGTGGTCATTATATGAAGGATAAAGCTTATATTTTCTTATTTATATAAAACTAGAATTCACTCAGCAAGCTGACTTTTATGTATAATAGTGTACAGGTAAATGCTGATGCTGAGGATGGCACCAGCGAGCTACTTGGCGAGCAATGGATGACATTCCTGTCTATGAAATATTTATTGTAATTTAAGACCATCCACCATGTGTTATTCCTGTTTAAAGACAAATGTATGAGTAAAACATGATTTCCAAGTTTTAAGTGAAAGTTTATTTAATTCCGCTGCAATGTGTTGTTTATAAAGTGATTTTATGCTATGATTAACCAACTGTGAGGCTTTTCGGGAACGGGGCCTTACAAGTTGGTATCAGAGCCAAAGTTTAAGAGAAATGGTAAAACATTTTTTTTCAAGCCTAAACTTAAACTGAAAATGGGACCAAAGGAAGGATGCCAACCCAAGTAGCTACGTGCCATCAAGTAAAATATTTCAAGTAAACTGGTATTATGTGCGTGTGCTATTTGTTTTATATGCGTGTAGATTTGAATACTGACATGTGTTAGGATAGTGATTGCTTGGGACAGGAGGGTCAGGTTTCGCGTTCACGGTTCGGTTACGATGCCGACTATCGGTTGGCCCCCCAATCACAAACAAGTACTACCATACACAAGCTCACACAATCATAAAACTCGGTCATATACGCACACACCAAACAAAAGTTTTTATAATAAACTCATATGTCATTCATTTATTATAATGTCTCTAAACCTAACTCTATACACTATTTTGAAACGAAACCACTTGGAGGTGCTCAAAGACTTATGGCATTACTTCGAAATCATTTACTTTAACCATAACCTCGTCAAAATACAAACCATGTACCAAACACTTGACCATTTGTTTGCTGTCAAAAAGAACAGTTTTGACCTACCTTCACTAAAAAGACAATAACTGAGTTTTACAGGTCCAATTTAAGTGTGGTTGGGCTTTCTGGAAACTAGATTCAAAAATACACAATTTGGACCCAAGAAACGCAGTTATTGAGGTTGTTATCATCAAGTTATGTCATGCACAAGTTGGATAACAGAATCTGCCAGAACACACATTACATATATCTATACATCTCTAACCAATCGTGCACGTAATGGCAACACCCACAACACCAACCCACCCAAGCACACCATTATTCACACACATAACCGACACATCAAAAACGTAGAACGACACAAACGAAAATCACATGTGGATTAATAGAACACCAAGAGTATGAATCCAACCACCAAGCTAACCATATAACCCAATTATGCTAAGTAGTACATATCTCACCATGCAGAAATTAAATACATGAATTCATTCATAACCCACTCTCTCTATATATATATATTATACAACACACAACACTCACACTTGCCACACCAATGCACCAACCAATATGCACACATAAACCCAAGACATAATCACACACCACCAACATACACATACACATTAATATACACATGCATTAACACAAAAAGAATCTCCCACACACACACACATATGATACTCACGACTGAAAGAAAGAACACACACATATGCTATATATATGCGCAGAACACACAGACATAACACACATATATATACGCAGCACATACGCGCACACACAACACATACATACATACATATACATATATATATATATATATATATATATATATATATATATATACGCAGCACACACACACACGTATATATACACGCAGCACATATGCACACATATATATACGCAACACATACATATATATACACAGAACATATATGTAACCGATTAACTCAGCCCGCATCGAACCCCGGCGAAACCATAATCGAAACTGAAATCAAACTCGTAACTAATCGCACACGATTAGTGAACATACTTTATCGATTGACAAATGCTACGAATGATGAGACTAGGGTCGCCGGAGTATTGCATCGCCAAAGCAGTTGTAGGTGTAAACGTTGCGCGGAGGGAGACGGCCGGAGACGGAACTCACTGGCGTTTTCATGATTGAGGTTGTAATGGTGGACGACTGGTGATTCTGGTGGCAAGCAATCGAGGGTGATCGGAGGTGTGCAATTTACGAAAGAAGTGACGGCAGAGAGAGCAAGCATTGATGTATTAGGGTTGTGAACAATGAGATGGAATCGGTGGTTTTAGAGAGAAACCGAGAGAAAGTTGGTTAGGCGCATAATTTCTAATTTGGCCCCCCACTTTTTTGCCCAATCTGCATAATGTTTCCCCTAAGTGAATGTATTTAACCTAACTCCATTTATTTTGTTTAACTAATTTGTATAATAATAACTTAATTGTATAACAAGGTTAAACAATTAAATGAATTATGAAAGGGCAATCTAACGGATGTTGAGTTGACGCTGTTAACCTAAAAAGACAGGTTGTCACAGTTAACCTGAAAACATCGAGTTGTCACATCATCCCCTTGTTGAAGATATTTCCGTCCCGAAAATTAGAACTAGAACATCAGCTTCAACGATCTATATGCCTATAGAATAGGGTTTCTGTGAATCTTAAGAAGTGGATGTCTGATCTCTGAATAATTGTGGGTACTTCTTCTTCATTTGGTCCTCGCGTTCCCAGGTTAATTCTGGTCCACGCTTCGAGTTCCACCTAACGCGCACAATAGGAATTTTGCTACGCTTTAGGGTTTTGACTTCGCGAACCATAATCTCGACTATTATACGATGAAATGAAGTTGTTTATCAATCTCCAATTCCTTTAATAGAATGACGAGTGATTCATCGGCTAAACACTTCTTAATTTTTGAAACATGGAACACGTTATGAATGCCATCAAATTCCGCAGGTAAGTCTAGCTGATAAGCAACTGGACTGATCCTTTTGACAATCTCAAACGGTCCAATGCATCTAGGGTTTAGCTTTCCACACTTCTTAAAGCGTATCACACCTTTCCAAGGTGAAACCTTTAACAACACCTTGTCACTAACTTGGAATTCCAAAGGCTTTCTCCTTTGACTTGCATAGCTTTTCTGACGATCACGAGATGCCGCCATACGGTTACGAATCTGAACAATCTTTTATATGGTGTAACGCCCCGAAATTCCTGAAGACAAGCCATTTAATAATAATGGGCTTTACGGGTTAATTTAAGAAATAAGGATAAATTGGTGGGCTATGGACCAAATTAGCCTTAATGGGCTATGTGTTGGTGGATTTAAGGGCCCTAATCAGTCCTTAAACAATGCATGATCAGATTCATTTCAACATTATCAACCCTAGCCACCAAATTCATAGAGAGAGAAAGTAGAGAGAGAAAGTGGTGAAATCTCAAGATTTGAGCTTGAAGGGTTGAAAGATTGAAGGTCTGGGTGATTGGAGCATCAAATCCTAAGAAAGGGGAAACAAAACCAGGTAAGAATCGACCTCTAATGCCTTCTGTAGATCAAACCCGGATTCTAGGGTTTTGGGGTTTTAAAGTCTCAAAGAACACATAAAGGTCGAATTTTTACGTGCGAAAACGTGTAAAAAGGTTAGAAATGGTTTCATGGAAGGTAAACCAAGGATTTGAACGTAAAAAGCTAAGATGGGCTGGTTCGTCATTGATATGCGTCTAGCGAAACTGTGCCCCGATCCAGCGAAACTGTGCACTCATCCAGCGAAATTACGCAGCGAAACTAAGAGAAGTTCCAGCGAAACTACAGTTTCGCTGGGGCGAAAATACTGTTCGCTGATATGTTCGCCAGTGCCCAGGTGACCTTAGATATTGCGAAACTAGGAAATTCCAATGAAAGTTGGGCGCTCAAGGCAGCGAATCTGTCCAGCGAAACTGGCAGAAATGCTGCCCAGCGAAACTGGCAGCGAAACTGCCAGCGAAACTGCCAGCGAAACTATGGGCGAAATTATGTAGAAAATGATGTTTTTGTGTATTAGCTTTCATGCAGCCAGAGCATTCGGACCGTAGCTTAAGTAACTTAGGATTTAAGCTATTTGCTAAGTTCAGGTGAGTTCTAGATCCCCTTATTTAAACGTTTTTCCATGATTTAGGGCTATTATGCATAGTAAACATAAGGTTTTCAAGATAAGGATTTCAAGGTGTTTTAACAAGAAAATACATTTTTCTAAAGTAAAATGTGACATTCAAATAGCTTAAAATAATTTTCGGGTGTGCTGACCTGGCAGCCCGGCCCCAGCCAGGGCTACTGCCCCTAGGACCCCGCTATCAGGGGCTGCCACCCCCGAACCGCCGCTGTCCCGCGGAGGGTCGGTTACGTGTTATGATGACTAGTACTTGGTATGTTGTGTACTTAATAAGTTACGTATTATATATTAAGTTAAAGATAATATTAATGAGAAATGGAACTTAATGAATGTTACCCCCGGGCCCATATGATGATGAAAAGTCTTGCAAGCACTATGATAAACTTCACTTATGTGAGTCTGATGTATGATGATGGATCCGTATTAATGAGCAGGCTATGTGCCTTGCAGTGTGGATCAACTGTCGGGGGTTAGCTACCGTTTTCATGTATACCGACAGGGATTGGCATTTGTTGTCAATCAACATGGAGCTCTTGCTTTGTGCAATCTCATTTATGCTAAAGTGGAAGATATTAATGAATGAAAGATAATGAACATGCTTATTATGATGAAATGTATGTATTACGTATGCGTGGTCATTATATAAAAGACAAAGTTATATTTACTATTTACTCAAAACTAGAACTCGCTTAGCGTAGCTGACTTTTTATGAATAATAGTGGACAGGTAAGCACTGATGCTGAGGATGGCACCACGAAGCTACTTGGGGAGATATGGAGGGCAGTCCTGTTAATGAAGTCTTTATTGTAATTGATGAACAAAAAAATATGTTTTGATTACGTTTAAGGGACAAATGTATGAGTACAATGGGGTTTCTAAGTTTTAAATGAATGTTTAATTATTTTCCGCTGCAATGTTTTGTTATTAAACTGGTTTTATGCTATAAATTGCCAACTGTGAGGCTTCCCGGGAACGGGGCCTTACATGTGGTTTCATGAATAAGCTCAGGACCAATTAACTGACTATTACCAATTTCAATCCAACAAAGAGGTGGTCTACACTTTCTGCTATAAAGTGCTTCGAACGATGCGACTTTGATGCTCGTGTGGTAACTGTTGTTGTAAGACACTTCTTAATTGACCTTACGCCGAACACAGTCAACCAGGAAAATCCAATTTGAATCCCACTAGCCGGGGACAAGCAAAAGTAACTTACGCTCAACATGATAAATACCAAATGAAACGAATGTTGAAACGTTTAAACGGGCAAGACTCTAAGTCTTAAGGTTAACCTAATGAACAAGACTACATGCGTAGAGAGTATCATTACTCTATTGCAACTCTTGAAGATTTGGCACATTGTAGATGGTTGGTATTGCATGATAACTAAAATGCTAGAACGAACAATGTCTCGTAAGGACTAGGACTGTTGTCACAAACAATCCCATTAAAGCTCTAGATAGATGAAAACTTTCATACGAGTAAAGATGAGGATTTGTTTCCATATCGATAGTGATGTTTTATGAGAATCGAGACCCTCATGTTCCAAAGTTTAGAAATGAAAATTTGTACTGACTATGACCGTTATCACTCGGTAGAGTTTGCCAGACTTCTCATGCATGACAAATTACAATTACGTGTGCACCCGTAATGGTAATTTGCTTTGCATGGTCACCCCTGGTTCCTCCCATCCGAGCTAACATACCTTGTCAAGTACAGAGTGTTATCAATGATAGAGGTGTCAAAGATATAGTTATTAAACCAAGGGTCAATTAACCAAGGTTGTACGAAAGAATCGGTTGAGGGAAGTATTTAACAGGGGGCAAGATATGCTCCTGATGGGCCATCCAAGTAAGGTACCCACGGTTTCGCATCCGAATTTGAATGTAAGATGTAAAAAGGCACGATAAATCATCAATGGCTATTAACCTCCTCGTGACTCACAGTAACTCGGAGTCAGCCGTACCAAGGAATATGCGATAACAACGGGGAATCAAGACGAACTGGCCCTTTCCCATAGACATAAAATAAGAGATACCATCCCTGTAGACGAACACTCACAGGAATACGCCAAAGCAAACAGTTCTCAGCAAGCAAAAACCAGCAAGGCATGCAAACAAACTAGCTAACAAAACTAAACGTGTCTATATGTGTGTAACTAAGGCAACGGCTATAGTCTAAATGCAATGCAAATGAGATGCAATGTCAATTTAGTTTGCTATAACCAATGGCTCTGATACCAATCTGTCACACCCTCAATTTCCACAAACGGGGTATTACCGTTAGGCGTGTGACTTCCAGGATCTCAGCCACTAGTTACGCCAAACGACACGTTAATTATAAAACATAATTTATTTCTAAAGTTTGATATTACCAAAGAATAAGTTTTTAATGTAAATATAACAGAAGTTGCGGAAGCATAGTGAATCTTAATTGTTTAAATGGCGCAACACGCGCAAACCGAATAAATGAAATTTACTGAAAAATGTTAAATAAGTCACGTGAGATAATAAATGCATGAATAATGCTCCTAATCGTGCGCGTCTTGTGAACCTGAAAGAAACATGCTAAATTGTCAACACAAGGTTGGTGAGTTCACAGGTTTTGATAAATAGAACATAAAGTAAACCGATACAGTAAACAAAGTAATATCTGTAGATAGCTAATCGACTCGACCAGTTACTAAGTGTATGAAGTTTGCAACCGAAGCTGATAATGTAAATGAACGCCTCGGCTATGTATACCAGGTCACAGCAACAGCAATTCGGTCAATTAAATACCCGTTTGCCGAACGTTCTACTAGCGCGACTAGCCCGGGTGGGGTTTGTCAAACCCAGTAGATCTACTCAGAATTACCTCGCTATACTACATACATTAACGGTTCGAGAATGAGGACTTAAGTGGTATCACACTAGTAAACAAGTGATATTACAGTAATACTGATCAATGAAAATGAATTTGAACACACGTTTCTTTCACCCCAAGAAAGTAGTTAAAAGCGGGGCTGAGAACTCACCTTAAATGCACAGCAACATTAAACGAAAGCACAAGATTAGAGTTCGCGGTTACCTGAACGTCATTTATATATATATATATATATATATATATATATATATAAATTAATATAATTTAATTATTTACAATGGGTCGTACGGTTTCGCGTTCACGGTTTGGTTACGGTGCCGACTATCGGTTGAGCCCCCAATCACAAACAAGTACTACCATACACAGCTCACACAAACATAAAACTCGGTCATTTACGCACACACCAAACAAAAGTTTTTATAATAAAGGAAAATTGGTTATCATAGGTTCCAAATATAGCTAATTGGTAACTAAAGGTTCCAACTTTCAATTTGGTAACCACAAGTTCATAGTTATATGTTATTTGTTGTCATAGGTTTCCGTCTACCAGACCCTTAACACCGTTAGGGTCTGGTGACGTGGCGTTCCAACATGGCAGTAAATGGTGTTACAACTCATCGTCAACACAAACCCCTGTTTCAAGAACAATGTCTCCACCCACACCCTTAATCCACCACCCACCTCTTCGTAAAGGCGAATCGAATCACTTCGTATCACTCACCTCCACCACCTACGGCTCCCTCACCGTCGTCGACCACCACCCCCCTCCGCCACCACCACCACCACCACCACCGACAACAGCAAACCCTAGAGGAATACCCTGTTTCATCTCCAGATTCTGTGATCAACACGTGGGAGCTCATGGAAGGATTAGATGAAGAAATCGAATTGAATGTTGATAATAATCAGAAGAATCTGAAGAAACCCACTTCGTATAATGGAAGATTGATCAATGGATCGAAGGAAAAAGATGATAAACTCTATGTTTCGTTCGGATTGGGTGGTCCGTACGAATTGGTGGAGTATTCAGAGATCAAACCCTTATGGAAGCATTTATCTGAAGAATCACTGTTATCGAAAATGGATTCTAATATGATTTCAAGTTACAATAAAGCATTATCTTCTAAGCAATTAGATCATTAACATGAATCGAAAGTATCAGCTCACTCTGTTACTGAAACCCCTGATTCAAAAGGGGTTTGTTGTTTATCTGGTTGTGAGGATCGAATTGTTTGTATTACACCAGTTTGAGAGGAATCAGGAAAACATATGAAGATTGTTGTGAAATTCGATTGATTTTGAAGGGATTTCGCGTGTTTGTTGATGAACGCGATATATCGATGGATTCAAGTTACAGAAAGGAGCTACAGAGTGTGTTTGAGGGCAGAGGATTCACTCTGCCACAAGTGTTCATCAGGGGGAAGCTTATTGGTGGTGCAGATGAGATCAAACGACTTCATGATGAAGGAAATTGTTCGATTTTATGAAGGGATTCCTGTTATTGATCCTGGGGTTGTTTGTGACAGTTGTGGGGATGCAAGATTCGTGCCATGCCCGAATTGCAGCGGAAGCAGGAAGGTTTTTGAGGAAGATGAAGGGATATCGATTAGGTGCCTGAATTGCAATGAGAATGGTTTGATCAGGTGTGCCACTTGTCGCTCTTGATTACTAAATGTGGGTACACCATTTACTGCCATGTTGGAACGCCACGTCACCAGACCCTAAGGTGTTAACGTAAACCTATGACAACAAATAACATATAACTATGAACTTGTGGTTACCAAATTGAAAGTTGGAACCTTTAGTTACCAATTAGCTATATTTGGAACCTATGATAACCAATTTTCCTATAATAAACTCATATGTCATTCATTTATTATAATGTCCCTAAACCTAACTCTATACACTATTTTGAAACGAAACCACTTGGAGGTGCTCAAAGACTCATGGCATTACTTTGAAATCATTTACTTTAACCATAACCTCGTCAAATATAAACCATGTACCAAAACACTTGACCATTTGTTTGTTGTCAAAAGAACAGTTTTGACCTACCTTCACTAAAAAGACAATAACTTGAGTTTTACAGGTCCAATTTAAGTGTGGTTGGGCTTTCTGGAAACTAGATTCAAATACACAATTGGGACCCAAGAAACGCACTGATTGAGGTGTTATCATCAAGTTATGTCATGCACAAGTTGGCTAACAGAATCTGCCAGAACACACATTACATATATCTATACATCTCTAACCAATCGTGCACGTAATGGCAACAACCCACAACACCAACCCACCCAAGCACACCATTATTCACACACATAACCGACACATCAAACGTAGAACGACGCAAACGAAAATCACATGTGGATTAATAGAACACCAAGAGTATGAATCCAACCACCAAGCTAACCATATAACCCAATTATGCTAAGTAGTACATATCTCACCATGCAGAAATTAAATACATGAATTCATTCATAACCCACTCTCTATATATATATATATATATATACAACACACAACACTCACACTTGCCACACCCATGCACCAACCAATATGCACACCATAACCCCAAGACATCATCACACACCACCAACATACACATACACATTAATATACACATGCATTAACACAAAAAAGAATCTCCACACACACAACATATGATACTCACGACTGAAAGAAAGAACACACACATATGCTATATATATGCGCAGAACACACAGACATAACACACATATATATACGCAGCACATACGCGCACACACACACACACACACACACACACCATATATATATATATATATATATATATATATATATATATACGCAGCACACACGCACACGTATATATACACGCAGCACATACGCACACATATATATACGCAACACATACATACATATATATACACAGAACATATATGTAACTGATTAACGCAGCCCGCATTGAACCCCGGCGAAACCATAATCGAAACCGAAATCAAATCGTAACTAATCGCACATGATTAGTGAACATACTTTATCGATTGACAAATGCTACGAATGATGTGACTAGGGTCGCCGGAGCAATTGCATCGCCAAAGCAGTTGTAGGTGTAAACGTTGCGCGGAGGGGAGACGGCCGGAGACGGAACTCACTGGCAGAGGTTTTCACGATTGAGGGTTGTAATGGTGGACGACTGGTGATTCTGGTGGCAAGCAACCGAGGGTGATCAGAGGTGTGCAATTTATGGAAGAAGTGACGGCAGAGAGAGCAAGCCTTGACGTATTAGGGTTGTGAACAATGAGATGAAATCGGTGGTTATAGAGAGAAACCGAGAGAAAGTTGGTTAGGTACATAATTTCTAATTTGGTCCCCCACTTTTTTGCCCAATCTGCATAATGTTTCCCCCAAGTGAATGTATTTAACCTAACTCCATTTATTTTGTTTAACTAATTTGTATAATAATAACTTAATTGTATAACAAGGTTAAACAATTAAATGAATTACGAAAGGGCAATCTAACGGATGTTGAGTTGACGCTATTAACCTGAAAAGACGGGTTGTCGCAGTTAACCTAAAAACATCAATTGTCACATCAAACAACTATCAATTCCACATAATCCACATGAATTTCGAATTAGAGTTCATCTAGCATAAAAAAGTATGAACAACCAATCAAAAACGTAATCTTCTTGCATAATCAACGTTAAACAACATGTATACAATCTAACTAACATGTTAACATCAACAATTGATCAACATTCAGCCCCATGAACCCCAAATTCACAGCTTAGGCTTCGGTTATATCAACATACATGAAAAACCCATAAAAATCTAACCTTTAACTTGTAATGGCTTGTAATTGAAGGTTCTAACGTGTTGTAATGCTTGTAATCGATCAAACCGTGCCCAATTGCTTGTTCTTGGCTGTTTTTGCAAAGAGAGGGAGAGGGAGAGCAGGTCGCGATCGATGGGGAGGGTGGGGGCTAGGGTTTTGTTTTGGTTTAATTTAATTAATCACATTTACCCTTTTAACCCTCGCATTTTGTATTTTATGAAAATTAAGCTTTTAAACTCTTTGTAAGGTGTCTTTGAGTTAATAATATAAACATATAACTAATGGTAACACTTATATGTTTTCATTTTATAAAAGCACAAGACATACGAATTAACACACGCGTTTCCACATTACGCGATAAAATTCATCATTAACATTTAAATCGCGTAAACACATAAGCATGACACAATAATCATCTAGTCCACTAGATTATTATTAATTTAACATTATTAAATATTATTAGGTCATGCAGGATCGTATGTTGGTCACTCAACAAGTGATTTTTCTCTCAAACTCACCTTGAACGACATTTAGAAAGAGTCTATGAAGAGTTGATCACAATATAACAAGTAACAAGCAGTAAATAAACACAGGATGTAAATTTTCAAGGTATTTTTATATATTGCTTCTCAACTCAAAGGGTTATAAGACTCTTAGACTCAATCTCTCTCCCTAATGAGTTATAAAGAGAAGATATATATAATACTACCTACAGCCGGATATACTTTGATACCAGCTAGAAACCTCTAACCAAACATCTATACTACAAGACTATAGGTGAGGTATCTCAAACATTTTCCCTGAGATTTGGTAGTCAGGACATGTCCCTGACTTAACTTTTGTCACAACTAAAGTTGGTAACATGTACTATCATAAAAAGGTATACAATAGAATAAAGTATGGTCAACAACATGGCTCTTTAAGGAAGAAGCCATGTTGTATCAGAGGTCTGCAGCGGACTGTCAGAGACCATACTTATGTCTACTGGACATAGCAATGTCTTCCGAAGGATAAAGTTCTTCGGAAGAATAATTCTTCCGAAGCCACTTATACTTCGGAATACTGCTTCTTCCAAGGCTTGGAGTCTTCTTTGTCTTCAGAAGAAGACTTGGTCTTCAGTTCTTTCTTCAGACTTTGTCTTTGGAAGTCTTCAGACTTTGTCTTCAGAAGCCTTCAGACTTTGTCTTCGGAAGCCTTCAGACTTTGTCTTCGGAAGCCTTCAGACTTTGTCTTCGGAAGCCTTCAGACTTTGTCTTCAGAAGCCTTCAGACTTTGTCTTCGGAAGCCTTCAGACTTTGTCTTCGGAAGCCTTCAGACTTTGTCTTCGGAAGTGTTCATCAGACTTTTTTCTTCAGCTCTTTCCTTCAGACTTGTCTTCGGAAGATAGTCTTCAGCAGGACTTCAGCTATTGACTTCAGCTGTTGACTTCAGAATTCGGAAGATCTCATACTTAGCTTCGGAAGCCTTTGTATGTAGTATCAAAATTGACTATGTGAAATGTGAAGTGGTTTTGATTGCACCAGCCTTATAATGACCCAACAAACTCCCCCTAGGTGATGCTACCAAAACTTCACTTCTCTCTTCTTCTCAAAACTTTCAGCACCAAGGAGAGTAGATATTTATCTGTGTCCTTGTCTTCCCTGATGTGGTGCCTAGAAGTTTGTACAAATCCTTGGTAGACAGAACATCCAGTCTGTCACCTTGGATTATGTGTACCCTTTCTTGTGGCCCTCTAAAAAGAGTTAGTTGATGGGAACTATAGTCATATTCCCATCTAACTATAGGTTCCAATTCCGGACCCTCCACCATCTGTAGAAAGGCTGCGCCTTGGTGGTAGGTCTTTCCTTGTCTTCCTGTCTTCTCAACTTCAACTCTTCTTCGATCTTGGCCTTTGCAGTTAGCTGGCTAGATGAAGACTGCTAAGATATTTCTGATGATAGCTGCAGTCTCAGAGTTAGAGGGGTTTGGAGAATGGCTTCTCTGCAAGCTCAGCAATGTCAAATCTACTGAGATGCAATAGAGAAGTGGCATTAAGCCTGTTGGTTTCACTATTCTCCCTTTCCACAACAATTTGTGAGAAGGTTCATCGAACCTCCACTGGATTATAACTTTCCTAGGTCCAGGAGACTGACTAGGAATCCTGTCCTCCTTCCTTGTATCCAGTAGAGTCGCCAATTTCCTTCTTAGTCTCTTCTCTTAGCATTCAGAGTATCAGAGTTGAGACCGAGAAGTCTACAGCCTAGCCCAAAGTACTTCTAGGCAACTCAAGAATTGACCTAAAGTGAGGGAGCTTGAAGAGTTATCAACATAGGTGATGTTGATAAGGTCTCCCTCACAGGAGATGCTGCTCATAGTAGTGCAGTTGGTGAGCCTTGTCTTGATCTCCTTTATTTCCTCAAGAGAAAGATGTTTAGAAGGCTGAGGGGATGATCTTGGTTTTTGTTGGGTAGGTTTAGGTTTAGTGGTTTAGGTTGTGTTTGGGTTTAAGTATAGGAAGTTTAGGTGGTTGAGGTGATGAGGTAGGTTTGGGTAGAGTTGTAGGTTCAGGGGTGTAGGTTTCATCTGAGGGTTCTGTTTTGATGGGAAATGGAATTGGTTCTTCTGGTGTGGTTATGGTTGAGTGGCTGGCTGTGGTTGAGTGGTTGGGGTGAAGATCATTCCCTGTCCCCTCCTATACATCTCCTTCCTCTTCCCCATACGGATGTCAGCTTTTATTTCGCTAACAATCCGTTGGAGTGTCCTTTCGGACATGGGTCCCACCTGCCTACCAGAGAAGCCGTGAGCCCGGAGATAGTCTTTCATCCAGGCTTTATCACTGAGCTTCTTGGTGGCAGTGACCCTCTCTACCTCCTCCCTCCGCTTCTTGTCCTTCATCTTCTCCCTTGTAGCTTTCTTCCTTCCTTCTCCATTTGATCCTGCTCTTTGTTGTGGAGCAGCAGGATCATATCATCATCATGTGGAGACAGTTCAGGAAGACTGAAGCCTCTTGAGAGCAGGAATTTAATCCTAGACTCTCTCAGCTGCAGGGCTGCTTTCCTTTGTTCTTCTTCTTCTCTTTCCAAGGCCAACCTGGCTTCTTCTTCTTGACTTAGCCTGGTTGTCCTCTCCAAAGTCACCAACTCCTCTAGTGGTAGAGGAGTACTTCCTCATTGGCAGCTCCTAAGTTGATGAGCTGATCAATGAGTGTTGTCCTTCTCTTGGTGTTGATTTCCTCCTGATTGGCTGCAGCTGCCTTAGAACTAGCAGCTAGCAGCTTCTCAGCAGAAAATCTACCTTTCTTCTTGAGTTTCTCAATCCTTTCCTCCTCCTGAAGCTCTACCGCAGTCATTTTCTTTTTGCCTTGTCTTTAGCAGAACTTGTTTGTGGTGGTTCTTGGATGGAGGGTTCGGATTAGAGAGAGGATCAGCTGGTGTTTAGGATGGAGGTAGATCAGAAATGTCCTCCCTGCTCATCTCAGATGCTATTTCATCAATAAATTCTGTGATGATCAGTTCCTCGGACATTTGGAACAAACCTTCCGCAACTTCCATCTCAGCTTCGGAAGACTTATCTGTTCTTTCGAGTTTCAACTTTAGCTTCGGAGTTTCAGTCTGGGCTTCGGAAGAAGAGGCTGATGCAAGTTATGTCCCAACTGTTTCAGTTGCTGGGTCATCAGTCCCCATTTCCCCTTCGAAGTTAATCTCAGGTCCATGTGGACCTTAGGTTGACCAACTTCTTCCACAGTGGTAGAAGGTGCAGTCAGTCTTTGAAGCTCCTCAGCCCCAAAGTATATGAGTGTGGTGTCAGGGCTGGGTTGTTCTAAGGAGGATCTTAATACAAACTTTGTGAATAGTCTATAGAGATCATGAAGCATCTGTGAGTCAATCTTTAGAGTTGATTGAGATGACTCAGGTAGGGTGATGAGTTGGGAAGTAGAAGACTGGATCAGTGGTTCCCCAGATGTTTGTCTCTGATCTTTCTCCCCCTTTTGGTAGCATCATCTTGAGAGCTGGATGAGCTACAGGAAGAAGTCAATGAGACCTGAATAGGTACATGCCTAACAGACCTCTCCGTCTGTTTCTCAGCTAGTTGGGCCTTGAGTTGTCAATCTCAAGTTGCTGAGTGGCTGTCCTTGTCTCTAAGATCCTCACCTGAGATTCCAGTTTGAGACCTTAGAGAGCAAGTACTGGAGTGTGAGTTGCATACTTCCCCTCTTTATGTGAAGAATCACAGGGAGATGAGATAACATACCTAGTATGTTCAGTCTCACCACCAGATGTGGCTTCTTGGCACCCTGGATACCTTTGCTCAAATTCATCTCTTTCAAAGATGTCGATGGGCAAAGTTTGCCGTAGACTCAGTCTGATTGATGTTACCACTGTCTGAGAGCTCAATGAGAGACTCTGAGTAGTGGCAGCTGAGCCTACATGAGTCCCTCCACATCAGTGGGACTCACCTCAGTAGTTGGCTGCTGATGGGGGCTAGAGATAAGGGATCTCTCTTGGCTCTGTTGATCTTTAAGAGGGTGTGTAGATCAACTTCATGGCTATGGAGAGATGTTATCTCTCATCAATTCGGAGTAATAGGTTAGTGAAAGATAAAGAGGTTACACCTACTGACCCGGGACCTAGATCAATGTCTACAGGCATTGAGCCTCTTGTGGGGCTGTCCCTTGTTGGTTGCACGGGGAGTGTAAAGACTCACCCTGTGGGCTAAAGGCTTGAGGTTCGGGCTCCTAGGTTGAGACTGAGGAGGCTCAAAACCCAAATTGAGGTCAAAGGAAAAGGATGGTGTGACCTCGGACTGAGTGGGAGCCCATGTTTCCACTCTAGCCCTTTTGGTTTGAACTGGAAGAGCTTGTGTAATCAGAGTAGATTAACAAGGGTTCGTTTGGGGCGGGGTCTTGATATGTAATTTTGATGGGTGGAGAAGGTATGGGGATATTTGTGGTGGAGGTTGCTGGTGTGGGTTCATCACCTTGGGGGTTAAAGGGATGTCACCAGGAGCTATGCGCTCAATCATTTTGGAGTGGGTAATGGAGTGTACCGTCCAGTAAAGTTGATGGATACCTTCTTCAATGTCTTGAAGATGGTAGGCCACACTGGGGAATAGTAAGAGCAGCTGCACAGACAAGCTTGTTCGGTTCCAACTCGCAGTTGATAACGCCCAACAGGGCTCAAACGTCCAGAACACTTAGAATTTCTACAGAAATTTCCTGCAAATCCGAAGTTCGAAGTTTTGACCAGGGTTGACTAGGTTAATAAATGATGATGTTTCATGCATGTAATGATGATTATGTAACCTTATTATTACTGATATTATTATCAGTGTATTATTATTGTTAACAATATTATTATAAAAATATTGTTAAGTAGGTATGACATGACGAAGAATGTTTAAGAATTACGAAGAAGTATTATCATTAATGAAGTAAAAGATTGATGATAAAGAAGATGGAACGTAAAGTGAAAGATAATCAAAGAAGAATGATGATGAATGCATGTATAACGAATGAACGAAAAGAGAATGATGATGAATACTTCTCTTGATTGATAAAAATACCATCTGGTTTTTAATGAACTTTTCAAGCCAAGAAAGAAGGTTAGCGCTCCCGTAGAACTCATCTGAAACTCAGATTTCATTAATGATTCAAACTACTTCACATAATCTCTTGTTTGTTGATCCAAACATAATGTCATCCATATATATTTGCACCACCAAGAGATCTTGATGTTCATGTTTGAGGAAGAGAGTCTGATCTATAGTTCATCTTTTGTATCCATGCTTTAGTAGGAAGGATGAGAGTGTCTCATACCACTTTCTTGGTGCCTGATGAAGACCATATAAAGCTTTATCAAGCTTGTATACTCTATGAGGATAGTCTGGATCTTCAAAGCCTGGAGGTTGAGAAACATAGACTTCTTCATTAATCTTCCCATATAAGAAATCATATTTCACATCCATTTAGTAAACTATGAAATTCTTGTAGGAAGCATAGGCTAGGAAGACTCTGATGCTTCAATCATTTTAGTAGGAGCAAAGACCTCATCATAGTCTATTCCTTCTTCTTAAGTATAGCCTTATGCTATCAGCCTAGCTTTGTTTCTTATAATGATTCCTCTGTCATCTAGTTTGTTTTTGAAAACCCATCTGGTACCAATTGGATACTGGCCTTCAGGCAAGTCAACTAGATTCTAGACTTCTGCTTTCTGAATTATTCAAGATCCTCTTGCATAGATTCAATCTAGCTGTTATCTTTAAGTGCAGCTGATATGTTAGGTGGAACCACTTAAGAGAGAAAGCAGGAAAAGAGACAAATGTTGGCTGCTTCCCCTTGATTTCATGTGGTTCTTTCATGAAGATCACCAATTATGTTGTCAATTGGATTATTCTTATCAATTTTGGTGGTTGGAGTAAGTGCAACTGAAATGGAAGAGTCCAAGTTGGTCATATGTGGAGATGGAGATTGATCCAACTGAGATGGAGAATTAACAAATTAGTTAAGTCTTCTAAATTATGATCTAATGATGGATTAGTGTTATCTTCCTGATTTTGTGCTTAACCAGATGATGTCTAAACTTCCGTAGGAGTTATAGTGACACTCCGGATGTAGGTTGGGGATCTGCTGATGTTGTTAATGGATTTGGTGGTTGTTCTGATGGATTTGGAAATTCTGTTGAAGGAATTTCTATAGCTCCGGGTGTAGATGGGGTATCTACGAAAGTATTGAGTACATATCTGAGACAATATTAACATCTACGGAAACAGTGTTAACATCTGTAAATATTTCATTCACTTCTTGAGAGCCTGAAGTTGTATTTCCATCGGATAGTTCATTATTTAATTGAGAAGATGGGGCAAGATCTGCAACACTTGAAGTGAGTGTAAGAGGTCTTGGTGGATCCGCAGATAGTGGCACTTCACTCATTGTTGGAGGGACATAAGGATAACAAGTATCTAGAACCTGCAACATTCAAATAACCAGAGTTAACAGAATTCGTGAAAGCATCTATTTCAAACAACCAAGATGATCCTATTACATATTTTGTAAATGATGTTTCATCAAAAGAGGCATTAGGTGTTTCTTCTATAATATGTTGGTATGGAATGTAAATTGTATATGATTTAGATGTTGAGGAATAACCAACAAAGAAACCATCATAGGATTTTTTTGAAAACTTTCCTAAGTGTTCCTTGGTGTTTAACACAACACATGACACCCAAAAGCCTTAGATAGCCTATAAAAGGTTTCCTTTTAAACGAAAGCTCATAAGGTGTTTTGTTATGTTCTTTAATAATTAATGTTCTATTTTGAATAGTGCAAGCTGTATTCATTGCTTTAGCCCAAAAGATAATGGGCAGATGCAAATCAGCCAAGCATTGTTCTAGCTGCTTCAATAAGAGTTATGTTTCTTCTCTCAGCAACTCCGTTTTGTCATTGAGTTCTTGTGCACTAACTGTCTTGCTATGCCTTTGTTCCTACAAAAGGTATCTAGAACACAGTTAACAAATTCAGATGCATTATCATTTCTAAAGATTTTTACCTTTAAATCAAGTTGATTTTCAATTTTAGTGATAAACTCCATTATTATTTTTGATGTTTCAATCTTATGTTTTAAGAAAAAGACCCATGTGAATCTAGTGAAATCATCAACAATCACCAAACAATATTGCCTCTTTCCAATGCTCATCACATTGGTTGGACCAAAAATATCCACGTGAAGCAATTTGAGAGGTGTTGTATTTGTGTTTACTGTTTTGGACTTATGTGACACCTTATGTTTTTTCCTTTGTAACATGAAGTACAATGAGTAGAACATTTAAATTTTTTCTTAGGAAGACCAATGACTAAGTCATTTCTTGCCAGTCTATTCATGTTCTTTATATTATAATGAACCAGCCTTCTATGCCATAGTTGAGATTCATCTTCCGATGACTTAGAAATTAGGCATGTTTCATTTGATATTAAAGAGGTGTTGTTCTTGTCCAAAACATATGTGTTTCCTTTTCTTGGTTCTTTAAGAAAGATGAAATCATCTAGATTTTGCAAACCAGGTTTAAGAATGTAGCAATGAGTTTTATCAAACAAAGTGATATAGTTTTGATCATAAATTTGAGAAACACTGTGTAAATTAAATTGTAAATTTTCACAAAAATTCACTTTCTCAAATGTGATCACACATTGGTTACAATACCTTAACCTACAATTTTCATCCCTTCTTATCCCCACCAAATGCTACATAAGAAGCAATTTGTGTTTGAAATCATAGAGGAGAGAATAGTTTCATGTCATATGCCTGGAACATCCACTGTTAACATACCACTTGTTATCAACCCTCCATGTATATTCCTACACATAAAAAATCAATTAAAATGGGAACCCAAGCATTAATGAGCTTGGGCTGACCAAGTGTGTCTAAATTATCACTCCTTCACTAATAAGTCTTCATAAGTTATGTTTGACTTTAAATTTAATTGATTCATTTTGTTCTGCTTGTGCTGGTGAGGATGATTCTGATGAAGCTTGACTTGAGACATTTGAACTTGGTCTCAGCCACTTCTTCTTGCACCTTTCCTTTATTTGTCTTGACATTGCCTGTTGATGAAGATCCTTTGTTGGAAAAGGTTTCAGCGTCCTTTGACTATGACCTTGGTACTTCATTCCCTTGTCAAACTTGTCAAAAACTGTATCATTAGAATTTGTTGATTTATCATTCAAGTCCACCTTTTTGTGTGGTGTCCTGCTTTGATACTTCTGTTTTTCCTTTTTCTTTGGTTACACATTAGATGCAGCTGATAGATTCTTCACCTTCTCAATCTTTTGTTGTTGTAGATCCTCAGCACCAGCTGTCTTCTTTGTTTTTCAGCCTTGTTCTTTGGCTGTTTCTTTGGTCCCTTTGACTCTTTTATGCTTTCATCGGATTTGAATCTGCTTCATTTGTTTCAGACTGCTTCTTCTTAGGAACTTTGTTTTGTTCCTTTTCTTGAAGTAGCATTCTTGAGTTGAATGATTATTCTTGTTGCAGATTGCACATGTATGTGTTGAAGTAGCAATCTGAGGTCATATGGTTGTGCATGTTGCAGATAGAACAAATAACTGCTAAAGTAGCAATCTTCAGTGTCATGATTGGTCATATCACACCACTTGCAATATTTTTCTTCTGCATCACTTTCCTGTTCAACCTTCTTGTTTTCAGCTGTTTTTTATACTCTTTTAGCTCTTTCTCAAGTTTTGCTGCTGAAAAGTCTTTGCCACTTCCAAATTAAATATTAAATGGTACTGATGGTTTAGTAGCTGTCTTTGTTGATGAAGCACAACCTTCACAAATTTCTTGCCAGTGCTTTTGATTGTTGAAGATTCCGCTAAAGATTTTTTTCTTTGGCTAAGGTTTCAGCAGATGTTGGCTTCTTCCGTAGATCTGCTACGGATGTTAGTTATATGAACTAATAGTTGTACTCATCCGATGATGATCTACTGATGGTTCTTGAATCTCACCAATCTTCTTCTTCCGTAGAAGATCTACTGAATTTGTGGACTTGGTCTTCCTGTTCTTTTCTGCAAAAGTAGTTTTGCTTCTTCTGTAGAACTTACACTTGCTTCAGCTTTAGACCTTGGGGATGTTGGTTGGTTGACTTGCTGCTTGTTTAGCTCTTGAATTCCAGCATTCAATTGAGCTATCCTTTTGTAGATAGTATTCAGGAAGTTTCTTTGTTGAGGTGGATAGGGCACTTTGATTTCTTCAAGAACTTTTGGTATTGAAGGTAAAAAACCAAACTTGTTCCCTTACCCTTATCATCACCATGTTGTTTAACATGTATTCGGCTCAAACAGATCATCACATCCATCAAAATCAAAATCTGATTCATCTTGTTATGAAACTTCTGAATCAGTTGCTTTAGTTTCACTCACCTCAGAGTCATCACCTTTTCCACTTGATTATTATCAGTTTTAACTACATTATTGGTGCTTTACACCAAATGGTTTGATAAGCTATTAGGCATAGAATCAGGTAATGTGGTATAGTTGTTATTTATAGGTGGTGGAACATTATGAAAACCCAAACCTGATTTGTTTTGTGATTCAATATGAAAATTTAACAACTTCTCATATTGTTGAGATGAAGTTAAAACTTATGAAGTTTCACTTCAGTAGATGCATGTTCTGCATTGATTTTGTTAAGGATGTGGACAAATGCTCAACTTGTGCCTTTAAATTATAATTTTCTGAAACAAGTTTATTTAAATCTTTTTGTAAGGATGTGATCTTTACTTGATAAAGTTTATGTTCCCTTATATGAGATTCATTTAACACTAATGTTCTTTTTACTATTGGCAAGTTGTTGAGCATGAGTTCTGTATCTCTCAACTTCCTCAATGCAGCTGGATGAACATAATATTTCCCTTACCTCTCTTTACACTGGTGGGACTTTGTTCTCCATATTTGCCATGAGTGCTTGATTCTCTTCTAAAACTTCCTTATAATGTAACCTCTCAGTCATAAGTATCATCCTGCAAGATGATTAACCCAGTCTCTTGATTCTTGCTTGAGCATGCTGCAGATGTACTTGTGGTTTGTGGCGATGAGTTGGTGAGCTAAGGCTGATTGAATAGACCTTTGATTTGCTTGATGATTTTGTTACTAATATTGAGAATGTTGATATTGTTGCTGAGATGAGGATTGCTTGTTGCACTCCCTTGAAAAGTGTCCATATAGATTACACTTGAAACATCTCACTTTTGATTTATCAACACCTATCTTTGTTGTTCTCCCAGGAGCAGATAGGCCTTTGTTTCTCCGCAGATACTATTTTCCCTATAAGCAATCATTGCCATCTACCACTGCAAATCCATCTATTCTACTTCATCAGAATGAAGTTCTTCTAGATCTTGCTAGCAAAAATGTGCTGGAGTTAAAGTACTTCCCAGGTATGCTTGGAAGCTGGAGCTGAAAGCTGTAAATGCTACTTTCTGCTCTTCAGAATCAAGAACCGTAGTAATTGGTTCTGAACTATTGTTGCTTTTGTTGTTTGAGGATGTTCGCTTAGCAGTTGAATTCTTTTCATCATCCTTTTTATTGCTAAAATGAGGTTTAGATGATCTGGCTGGTCCTGATGCATAGAAACCACTCTTCGTCTTCATCACTCATAGTACAAAAGCTTTCATTATCTTCATTTGAAAGAAAAGCACTCCCCACACATTTTGATTCTTTAAAGTGATATGGAGCTATAGGTGCTTTTTGCTTTGTTCTTGTTTTCTCATCAAGTTTAAGAGCTTCAACTTTAGCCACCAGAGTATCAAGCCTAATAACTTTAAGTCAATGGTGTTCTTGAACATTGATACTGTTTGAGTCCGACTCTCAGGTAGCGTATGGATCATCTTCTTGTTAAGTTCCTCATTTATCATACTTGAGCACCAAAATGCTATCTCAGTCACAAGCTGCATAAACCTATGTAGCTATTGAGGAACGGATTCACCCTCAATATGATGGAATGTCTCATATTGGGATCTGAGTGTATCCTTTCAGATGCTTCTAATTTCACTGCGTTCACACAGGGTGTGCAAAGTTTTCCACAATGAGTTTGATTTTTATAGGCTCCACACCTAATAAGAAGGTCTTCAGGCAAAGCCATAGTAAGCATACTATAGGCTCTGATATCAATCTTGACCTTCTTTGCATCTTACGATGATAAATCCTTTAGACTAATTGGCTGATTGTTATCTTTATAATCAGGTCCTAGAGCTGGTAGAATGTATGGACCCTCTATGATTAAAGTCCACAGATCAGAATCAGTATAATTTAAATGGTTCCTAAAATGGATTTACGTGTTTTGAAATCAGCCTTGTTCTCCAACTTAGGGGGTTAGTAGGCTGATCCAACTGCTGAATTACTCATGTTTAGATAATTGATGACAACCTCTTACTTATCAATTAATTAAGAAGTTATGTCATAATTACTCAAAAATCTCAATAAATTCTCTTTTGAAAATTTTAATTGAGAATATTTAATGTTAACTATGTTCAAATAAGGTTTAAAAATTGTTATCAACTAAACAATAACACAAATCTACAAACTAAAACAAGTTTAATAAAGACTCGAGTTGATCGGGGCAATAAAACAGTACCAGCTTGCTCAATGAAATAACTTTAATAATCGCACCAATTTGTTAATTCAAATATCTTAAATAGCTACTAATAAGCTACTCCTGATATGTGAATTAATTGTTTTGTTAAAAAACATGATCGATGATGAGTTTAATACCTATGAATAGCCCCTAAAACATTTTTAATCAAAATCAATAGATATAGTCAAAAACTTGACAGATCTAGTGATATACTCAGGTAATCAAACAAATAAAACTAATCCTGATAGATCAACTGATCTAAATCAATGAGCACTTGGCTCTGATACCACCTGTGAATACAAGGATCGTCCAGGAATTATCAGCTTAGTAATTAACAAAACAATGATTGTGGAATTACCATCGTTTTGTTGTTTGATTAATTGAATAAATATAAATAAACAACACAAATATATGTCGTGAAGAACAAACTCAATACTTAAACTAACGAAGAACAATTGAATAACAATTGAAGAACATACATAAATATATAAAATATTTTCATTAATTATTGACTAATGATTACAATAATCAATGAATGATCTTGCTAATGCTAGGGTTCTAATCCTATATTGATGCATATGAATTGTTGTGAAGACGATTGCGGCTGCTAGGGTTTGATTGCAATCGAGATTCTTTAATTATGTACTTGAGCCTTGTATTTATAGGCTTAGGGTTTACTGATTTGGAAACTAAAACTTCCATATCGGGGTAAGGTAGTTACGCAGAGAATATTCTCATGTTACATTCTTTAACTAAAGTATAAGTCATCCGTAGATGTTGACTTTTCACTTTAGAGTTATAGTTGACTTGATGTACCTGGAAATACATCAAGTTGATCTTCCGCAGCTACTTTGTCTTCCGTAAGAATTATTGTTCTTTCGCAGGAGCACTTGTCTTCCGCAGGAGATTTCCTCTTCTGCAGGAGCACTTGTCTTTAGCAGGAGCACTTGTCTTCCGCAGGAGCACTTGTCTTCCGCAGGAGATTTCCTCTTCCGCAGGAGCACTTGTCTTTCGCCGGAACTCAGTCTTCTTTGGAAGTTGCATGAACTTGAAGGCTGATCTTGTAAGGCTTCCGTAGTAGTTCCACTGAGTCCTTGATTTGTTCGAGAGGATCTACGGAGGACATTTTATTCATCCGTAGATGTTTCCAACACTTGGTCAGTTTCTTGAAATTGATTAATACTAATAATTTTCCTAAAACATACATATAAAGCTAACACAGAATACATGGGTTAACTCTACACACATATATTGCATACATAATGATGAAAGGTTACAAAAGATATTACAATGATTGATTAAAAAAACTTAACCTATACAAAACTCTAGATCTAACATATATTCCCTCTGTACCAGACTGATGCAACCGATCTTGAGGGGCGGTTGTCAAACCCATAGATCTACCAATATATCATGTGGCCCTCCAAGGGTTAATATTTATGTAATAGGGTTGTCATGCACAAATATAAAACAATTTCAAGGTCATCATAAAGATCACACAGTTATTCCATAAAACAATTTCAAGGTCATCAAATGTGACAGAGAAAGATATATTGAAAAAGTATGAAGAACGGAAGGTGTGAAGTTTTCGAGCCCATCACCATTTTGGGTGGAACAAATCTATAAGAATTGATGATCTAGCAAAAAGCAAGCCTGAAAGATAAACGACCAAATAACGCCCTAAACACAAAGTTGTTTACCCAACTCACTAGACTTATCTTGAAATCCATTTTGAAGACCCGTTGGTGACTTTCGGTTTAGTTTAATAATTTATATTATATGTGACAAATATTCATTTATTAAACCAACCATTTAACCCTTAAACAACAATCACATAACACACACAATAAATACATGAACATATATAAAAGTATAACGCAAAACTTACTAAGTTATGTTTTAAACAAACAAACAAATAAATAAATAAATGAATAAAGAATTAAATAAGTAAATAAATAAATAAATAAGTAATTAGTTATTCATAATAATATTGTTTTTTTATTATTACTTTATAAATATTACTTTATTTAACATAACTCAATATTTATTAGTTTTCTAATAAAATAATTAAATTTTCAGTAGTAAAATATATATAAACTATTTTGGACAAGTTTATTATAAAAATATACTCTATTATGTTTGACCCAAATTTCACACCCGTATACGGTGATTTTGACCCGAAACCGCACGGTTTTACACGCATAAAACATACATCAACCCATATATATCTTATGACCATTTATATGTTTCAAAATGAATCTTTTATACCAAAAACATTCTGAAATATTTTGTTCAAAATCAGTTCCAAAACAGTCCATTATTTTGACCTGAAACTGTCGGTTTTCGGGTTTTTTCACTCGTATAAAGTCATCACCGTGGACCTTTCTTCTTATGGTTTGTTATATACTTAAAACATAAGTTTTTAACTTAAAACACTTTACTATTTTATGTCCAAACTAGACTTGTGCAAAAACATTTGTTTTAGACCGAAAACACCGTTTTTAACATGTTTTAAACATAAAATTTTCGAGATTTAACCCAATTATCAAAACTTTTACTTTAAGTAAAGTTACTAACTTTTAACTATATTTTAATGGTTTTAAACTTCTTATCCTCCAGATCTTACAAAGATACTTTGCTTGTTGACAATTAACTTTATAACATGACTACTAGTGGTCATGTCCCATCTACACCTGAGTATCTTTAATGGATCATGATCACCATTATTCATGGATCATCTCAATCCTTTATGAAATCAAAGTGCTAGATGGGTTCAATAACATCATTCTTTACTTACATTCATGTATTACCCATTTTCATCATTTTGATAGACTCCTTTTGGAGAGTGGTTTTTTATGATGTTCATAACCACAAATCAAAGTTTGATCATCTTACATGCAAGAGAAAATCATCAAAATGTTAAAATATCATCAAAACACGATTCATCATAAACATACACATACTTACGACACACTCACACACATAAACATACACATTTACGCACTCACAATTGTTACAACAAATTTTTTGATAAAAACCTTTGTTGGAACCTTGGATTTCAAGAAAAACTAGTTTTTGGTAAACAAAACTTGTAACAATCATCCAAAAGTCATGTTTCATGACCAAGTTAAAAGTTCATACTTAAGATGAACACATTTTGAAGATTCAAGAATTATTTCCTTAGGGATGTCTTCTCCTTTGAGTTGGATTTATGCAACGTTTTGCACCAAAGTCCTAAGGGATCCTTGAAGTACAGAAATCAAAGCTTGAAACAAGCTTGGATGATCACAATCAAACAAAAAGGGTTGTTCTTTGATGGTTCCACCGTGGGTTTTTGAGAAATGGGAGAGGAGAGTGTGTAGGTGATTTCTAATGAGAGGAAGGTGAGGTTGAGTGTGTGTAAAAGATGGAGTGTTGGGTGGGTTTTATAGACATGAATGGTGGATAATGTGATTATATTAATATATGGCTGGTGGATCTCCAAATGAGATGCCACCCGGTGTAAGGCGGGTGTCGGTCTCGTTAAATTTTTGGTAAATATCTTGAATGTTCGGGTTTTTGCGCGAAAATTTTCTATAAATTAAAGTAGTAATTTGAGGATTTTCAAGGGTTTACAACAATCAATAATAGTGACAAGAAGTCAAGAATAAAGTTATACCGGGTATAATACAATATGCAACAGACTATACGTTGCATCAAGGTAATATTTAAAAATTATTAATTTAACGCGATCAAGGTAAATAATATTAATTATTATTTTTTATGACCAATAATATTTTCGCTTAAGATTCATTAAATCATAAAATCAACATATATTGACTAAATTTTATTGACCAAATCATCTCCAATGTTCGTTAAAAGTTTTATCACTATGCGACCCGATAATTCTCAAAATTACCAATTATAAAATTTATGCACAAAGGGGCTTTGCTAGACCTTAAATGACCTTATTATCATCAAACTAAGTCTTTTAATGCATTGAATTATTTTATCTCATTTTGTTAACGTAGGAAATAACCTGGAAAAACGGGATGTCACAGTCTCCTTCGTTAGGAAAATTTCATCTTGAAATTTTAGCTGTAGCTCCAAATTCTGATCTAAACGGAAAGACGTGAGGGTATTTGCGCTTCATATAGTCCTGTCGTTCCCAAGTGAACACAGGACCATGCTTAGAGTTCCATCTAACCTTTACCAACTTAACCCGACTCCTTCTGAGTTTCTGAACTGTCAAGTCCATCAATTTCGACTGGTTCCTCGGTGAAATTCAGTTTCTCATCGATACAAACTTCTTTGGGTCGAATAACCAAAGCTTCATCAGCAAGACAATTCTTCAGATTGGATACATGGAACACATCATGTACTACACTAAACTCACGAGGTAACTTCAGTTGATATGCAACTAGACCAACTTGCGCCACAATCTCAAATAGTCCGATATAACGAGGGCTAAGCTTTCCTTGCTTTTCAAATCAAACAACTCCTTTTCAAAGCGAGACCTTCAGAAAAACTCTATCTCCAACCCAGAATTCCAATGGTTTCCTTCGATTATCCGCATAACTCTTTTGCCAACTCACAGCGGCTTCTAACGTCTTTCTGATTTGAAAAATCTTATCCGTAGTCTCTTGGATAATCTCAGGTCCAGTCAGTTGTTTCTATCCAACTTCCGCGCAGCAAAGCGGCAAGCGACGCTTTCTTCCATATAAAGCTTCAAACGGAGCAGCTTTGATACTACTGTGATAATTGTTATTGTAGGAAAACTCAACTAAGGGCAGATAAGTATCCCAATTTCCTCCAAAGTGAATCACACAAACTCGTAGTAGATCTTCCAACATTTGAATAGTGCTTTCACTTTGACTATCTGTTTGCAGCTGGTAGGCAGTACTCATGTCCAAATGAGTACCCAAATCTTGATGTAAGGATTGGCAAAACCTCAACGTAAATCGACTGTCTCTGTCAGAGATTATCGAGTTCGGTACTCCATGACGAGATATCACCTCTTTGAGGTAGATTTTGGTTAACTTTTCCATCCGATCCGTTTCCTTATTGGGTAGAAATGAGCAGACTTAGTCAATCTATCGACTATTACCCTAATTATGTGATGACCACTTAATGTTCGGGGTAACTTTGTGACAAAGTCCATTGCTATCCGTTCCCATTTCCACTAAGGAATCTCTGGTTGTTGAAGAAGTTCTGATGGCTTTTGATATTACGTCTTCACTCTTGAACATGTCGAATACTTGCCCACGTAGTTTGATATAGCACCCTTCATATTGGGCTACAAAGAATGTTCCTTCACATCCTTGTGCATCTTATCTTATCGGGGTGAATTGAATACTTAGATTTATGGGCTTCATCCAAAATCAATTCATATAGGTTTCCTAAACGTGGAACCCAATCGGTCCATGAAGTACATCACATTACTGGTTTTAGGCACTAACTCCTTGACCATGCCTTTTAATCCTTCACTCTTATTCTCATCTTTCATAGCTTCAACTTGTGCATCTCAGATTTCAGTATCAAGAACCGATGAATAGTCAGCTCCAAAGCACGAACACGCTTGGGTTATCATTCTCTTTCGACTCATTGCATCAGCCACAACGTTGAACTTGCCCGAGATGATAGTGGATCTCATAATTATAATCAATTAGAAACTCTACCCATCGACATTGCCTCATGTTAAGCTCTTTCTGATTGATGATATGCTGAAGACTCTTCTGATCAGTGTAAATAACACACTTCGTACCATATAGGTTAATTCTTCCAAATCTTGAGTGCAAAAACCACCACCCCAACTCTAAATCATGAGAGGTGTAATTCTTCTCATTCACCTTTAATTGTCTGGATGCATAGGCTATGACCTTATCTTTCTGCATCAACACACAACCAAGACCTAAACGGAAATATCACAGTCCATAACAAACCCTTCTGTTCCTTCAGGAAGAGATAGAATAGGAGCACTACATAACTTTTGCTTCAAACGGAGCAGCTTTGATACTATTGTGATAACTGTTATTGTAGGAAAACTAAACTAAGGGCAGATAAGTATCCCAATTTTCTCCAAAGTCGAATCACACAAACTCGTAGTAGATCTTCCAACATTTGAATAGTCCTTTCACTTTGACTGTCTGTTTGCAGCTGGTACACAGTACTCATGTCCAAATGAGTACCCAAATCTTGATGTAAGGATTGCCAAAACCTCAACATAAATCGACTGTCTCTGTCAGAGATTATCGAGATCGGTACTCCATGACGAGATATCACCTCTTTGAGGTAGATTTTGGTTAGCTTTTCCATCCAATCCTTTCCTTATTGGGTAGGAATGAGTAGACTTAGTTAATCTATCGACTATTACCCAAATTATGTCATGACCATTGATGTTCGGGGTAACTTTGTGACAAAGTCCATTGCTATCCATTCCCATTTCCACTAAGGAATCTCTGGTTGTTGAAGAAGTTCTGATGGCTTTTGATATTACATCTTCACTCTTGAACATGTCTAACACTTGCCCACATAGTTTGCTATAGCACCCTTCATATTGGGTACAAGAATGTTCCTTCACATCCTTGTGCATCTTATCTGATCCGGGGTGAATTGAATACTTAGATTTATGGGCTTCATCCAAAATCAATTCACATAGGTTTCCTAAACGTGGAACCCAATTTGATCCATGAAGTACATCACATTACTGGTTTTTGGCACTAACTCCTTGACCATGCCTTTTAATCCTTATTTTATTCTCATCTTTCATAGCTTCAACTTGAGCATCTCAGATTTCAGTATCAAGAACCGAAATGAATAGGCAGCTCTAAAGCACGAACATGCGTGGGCTTATCATTCTCCTTTCGACTCATTGCATCAGCCACAACGTTACTTGCCCGGATGATAGTGGATCTCACAATTATAATCATTTAGAAACTCTACACATGACATTGCCTCATGTTAAGATCTTTTTGATTGAAGATATGCTGAAGACTCTTCTGATCAGTGTAAATAACACACTTCGTACCATATAGGTAATTCTTCCAAATCTTGAGTGCAAAAACCACCACCCCCCCACTCTAGAATCGTGAGAGGTGTAATTCTTCTCATTCAACCTTTAATTGTCTGGATGCATAGGCTATGACCTTATCTTTCTGCATCAACACACAACCAAGACCTAAACGGGACATATCACAGTCCACAACAAACCCTTCTGTTCCTTCAGGAAGAGATAAATAGGAGCACTACATAACTTTTGCTTCAAACGGAGACAGCTTTGATACTACTGTGATAACTGTTATTGTAGGAAAACTCAACTAAGGGCAGATAAGTATCTCAATGTCCTCCAAAGTGAATCACACAAACTCGTAGTAGATCTTCCAACATTTGAATAGTCCTTTCACTTTGACTGTCTGTTTGCAGCTATAGGCAGTACTCATGTCCAAATGAGTACCCAAATCTTGATGTAAGGATTGCCAAAACCTCAACATAAATCAACTGTCTCTGTCAGAAGAATATCGAGATCGGTACTCCATGACGAGATATCACCTCTTTGAGGTAGATTTTGGTTAGCTTTTCCATCCGATCCATTTCCTTATTGGTAGGAAATGAGCAAACTTAGTCAATCTATCGACTATTACCCAAATTATGTCATGACCACTTGATGTTCGGGGTAACTTTGTGACAAAGTCCCATTGCTATCCATTCCCATTTCCACTAACGAATCTCTGGTTGTTGAAGAAGTTCTGATGGATTTTGATATTACATCTTCACTCTTGAACATGTGGAACACTTGCCCACGTAGTTTGCTATAGCACCCTTCATATTGGGCTACCAAATGTTCCTTCACATCCTTGTGCATCTTATCTGATCCGAGGTTAATTGAATACTTAGATTTATGGGCTTCATCCAAAATCAATTCACATTGATTTCCTAAACGTGGAACCCAGATTTGATCCATGAAGTACATCATATTACTGGTTTTAGGCACTAACTCCTTGACCATGCCTTTTAATCCTTCATTCTTATCTCATCTTTCGTAGCTTCAACTTGAGCATCTCAGATTTCAGTATCAAGAACCGAATGAATAGGCAGCTCCAAAGCACGAACATGCGTGGGCTTATCATTCTCCTTTTGACTCATTGCATCAGCCACAACGTTGACTTGCCCGATGATTGTGGATCTCACAATTATAATCATTTAGAAACTCTACACATCGACATTCCTCATAGTTAAGATCTTTTTGATTGAAGATATGCTGAAGACTCTTCTGATCAGTGTAAATACACACTTCGTACCATATAGATAATTCTTCCAAATCTTGAGTGCAAAACCACCACCCCCAACTCTAAATCGTGAAAGGTGTAATTCTTCTCATTCACCTTTAATTGTCTGGATGCATAGGCTATGACCTTATCTTTCTGCATCAACACACAACCAAGACCTAAATGGGACATATCACAGTCCACAACAAACCCTTCTGTTCCTTCAGGAAGAGATAGAATAGGAGCACTACATAACTTTTGCTTCAAACGGAGCAGCTTTGATACTATTGTGATAACTATTATTTTAGGAAAACTCAACTAAGGGCAGATAAGTATCCCAATGTCCTCCAAAGTGAATCACACTAACTCGTAGTAGATCTTCCAACATTTGAATAGTCCTTTCACTTTGACTGTCTGTTTGCAGCTAGTAGGCAGTACTCATGTACAAATGAGTACCCAAATCTTGATGTAAGGATTGCCAAAACCTCAACATAAATCAACTGTCTCTGTCAGAGAATATCGAGATCGGTACTCCATGACGAGATATCACCTCTTTGAGGTAGATTTTGGTTAGCTTTTCCATCCGATCCATTTCCTTATTGGGTAGGAAATGAGCAAACTTAGTCAATCTATGACTATTACCCAAATTATGTCATGACCACTTGATGTTCGGGGTAACTTTGTGACAAAGTCCATTGCTATCCATTCCCATTTCCACATAAGGAATCTCTGGTTGTTAAAGAAGTTCTGATGGCTTTTGATATTACATCTTCACTCTTGAACATGTGGAACACTTGCCCACGTAGTTTGCTATAGCACCCTTCATATTGGGCTACCAAGATGTTCCTTCACATCCTTGTGCATCTTATCTGATCCGGGGTTAATTGAATACTTAGATTTATGGGCTTCATCCAAAATCAATTCACATTGATTTCCTAAACGTGGAACCCAGATTTGATCCATGAAGTACATCACATTACTGGTTTTAGGCACTAACTCCTTGACCATGCCTTTTAATCCTTCATTCTTATTCTCACCTTTCATACTTCAACTTAGCATCTCAGATTTCAGTATCAAGAACCGAATGAATAGGCAGCTCCAAAGCACAAACATGTGTGGGCTTATCATTCTCTTTCAACTCATTGCATCAGCCACAACGTTGACCTTGCCGGATGATAGTGGATCTCACAATTATAATCATTTAGAAACTCTACACATCGACATTGCCTCATGTTAAGCTCTTTTGATTGAAGATATGCTGAAGACTCTTTGATCAGTGTAAATAACACACTTCGTACCATATAGGTAATTCTTCTAAATCTTGAGTGCAAAACCACCACCCCCCCAACTCTAAATCGATGAGAGGTGTAAATCTACTCATTCACCTTTAATTGTCTGGATGCATAGGCTATGACCTTATCTTTCTGCATCAACACACAACCATGACCTAAACGGGACATATCACAGTACACAACAAACCCTTCTGATTCTTCAGGAAGAGATAGAATAGGAGCACTACATAACTTTTGCTTCAATAACTGAAAAACTACATCTTCTACTTATCAGTCCAATCATACCTCCTATCTTTTTTAGTCAACAGCGTAACGGCCGTGCTATCTTCGAGAAATTTTCAATGAATCTCCGATAATAAACAACCATTCCAAGAAACTGACGCAACTCGGTCGGGGACTTGGGTGCCTCCCAGTTCTTGATTGCTTTCAATCTTCTCTGGATCTACATGCATGCCTTTCTCATTAACGACATGTCTGAGAAAATGAACCTCTCGAATCCAAAATTCACATTTTGAGAACTTTGCATACAGTTTCTCATTCCTTAACATCTCCAAGATGATCTTTAGATGTTGTCATGATGTTTCTTTGTAACACCTGAAATTTTGTCAAAATAAAAGAAATGAAAATTTTGAGAAAAGAAACATAAAAGTATCTTGAAGAGAATGAAAAGGAGCAAAAGTGGAAGGAGGCTATGTGTAAAAAGTACAAAAGTCAAATATTTTATTAATATTCGAAGTATGGCCGCTCATATATGTACCAACTACTGCTTTTGTAGACCAAAGAGAATAAGAAGAAGAAGAGTAGAGTTCTTCAGTTTTAGAGAGAGAAAGCATCTGTTTTTGGCGTAAGGTACGTAATTCTTGTAAATTTGGTCCGGTTTTGATGGGTTTTGATCATGTAACCGAGTTCTATGTGTTCTTATGTGTGTATATGTGTTCGGCTGAATGTTTTTGACATGTTTAGGTGTTAGAACTCTTTGAAAATTCGAATTTGAAGGAGAAGTGTTTAGAAGCAGTAAAGGTGAGTTTCTAGCCACCGATTTATGTTTTTAAAAGTTTGGGGCTGAAAATGCATGCTAAACAGGTTTTATAATTGTTGTATGTATACCTGTATGTATGTGTGCATGTATGTTTAAGTTTTATGGTTGATTATGTGATGTTGATGCCTAGAATAATATACATAAGCCTAGAACAGGTTAATATATTGATTGGGTTTGAAAATAAGAAAATACATAACAAGTAGTCATGCGCCCAAACAGAGCCCATGCGCCTACAATTTGCCTTAGCAAATCTTAGGTGGGGATTCATGCGCCCCAATAGTTCCCATGCGCCCAAATTAGTGTCTTGAAAAATAAGTATAGGGTTATGCGCCTGAACAGTACCCCATGCGCCCAAATATTGCCTTAGAACTTCTAAGTGTAAGCCCATGCGCCTGAACAGTAGCTCATGCGCCTAAGTGTTAGGCTCAGACGCCTAAGTGTACCCCATGTGCCTAAATAGTGCCCATGCGCTAGAAGTGGCTCATGCGCCTAAGTGTTAAAAGCCTAAGTAAGCCCATACGCCTGCATAGTTCAAAAACGCCTAAACATGCTTCATACGCCTACATAGTGCTAAAGCGCCTAAAACACCTAGAAATTTTTCTAAAATTTTGGAAGGAACGATATCATTAGGGTTCGAACCTAGTTTGACTTAAGGGTTATAAATGTTTATATTATGCATGTTTATGGCATGTTCTTATGTTCCATATTACTTACTATTGTATGACTTTACTGGTGTGTTTATGATCATAAAAGTAAAGTATAATCATTAATAAAAATGAAAGATTAATGATAAAGAAAAGTGAAACATATAAGAATGAATGAAAGTCTTGCAAGCAAATGAATGGAGGTGCACGACCATGTTGTCATTAGCTCAACTGTGTGCGGTTTAGCTAACCCGAATGATGCACACAGGGTCAATCATTAAGATTGACAGGACCTTGTAGCATACCCTAGGTGACCGGGTCAGGTTCGCGCACAATGTTCGCGGTCTATTTATAAACCTCAGGCCCAGCGTCAGCTTCGTGCACAATGTTCGGGGTATTGCACATTGGTTCAGATAATAAGTGAAAGATAATAAAAGAGTACGAAACAAAGAATACGTACAATAATAAAAGAAATGAATGAAAGGAATAATGATTATAATGAACATTATCTGAAGGTACGTATCATGTGTGCTCGCATACGAAAGTAAAGGACGTATTTTATTGACAAAAGAGTATTTCATATAAAAGCTATACAGGTATTTTAGTGTTTTTAAAACTAGAACTCACTCAGCAACGCTGACTTTTATCTTTTTAGTTGGCAGGTAATGTTTGCTGAGGATGGCACGGAGGCTACTCAGGGCGATGCATCTCTGTAATTTTTTGTTTTGTAATGCAAAAAATGCTTTTGTAATAATTGTATTCTTACAAAGAATTATTAATACGATAATGTTTTTGGTTATTGTATTTCCGCTGCTTATTTTATGAAATATGTATTGTTATTGTATAATGTATGACTGACCAACTGTGAGGTGCCCGGAACGGGCCTTACAAGTTGTTATCAGAGCAATTTTAAGTGAATTGGTAAATTTTTAAAACCTAACTTAAACTGAAAATGGGACAGAAGGAGAGAGATGCCACTCGAGTAGTTGCGTGCCACCAGGTATTTTTTCTTAAGTTAACTGGTATTCTCGTGTGTTATATTGTTATGTGTACTTGTAGATTTAGATACTATGTAGTCAGGATAGGAAATGCTGGGGTTAAAGAGTAAAGTAAGTGGCTAATCACAACTGGCCATTGTAATTAGGCACTTACTATACTAACATAAACTAAGCTATTACCTTGAATGACCGTGTTGGTGTTTAATCTTATAGTGTTTAGGAGTGGCTAGGGAAGATCTTCTAAGCCTTCTAGGTGGACGGTGGACGTGGTGTTGAACGCGTGTACAAGGAACAAGCTAGGACACTGAAACGACATGATGAACAGCCAAGATCCATCACCAGGAGGTGGTGATGAGAGCAAACTTGAGAGCCTTGGTGAAAGAGGCAGTGTAGAGGAAGTCCATCAAACATTGCAGTTGATTTTGCCCTCTGTAGTGACGAAGTGATCAAAGCTGTGAGGAAGGACGAAAGAAGAAAGGAAGGAAAGAGGAAGACCACTAAGGGAGAGAAGGGAACAACACAACTGAGACAGTATTCTCTAGTGAGGAGGATGAGGAAGAAGCGGTGCAGGAAACTACCGGGGATGTAATTACGGGGCATTCCATGAGTGCAAGCCCCAACTTGATGGACGGAATGCTACTACTGCTCACCGTGGGTGAGGGAATGGAGGCGGTACTTGATATAAGTGATGCCGAGAAGACAAAAGGTGAAGTTTGCTACCCACTCATTTGGGATCGGCCTTATGCTGGAGGACAAATATGTCCAAGCGAGGGTAGCAGGGCTATGGAGGATGAGGTGGCAGAACTAAAAAAGCTGGTGATTAAGGATTCTGTCCTCAAGGGAGTTGGATAAGATTGAGAGGGAGTTCTTGCAGTGGAGGCGGGATTTGATGACCAGCAACACACCACCAATTTAACAAGATGGCAAGGCTGGTGCCGGATCAGATGACTCCGGTATCAAGGAAGATTAAGAGGTACATCCAAGGATTGTCGGCTGACATACGTAGGCATTTGATTGCTGCCCAGCCGGGTACCATTCGATCGGTTGTAGACCTGGTGGGTAGGTTTATGAGCGATAGGAGACTGTGGTGGAAGCAAAGAAGACAGGTGGTGGTGATAAGAACTGGAACGGAAAGCAGTTTGGACGTGGTGTTTTCACTCCAAACAACAAAAGGATGAAAATGGATGACGGTAGCGTGTCATCAAGCTCGGGCTGAGGAAGTGTGGTAGATGTCGAAAGGAGCATACTGGGGAGTGCGGGTTAGGATTAAACACATGTTTCAAATATGGGAAGCCTAGTCACATGGCAAGGGGTTGCAAGGTGTGAGATGTTATAGCTTTGGCGAGGAGGACCACGTAAGCAAGAACTGCAAGACGCCAAGGGCTGAGAGTTCTGGGGCAAAGGAGGGTAAAGGGAAAGTTCTAGAGCCTTCACGATGACCACTACGAGTTTCTTGTTATGTCTTTTGGTCTAACTAACGCGCCAGCTGCCCTTATGGATTTTGATAAACCGAGTGTGTGGCCAATGTTGGATAAATTAGTGATTGTGTTTATTGATGATAACTTGATTTATTTGAGAAATGAGGAAGAACATGACGGTCACATACACGAAGTACTGGAGACACTTAGAAGAGAGAAGTTGTATGCTAAATTCTCTAAGTGTGCTTTTTGGTTGCGTGAAGTTCAATTCTTGGGTCACGTGGTAAATACTGAAGGAATCATGGTGGACCCAGCAAAGGTTGAGGCTGTGATGCAATGGAAGTCTCCAAAGACGTCATTCGAGATTCACAGTTTCTTGGGTTTGGCGGGTTATTACAGGAGATTCATCCAAGACTTTTCCAACCAAGACTTTTCCAATATAGCCTCACCATTGACTAAGTTGACTCGTAAGGATGTGAAGTTCATGTGGGGTCAAGCACAAGAGAATGCTTTCGAGGAGTTGAAGACGAGATTAACTTAAGCTCCTGTCTTGACATTACCTGAAGGGAGTGACGACCTATTGCTATATTCGGATGCTTCTTATTCGGGACTATGTTGCGTGTTGACGCAACGTGGAAGGGTAAATGCCTATGCGTCCCGACAGCTGAAAACCCACGAGGGCAATTATCCTATACATGATTTGGAGCTAGCGGTTGTGGTCTTCGCGTTAAAGATTTGGAGGCACTACTTATATGGGACGAAGTGCACCATCTTCACGGATCACAATAGCTTAAAGTATTTCTTTGAGCAAAAGGATCCCAACATGAGGTAGAGGAGATGGTTAAAGCTCATCAAGGATTATGACTGTGAGATCCATTACCATCCAGGTAAGGCCAAGGTCGTGGCCAATGCCCTTAGCCGAAAAGAGAGACCTAAGCCGATTCGGGTGAAGGCTTACCAGTTGGTTATGACCACTGAAGTGATGACACAGGTGGAAGAATTTCCAGATAAGGCGTTGAAAAAAGATCTCCTTAACTCTGTAAGAATGAGAGGTCTACTCACAGAATTGGGTAAGAACACTCTCGGTGTTAGAACCCGAAATAATCGAATGTGGATGCCTTGTTACAAAGATCTTGTGGATCCTCGTTACATCCCGGTGCCACGAAGATGTACCAAGACATGAGGAATGATTATTGGTGGCCGGGTATGAAGCGCGTGTAGTGGAGTATGTAAGTGCCTTACTTGTTTGCAAGTGAAGGCAGAACATCAGAAGCCATACGAGAAGATCCACCGTTGGATATACCCAAGTGGAAATGGGAGCACATCACCATGGACTTCATAACAAAGCTACTTCATATGGCGAATGGGTATGATACCATTTGGGTGATAGTTGATCATCTGACAAAGAGTGTTCACTTCCTACCGACCTGCGAGACATACTCATCTAAAGATCGGCGGATTTGTTTGTCAAGGAGATTGTAGCTTGTCACGGTGTGCCGGTGTCTATCGTGTCGGATCGTGACACCCGATTCACATCGAAGTTTTAGAAGAGATTCCATGTTGCGATGGGGACGAGGCTACACATTATCACAGCTTATCATCCTCAGATAGATAGTCAGTCTGAGAGAACGATTCAGACGCTCGAGGATATGCTCTGAGCATGCGTGATCAATTTTGGAGGAAGTTGGGATGATCACTTACTGTTAGTGGAATTCTCATATAACAACAGTTATCATGCCAGCATTGGCATGCCACCATACGAGATGATATATGGTAGGAGGTGTAGAACGCATGTATGTTGGGGAGACATTGGGCAGAAGGAGTTAGGAGGTGTCGAGGTGATCGAGGCTATGACGGAGAAGTTAGAAAAGATCAAAACCTTTATAAAGGCAGTGAAGGATAGACAGAAGTCGCATGCTAATAAAAGGTGAAAACCGATTGAGTTCAACATGGGGGATAGTCATGTTGAAGGTCTCACCTTGGAAGAGGATCATCCGGTTCAGGAAACGGGGTAAGCTAAGCCCGAGATACATAGGACCTTTCCGATCATCACCCAAGTAGGAAGGTTGCCTATCAATTAGAACTACAGATGAGTTTAGTGGAATTCATCCCACATTCCATGTATCTTATTGAGAAAGTGCTTAGCTGACCAAGACATGATTGTAACACTGGAGGATATCGAGGTGGATGAACGGCTCAATTATGTAGAGCAACCAGTGGCAATCATTGATCGAAAGAGAAGAGGCTGCGAAATAAAGTGGTTCCACTAGTGCATGTGCAGTGGAAACACTGAAAGGGTTCAGAGTCTACGTAGGAGACTGAAGAAGAGATGAGACAGCATTGCCATAGTTATTCGAGGAGTAACAGGTTTCGGGGACGAAACCATTTTAAGGGGTAGACTTGTAACACCCGGAATTTTTCAAAATAAAAGAAATGAAAATTTCTTAGAAAAGAAAGATAAAAGTATCTTGAAGAGAATAAAAAGGAGCAAAAGTGGAAGGGAGCCATGTGTAAAAAGTACAAAAGTCAAATGTTTTTTAATATTTGAAGTATGGCCGCCCATATACATACCAACTGCTGCTTTTGTCGACCAAAGAGAAAAAGAAGAAGAAGAGCAGAGTTCTTCGGTTTTAGAGAGAGAAAGCAGCTGTTTTTAGCCTAAGGTACATAATTCTTGTAAATTTGGTTCGGTTTTGATGGGTTTTGACCATGTATTCCGAGTTCTATGTGTTCTTATGTGTGTATATGTGTTCGGTTGAATGTTTTTGACATGTTTAGGTGTTAGAACTCTTTCAAAGTTTGAATTTGAAGGAGAAGTGTTTGGAAGCAGTAAAGGTGAGTTTCTAGCCCCCGGTTTTATGTTTTTAAAGTTCTTTGGGGCAGAAAATGCATGCTAAATAGGTTCTACAACCGTTGTATGTATACACGTATGTATTTGTGCATGTATGTTTAAGTTTTATGGTTGATTATGTGATGATGTCTAGAATAATAGATATAAGCATGGAACAGGTTAACATGTTGATTGGGTTTGAAAATAAGTCTGAAAAAATGCGTAATAGGTAGTCATGCGCCCAAACAGAGCCCATGCGCCTGAAAATTTGCCTTAGCAAATATTAGGTGGGGGTTTATGCGCCCTAATAGTTCCCATGCACCCTAATAGTTCCCATGCCCCAAATTAGTGTCGGAAAATACTAAGTATAGGCTTATGCGCCTGAACAGTACCACATGCGCCCAAGTATTGACTTAGAATTTCTAAGTGTAAGCACATGCGCCTGAACAGTAGTTTATGCACCTAAGTGTTAGGCTCAGACGCCTAAGTATACCCCGTGCGCCTAAATAGTGCCCATGCGCCCGAAGTGGCTCATTCGGCTAAGTGTTAAAATGCCTAAGTAAGCCATGCGCTTGCATAGTTGAAAAACACCTAAACAGGCCTCATGCGCCTACATAGTGCTAAAGCCCTAAAACACGTAGAAATTTTGCTGAAATTTTGGAAGGAACGATATCATTAGGGTTTGACCCTAGTTTGATTTAAGGGTTATAATTGTTTATATTATGCATGTTTATAGCTTGTCTTTGTTCCTATTACTTATTATTGTGTGACTTTACGTGGTGTGTTTATGGTCATAAACATAAAGTATTATCTTAATAAAGTGAATGATTAATGATAAAGAAAAGTGAAACATAAAAGAATGAATGAAAGTCTTGCAAGCAAATGAATGGAGGTGCACGACCATGTTGTCGTTAGCTCAACTGTGTGTGAAAGGATCTCAGCCTCTAGTTTGATCAATTAGGTTGTATTCGCAGCGGATTTAGCACAAGAATTAAGCAATTATATTAGAAACACAAAAGATATATCAATGTAACAGTAGTTATAGAGAAAGAGAGGAATTCTGCAAAAAGGGTTTTCTATTAGATCACACGCTTCGGCCAGGATTACAATTAGGTCATCTTCCTTTTATAGGAAGAATGACGTCAGCTGATGTCACTTGATAGTGACATCAAACGTTATTCTAACAAACTACTGAAACTATCTTAACTACTGAGATGTCAAACAGCTGACATCTTCTTACAAAATACTAAGTGTTAAATTATTACAACAGCTGAAAAGAAACTACTGAAAACTACAACAACTGAAGAACAAACTCTTCAGTCGTTTTACAAACTACTGAAAAAGAAAATAAAACTACTGATAAAAAAAGCTGAAAGGTAAACCATCACAACAACTGAAGAATACATCTTCAGCTGTTGTGACAAACTCTGAAGCTTCAGCACTTGTCTTCAGACTTTAACTTCAGATGTTTCATCAGCTGATGACTTCAGTAGTTATCATCAGCTGATGTCTTCAGTCTTTGTCTTCAGTCTTTGTACTTCAGCTGTTGATCTTCAGTACTTTGATCTTCAGCTGATAGTCTTCAGTACTTGAGTCTTCAGCACTTGAGTCTTCAGTATTTGAGTCTTCAGTACTTGTACTTCAGCACTTGTACTTTAGCTGTTGATCTTCAGTACTTTGATCTTCAGCTGTTGAGGTCTTCAGACTTTGTCAAACAGCTGATGATGCTTTCAGTAGTTGTTGTGATGTCTTGTGGGACTTAGAGGTTTTCTGATCTGGCTCATTGGTTCTTTTGGTCCAACAAACTCCCCCTGAACCAATGCAGCCAAAACCTCTAAGCTTATTGTTGTTCCCACTTATTGTGGCAAATGATTTGTCTATTTCCTTCTGGATCAGCTCAGAAGTTGACCCATATAAGCACTGGCCTGGGAAGAGGTCTCAAGTATCTTATTGGGATAGTATGGATGGGAACTCTGTTTTAGGGAACTGGACACAGAGTTGTTGTCCCATCCATGAGACCTACTTCCCAACTATGAGCCTGTAGGATTCTCTGGTGTAGGCTTTTAAAAACATTACTTGTTCCTCCATGGTATGATTCTCTGCCTTACCTTCAAAGAATCCTTCAGGCCTATAGAGCTCCGAGATGTTTTGGCTGTTTACCATTTTTGAGCTCCACAGTTGTTATAGCCCTATAGGCGAATTCATCAGGGTGATTACCCTCTAAGAACAACTAGAGCTCATTTCTCCTAAGATTGTCAAACCTCTTGTAGACTAACCCCTTTTTAACCACCCTATTCTCCAACTTTTTTGTGGTGGGAGGTTAGCCTGATAGGTTTCCTTGAAATCTTCTATGATCTCCCAGGGTGATACTACAATGGCCAAAGAGATCACTTCATCTACAATATTTTTGACTTGGCCATTGTATCTCAGTGGAATGTCTTTCTTAATGATCCTATGAGACACCTTGGGATCAGGCCAAATACTCACTTTGTCCTTTTGAAATGATATGTATGCCTTAAAGTGAATAATCTCAAGCTTGTTTCCTCATATTCATGATTGATGAGGAAGCAGCATAAGCTTTATCTACTCTTTTTAACAGCTCATCATTATGTAGCCTATGCTGCTGTTCTTCTTAATCTTAACCTTCACAGCTTCCATCTGTGAGGCAGGAGTGATGGGTAAAGGTTTGGCTTTAGGAAAAAAGAACTGCAGAGAGAGGCAGCCTATCTTCTTCCTCATCATCCTCTTCTTCTTCTTCTTCTAGCCTCAGCACCCTTCTCTTCCTCTTCAAGGGTGCATCATCGGCTATGGGTTTTGATGGTGAAGGGGTTGGTTTTGTGGGTGGTGGTTTGGTTTTTGGTGTGGGAAATTGGGCAGGCTAAGCTAGCAATTTAGATGTGAGAGAGGATTTGGTTTGTTTGGCTAACTCAGTCCTGTTCCCGCACTGACTTCACTAAGGCTTCTATGATCAGTCCTTTAGTGAATACCTCAGATGAACAGATCTTGGTGGCTATTGCCAAGATGCTGTCCCTGGACCATGATCTAATCTCCAGGACTGATCTCCCTAGATACTTCGAAATGAATCTTGTCATAGCCTCAAGTCTCTCTTTTTCCTCTTGTCTATGACAAGACCATCGGTATTCTATCTCTTTCACCTCCAACTTCCTTAACTCCTGATCTAGCTCAGCAGTGTTAGTGTCAAAGCCTTGCCTGAACAGCTGATCAATGATGTTATCCATTGACCTGCTATGTTCAGCATCAGCTTCCTTGACAAGAACAGCTAGATCTTTCTCTTCTCTCCTTCTTCTCCTTCTCTCCCTTCTTCTTCTTGTATGTGACATGAAAGTCTTTTGACTTTCAGTCACTTTAACCAATTCAGCACCTCCTTCTCCTTCTCCCTCTCAGTCTCCACCACCAACTCCCTCTCATGTACACCTCATCCTCACTTCTTTCTCTTTCACTTCCTCCTCCACTCTCTTTCTCTTGGCTTTCACTGAAGTCTCCCCCTTTTGGTTGCATTGGTTGCAAGGGGTTGACTGTCAGAAAGCTTCTCAGCACAACAGCTTCCACCAAAGGATGTATAGTACAGGGAAGCCTCTCATCAAGGGTTTTTATCACAATATCTATAATGGTGTGATGAGAGGCAAGGAATTTTGAAAGATAGCAGCTAATTGCTCAGGGGGGTTCTGTCCTGAGAACTAGTGCTAGAAGCAAGGGCAGGTGGCTGAGTTTGTAGGAGTGGCTGAGTGTTTATGAGAGCTTCAGGTGAAGGTGCCATCTGTGGGTCGATGGTGGCAGATGGACTTTGATCTTGAGTCATTTTGGCGAGTAGCTCTTTGAGTCTACTCACCTCATCCTAAAATAGTGTTTTGAGCTACTACATCATAGAAAAACTCAGGTCATCATCAGTTGTAACTGAATCACCTAACCCCCTGATTGAATCAGGATGTACATGTGCTGAGTGTGGCTCAGTGATCACATGTGCCCCTTGTTCTTGGTACTGGGGACTTCCTGCCTCCGGATTGGATCCATCATCTTCAGTTGCCTCTGGTGAGGACTTAGAGATGGTACCAACTTCTTCCTGTTCATGTGCTGATAAGGGGAAGTGGCAGCCTCACCAGATTGTCCTATCTCCTTTGCCACACCTGGAGATGAGACATGTGATTCCCTGTGTTGTGGGTTCCCATCAACACTTGTATCCACCCTCTCTGTGGTTGGAGTTTTCCCAGTTGTGATTGGTTCCTGGGGAGAGGGTAGAGTTTTAAGATGCGTCAACACTTCTACAATTATGAATGTAGGGCTTTGAGGGCGGTTGCAGTAGGAGATGGGGTTGAAGCAGTATGCATATGGGGAGATGTGTGCTCTTCAATGGCAACCTCCTCTAGTGAGAAAGGTTCCAGATGTGTGGCAGCCCCTAAAATGGTTGCATCAGGCTCCTGTAGAGAGGATGCCTGTGCGGTTGTGGTTGGTGGAGTCGTGGTAATTGCTGGGAGAATCATGCCAGCAATTACTTCCTACCTTTGGTGTGCAGGGGCATCCTCAGGGGACTTATTTCCCTGAGTAGCCTTTTTGGGTTTCTTTTGTTTGGGTTTGGTGGGGACTTTGGACTTTGAGGTGGAGGCTGTGGGTTCCAGCTACGTGGGTTTCGCAGTTGGCAGCCTTTTTCAATGTTTGGTCAGTGTTGTGCCTGGAGTATACCTCAGGCAATACAGCCATGGCAGGGACTCCAAGGCCAACAAGTCCCTCAGCTTGTAGCTGGTTCTCTATTATGGCCATTATGAACGTGGATATAGTATCCAACGGTTAGCAAAAGGTTTTGTGGCCATATCCTTAAGTTCCAAAAAGATTATTTCAGAAAAATTTAAGTTTTGTTTCTCAAGGATAGAGAATAATACCTGTGCCACCGTGATGACATTTGGTCCCATGAGGAGGTCTTTGGGGCTAAGCAAACATTCACCATGTGGAATATAAGTCGTTTGGCATCATGGAAATGTTTCTTGAGCAGGGTAGAGGCATGAAGGTCACCCTGATAGTCATGGTGTGCAAATGAAAGATCAGTGGTGCCTTTTGGATATTCGGTTGGGAAGGTGGCATCATCCAATTTTAGGGTTTGGCAGATGATTGCCAGATTGATAACCACCTTCTGGTTGTTACGAACGACTGGAGAGAGACCTCGGCGTCGTTCTCTCCCGTAAGGGTGACGTTCGTCCAGAACTGGGTAAGGGAATTGGCATATATGTGGGATTGAGGAGAAAGGCCGTTTGGTAAGGAGAATCGACCATGAGATCTATTGCGTTATGAAACTTGGTCCAGAATGGGGATTCGGTAAGGTATGGGACACAGTTGTGTCTTGGCTTGAGCTGCATGGTCGCCATTAATGGTGTGAGAGAGGTTTCAGAGTTTTTGAAATATTAGGTTATGAGAGAATGAAAAACTCTGAAGGTAGGGTTGGGTATTTATAGGGTACGGATTGAAACGGCTGAAAGAAACGACTGAAGGTTTTGGTGTTAGGCATCAGCTGTTGAAACGACTGATGACATGGTTTTAACCTTCAGAGGTTATAAACATCTGAGGACTTGGTGTTAGTCATCAGTAGTTGAAACTACTGAGACCGTGTTTTGTCCTTCAGATGTTGCAAACAACTGAAGACTTGTTGTTAGACATCAGTAGTTATAAACTACTGAAAACATGTTTTTCATCTTCAGACGTTGTAAACAACTGAAACTTGGTATTAGTCATCAGTAGTTGTAAACTACTGACATCAGTAGTTGTAAACTACTGAAGACATGGTTTTGGCTTCAGTTGTTGTAAACAACTGAGGACTTGGTGTTAGTCATCAGTAGTTGTAAAACTACTGAAGACGTGGTTTTGTCCTTCAGTTGTTTGGTATGAAACAACAGAAGAAATCAGCTGAAGAGTAAAATTACTCATCAGCTGTTGTCGTCAATTCAGTGTTTCATGCTGACCTCAACATTTACTCATCAGCTCTTTGGCTGACTTTCAGATGTTTCATTGGCCTTCAGCTCTTGTAACTATTTATCCTCAGCTCTTATGAACAAATGTTCATAAGACCTGATGAAATAGATCATTCTTCAGAGCTTATGAACAATTTTTGTCTTCAGTACTTATGTGTAGATTACACATCAGTACTTGTGAACAAAATTTGTTCTTCAGTACTTATTTGTTTGAAAACTATACATCAGTAGTTGTAACTACATCAGTTGTTTTCAACAAATAATGTACTTCAGTACTTTGAAGCATTTTAGTCTTCAGTAGTTATGAAAAATGCTGAAGACTAAATTACTCATCAGTACTTATTTTTGACTTTTGCATACTAATGCTCATCAGTACTTGTGAGCTGAGAGCATCAGTATTAGTCAAATTATTCTAGCTGCAGCATACCAAGCCTTAGTACCAGATTTGAAATGTGGCACTATCTAAAGGGTTAGTAAATATGTCTGCAAGCTCATCAGCACTAGGCACAAACTTTGGATCAATCAGACCTTTTCATAGCAATCCCTAATAAAATGATGTCTGATCTCAATATGTTTGGTCCTAGAGTGCTGGACTGGATTTTTAACAATACAAAGAGCTGAAGCACTATCCATTAACAATGGAGTCTTAGTCTCTGTGATGCCATAATCCAAGAGTTGATTCTGAAGCCAGAGTACCTGGGATGTACAACTTGCAGCAGCAATGTACTCAGCTTCAGCAGTGGATGTAGCAATTGATGTTTGTTTCTTACTCTGCCAAGAAACTAAACAATTGCCTAGGAATTGGCAACCACCAGAAGTGGATTTTCTGGTGACTTTGCATCCTGCATAGTCACTATCAGAGAAAGCAACTAATTTGCAAGAATGCCCAGTAGAATACCAAAGACCTAGAGATTGGGTACCTTGCAAATATCTAAAGATCCTTTTGACTGCAATCAAATGGGATTCTTTAGGTGCAGCCTGAAATCTAGCACAGGCACATGTTGCAAACATAATGTCTGGTCTAGAAGCTGTAAGGTACATCAAGGACCCAATCATACATCTGTAAAGGGTTTCATCAACCGCTTTACCTTTCTGATCAACATCCAGTTGTGTGGTGCTGCTCATGGGAGTAGAACAGGGCTTACAGTTTTGTAAATCAAACTTATTTAACAACTCTTTGGCATATTTGGACTGATGAATGAAGATTCCATCAGCCCTTTGTTTGATTTGCAACCTAGAAAGAACTGTAATTCTCCCATAGCACTCATTTCAAACTTTTGCTCATTAGCTTAGTGAATTCATCACACAACTGTGGATCAGAGGATGCAAAAATTATATCATCAACATAAATTTGAACAAGTAGCTTATGTTGTCCCACATTCTTAATGAATAAAGTTTTATCAATGGAGCCTCTAGTGAAATTATTCTGTAGAAGAAAATTAGATAATGTTTCATACCAGGCTCTAGGAGCTTGTTTCAACCCATAAAGAGCCTTATCAAGCTTATACACCTAATCGGATGTTTATTATCCTCAAAGCCTGGTGGTTGACACACATAAACTTCTTCTTTTATTTTACCATATAAAAAGGCACTTTTGACATCCATTTGAAAAACTTTAAGATTGTGAAAGGCAGCATAAGCTAAGAACAATTTAGCCTCCAGTCTGGCTACAGGGGCAAAGGTTTTATCATAATCGATGCCTTCCTCTTGTGCAAACCCCTGTACAACCAGCCTGGCCTTGTTCTTGACAATTTGGCCCTTTTCATCAGTTTTATTCCTAAACACCCATTTAGTGCCTATTGCACACTTACCTTGGGGTAAAGGAACAAGCTCCCACACTTACTGTTTTTTGAACTGAAGAAGCTCAAGCTGCATTGCTTCAACCCATCCATTGTCTCTTAGTGCAACATGATAATTCTTTGGCTCTTGCTGACTGATGAAGAGAGCATAGAAGCAGAAATTGGAAAATTGACCCTGGTTGAAACTCCAGCATTGATATCACCAATGATTTGAGACATTGGGTGATTCTTCAGCTCTTGATAGACAATAAGATCAGTGCAAGTGTTTGTAGGACCTTCAGCAGCAACAGATGGTGATGTAGATTCTTGAAACCAAGTAGGAGATGGTAACTCAAATGAAGTAGAGGATTCAGAAATCTCATCAGCATTTGTTGTGGATGGAGCTGCTGAAGCTACAGGAGCATCAGGTTTAGTTGACTCAGGCAGGTGGTCACTAAACCTGAAAAGGTGAGTACTGGCTTCATCATCATCAGTACCACCAGGTGGAGAGCTGTTGACAGGAACAACAGCTGGAGGTTGATAAGGAACATATTGCAGTATGTCCAGATCAAATAACTCCACAGGGTTTTGTGGAATCTTGTCCTTTGGAGATTCATTAAACTTCACATGCAAAGTCTCTTCAACCATCTTTGTTCTGCAGTTGAAAACTCTGTATGCCTTGCAAGTTGATGAATAACCAACAAAATACCTGCATCCACCTTTGATTCAAACTTCTGGAGTGGATTGCTTGTGTTGAGAATGAAACAAGGACACCCAAAGGCTCTAAAGAAGGAAATCAAAGGGGCCAAATGATGAAGTACTTCATAAGGAGTCTTCATCAACCTCTGATTCACTAATACTCTATTCTGCACATAGCAAGCTGTGTTGACAGCTTCAGCCAAAAGGTCAGTGGCAATCCTGAGTCAGCCAGCATTGACCTTGCAGCTTCAATGAGGGTCCTGTTCTTTCTCTCCACCACTCCATTTTGTTCAGGAGTTCTTGGAATGCTGAACTGCCTTTTGATTCCCTTTGATAGATAGAAGTCATCAAGTGTGTGATTTCCAAACTCTGTGCCATTGTCACTCCTCACACACTTGACTGGAAGGGAATACTGCTTCTCCACATATAACACAAAGTTCATTATAGCTTTTGCAGCTTCATCTTTGGAGTGCAAGAAGAAAGTCCATACAAATCTGGAGTAATCATCCATAATTACCAGACAGTATTTCTTCTTTGCCATGGTCATCACTCTGACAGGACCAAAAAGATCCATATGCAAAAGTTGCAAGTAGGCATTGGACTTTGGTTCTTCTATTGGAGGGAATGAGACTTTGTGTTGTTTCCCCTTTAAACAAGCAGTGCAGTTGTCTTCACATTTGAACTCTTTCAAAGGCAACCCTCCTACTAAACCATGGTGTATCAGCTGATTCATGTTTTTGAGATTCACATGACCCAGCCTTCTATGCCATAGAGTAGATTCTTGAGGAGAAGCCTTGGAGAATAGGCAAGGATGGCCTTTTAGATCAATTTTCTTTGAAAGATCTAAGGCATATACTCTTCATGTCCTGTTGGCCTTCAGTAGAGTATATTCATCCAACACCTTGTCAATCAAACTCAGAACTTTTGATGACAGAATCCGATAGTTCTGGCTGTTGAAAAGGGCAACATGGCCTTTCACACATTTGACTGACACTCAAGAGATTGTACTTGAGATTCTCCACATGGTTAACATCATCAAACTTTATTTCCCCATTGGAAACAAAGCCTTTTCCGATGATGTAACCTTTTGCATCATTGCCAAAGGAAACAAACCCCTTCTTTCCTTGAGAGTAGTCATTAAGAAGTGAGCTGCTTCCTGTCATATGCATGGATCCTCCACTGTCTACATACCAGATGCTTCTGTGGCATGTTGAAGAACCCTGCATTCATCACAACAAGTTAGTTAGTTTTTGAGACCCAAAACTTTTTGTTTTTGGGTCTGTTCTCATCAACAGATGTGACACCAACTAGTTTTATGTGTGACAGCCTGAGGTGAAGGAGATGGTGTAGAAGAGGAATCCTTTGGCTTGGATTTCCTTTTCTGTGGTTTCAGCACAGGAGCATCTAATTGGTTGACTCTTCCCATTAGATGTTGGACCATCATAACAAGCTGTGTCTGATTTTGTGATAAAGCCTTTAGCTCATCAGACACATTAGTGCTTGCTTGTGATGGATTCCTATGTTGCACCATCTTCTTTTGAGCAACCTCAGCTGTTGCCTGATTAACCCTATCCTTCTTTTTGGATTTCTTCTTGGACTTAGGGGTTTCAGGTTTTGATGTTGCTAGTACAAACTTGGCCTCAAACTAGTTTTCATTACATTCATTTTCTCTTTAATTTTCTCCTTTTGTTTGAGTTTGGAGCCTTTTTGAACGCAACCATCAGTAAGATGATTGAACAAGCCACATATTTCACATGGCTTCTTCTTCATCTTTGGTTGATCATCTACTAAAGAAGATGAAACTACTGAAGACTTGTTCTTCAGCAATTTGCTATCAGTACTTGCAGTTTTCTTCCTTGCAGTACTTGCTTTCCTGATATCTTCTTTAGTAGTCTTCAAACCCTTTCTACTTGTAGTTTTCTTCCCTTCAGTACTGGCAGTAGTTAGGGTTTGAACTTCAGGTGTTATCACTTGCTCTCTAGTACTTTCAGTACTTTAGAGGCAACACCTGAGTTGATCAACTTTTTGATCATGTGACAGTCAGCATTTGAACCATCAGCTGTGTAGCATCAGCTGATTGGTTTTGTGAGGAATTAATGCTGACTTCAACTTCTGATGATGCTGTATCAGATAGTAGGTCACATGATGAGAAGGATTGGTTATTGCTTTCTCCATCAGATTCTACTTCTGCTCTGGAAGTAAAATCTGTTGGAGGAGCAGTGTGATTATAACCAATGCCAAACTTCACATTGGAAGCTGATTGCTTACTCAGAAGCATTTCAAAACCCTTGCAGGATTGCACCCAGCGATCACACTCTACCTGGGTAGCTGCAAGTGTTACCTTGAGGTCTCTGTACTTCTAGAAGTACCTCTTCCCTAGCCTTATCATCTTTGATTTGACATTTAAGTTTATAAATCTCATCATTTTTATCATTAAGCACAGACTCAAGTTCAGCTTTTCTTTTGGAAAGGGTTTGCTCTAGCTCAAGATTTTTATCAATTAAAGCTACATTTGCTTCTCTAATAGATACAAATGCAGCTATGCAAGATTCAGAACATATCTTGGCTTTAGGCTAAGAAGATACCTTGATGAAGCATTGGAGGATGACCCATCAGCAGACTCCAGGGCCATGAGAGCAAGGTTCCCAAAAGGATGATCACCACCATGTTGACCAGCACCAGGAAACAGTTGTTCATGACCAGATAAATCATCTGGTAAACTGCTCCAGTCAACAACTCCTGGGGTGAAGAAGCTGTGTTGTTGAGGTTGGGTTTGATGATGAGATTGGGATGGTTGAGGCATAGGAGGAGCATGTGGTTGCTGAGCAGTGGGTGCTTGAACTTGACTTGACTGAAGCATGTAGTAGCAGGGGTATGGGTATGGCATATGGCCCTGAGGCACAAAGTATGCAGGTGATGCCTGAGCTGGTGATGGATGACCAGAACTGGTGGTTTGTTGCCCTTTGTGCTGTGAGATATTGCTTGGAAAAGTCACAAAGGGTGCAGAGGAGTTAGATCCAGATGATCTACACTCTCTAGCAAAGTGTCCAAGCCTATGGCACTTGTGACACCTCAACTTGCTCTTGTCAAAACCAACTTTGGTTTTGCCAGAGAGACCAGGAAATTTCCTGCCAGTTCTCTTGTAGAACTTTTGAGATCTGATATTTATCATTGCCATTTGACTCAAAATATCCATCTCTTCCAGATCATCATTGGAATGCCCTTCAAGTCCTCCATCAGAAAGCACAGGTTATCACTGCTAATTCCTGAACTACCATCAACACCAACAAAAGCATGTTCAGAATTGGTAGAGAAATCAATATGCTCATCATAGGCAATCTCTGATGCAGCATATTCTGACTCTTGACCTATCAGTGTAGCATTGCCTGATACAAAGTCATCAGTGAGCTTGCCAGAGGTGGACAACTTCCTTTTCTTCTCTATCTCTCTCTCAAATGTAAGCAGTTTCCCATGAAGTTGGGTGAGAGATAGAGTATCCAGATTTGCACTGGAGCGTAGGACAATGGTATAAGTGTCCCATCTCTCAGGCAGGGATCTGAGGAAATGGTTGTTCATCTGACTATTGGAATACTCTGTTTAACCATTTTCAGCTCAGAAATAAGACAAGAGAATCGCTCAAACTATTGAGTCAGTGTCTCACCCTTCTTATGAGAGAATGTCTCATATTGTTGGATGAGGATTTCCCTAGTATTTGCTAAGACCTCATTGGTTCCTCCGAATTTTTCCTTCAGAGCAACCCAGAGATCATGAGCAGTTTCATGATGCAAAAGCCCTGAATAGATTTCATTTCGAATTGCCATAGCCAGAATTCCATGGGCTTTAGCATCAATTTCGAACAGCTTTAGATCTTCATCTGAATATTGATCAGGTTTCTTTGGAACCCTCTCATTTGATTCAGGAACACTCACAGTAGGCTTGTATGGTCCATGCACCACTGACTTCCAACAACCAGCACTGTTGACAGACAAGTGATGGAGCATACGACGTTGCCAATGTTATACTCACTCCTCACAAGCATCGGAGGCTTTGTTGAGGAGCCAGTATTGTGAGGATCATTAGTTGGTGTCGCCATCTCAGACTTCAAAGCAAATTCAAGGTAAACAAAACAAATCTAGCTCAAAACCACGAGAACCTCAAGTTTAAAGGCCAGAAGCAGCAGAAACTCAATCTCTATAACCGATTCTTGCAAATTTGCTAATTCGATCAGACTTAGATAGCAAAAGAGCAGTTTCAATGATCAATTGTAATAAAAGAGCAGTTTCAATGATCAATTGTTAAATCGATCAATGATTAACCAGCTCTGATACCATTTGAAAGGATCTCAGCCTCTAGTTTGATCAATTAGGTTGTATTCGCAGCAGATTTAGCACAAGAATTAAGCAAATTATACTAAGAACACAAGAGATATATCAATGTAACAGTAGATTATAGAGAAAGAGAGGAATTATGCAAAAAGGTGTTTTCTATTAGATCACACGCTTCGACAAGGATTACAATTAGGTCATCTTCCTTCTATAGGAAGAATGACGTCAGCTGATGTCACTTGATAGTGACATCAAACCGTTATTCTAACAAACTACTGAAACTATCTTAACTACTGAAGATGTCAAACAGCTGACATCTTCTTACAAGATACTAAGTGTTAAACTTATTACAACAGCTGAAAAGAAACTACTGAAAACTACAACGACTGAAGGACAAACTCTTCAGTCGTTTTACAAACTACTGAAATAGAAAATAAAACTACTGATAAGAAAAAGCCAAAGGAAAACCATCACAACAACTAAAGAATACATCTTCAGCTGTTGTGACAAACTCTGAAGCTTCAGCACTTGTCTTCAGACTTTAACTTCAGATGTTGCATCAGCTGATGACTTCAGTAGTTGTCATCAGCTGATGTCTTCAGTCTTTGTCTTCAGTCATTGTACTTCAGCTATTGATTTTCAGTACTTTGATCTTCAGCTGATAGTCTTCAGTACTTGAGTCTTCAGCACTTGAGTCTTCAGTACTTGAGTCTTCAGTACTTGTACCTCAGCACTTGTACTTCAGCTGTTGATCTTCAGTACTTTGATCTTCAACTGTTGAGGTCTTCAGACTTTGTCAAACAGTTGATGATGCTTTCAGCAGTTGTTGTGATATCTTGTGGGACTTAGAGGTTTTTCTGATCTGGCTCATTGGTTCTTTTGGTCCAACAATCCTCATCACTAACAACATCAAGCATCTTTAACTATCTTATCTGGGTTGAGTCTGAACATCTCTGCGAGTTGTTCATTAGATAGATCATGTATAATCTCCTTTTCTTCTGGATTGTAACTCACAGACCACCTAACAATCCCTTGCAAATCAAGAATCATTGTAAGTTGAGTCGTAATTAGTTGAAAGGGAGCAACATCGTACTCATTGGGCTGTTGAGTTTCTCTGTTTGGTAGAACAATCAACAAATCACACATTAATCAATAATCAAGACATTAAACATAAATTATCATTATTTACATTAATGTAGTACAAAGTTCAATTTACAAAAAGTTTCAAATACATACACTTTCTTAATCATTACTTTTCTCTTGAACTTGAGGCTCATCAGCTCGAGGAGCTGAGGATGAGGTTCCTTGATCCCGATTCTTCTTAGTACGCCTCTCCCTCGCTGATTGAGTTGAGGCTGACGCGTTAGCATCACCTTCAGGTTCGTCCTCCTCATCATCGTCTTTCTTTTTCTCCTCTCCACTCTCACCATCTTCTTCCTCATCACCTTCATCCTCTGATTCATCATCACTGGAATCGTCATCATCATCACCATCATCATCTCCATCTCCTTTTATCTTTAGAGGTTCCTCCTTCTTTCCTTTCAGCCTTAACATTATCTTCTTATTCTTCATCTCCAATGCCTCGATCCTCTTGGCGGATGCCAGCACTAGCTCATTTTGAGTTTGAAGGGCCTTCTGAGCTCGAACTAAAGCCCTCTCATGAGCATCGTTCTTCTCAGTTAGCTTGGCGATTTGATTGCCCTGTACAGGATTAACCGCTATCAGTTCGCTCATTTGGTTAGCCCAAAGATCATCCATTGCCAACAGCTTGAGCACTAGCCTGAGCCTGTGGAGGTGGGATTTGGGTGGATGTTCCGGCTTGCGGAATAGTTGGGGTGGTTGTAGATGTGGTGTATATGGGTGTGGGAATAGGAATGGATTGTAGAGGTGTGGTTTTGGGTATTAAGGGTGAGGAAGATGTGGGTGTAAATGTGGTTATGGGTATGTCGGTGGTCGAGGTTGTGATGGTGGTAGTGGTTGTGGTGGTGGTAGTAGTAGTGGTGGTGGAAGAAGTCAATAAGATGATCTTTTGGCGTTTCCACTTCTTTCCATAAGGTTGAGTCATTCTCTTCCTCCTAGACCCCTTAGCAATTGGGGCTCCCTCTGGGCTGATGGGTTGGTCAGATGTATAAGATGGATCACTCTCTTCAGTATCGACACCCTTTGACCCAGCCTTGCGGGTACCAACCACCTCCTTTCCCTTCTCAGTGGCTACCCACTTGCTGCCGACCTGTCTCACTAGAGGCTCCTCCTCGGATTCATCATCTTCTTTATCTAGATTGAATTCCTGATATCCTCACTAATCTGGAAGTCCTGGTGGATGGCAGCTTGCTCAGATCCACCAACCGTTGATGAACCACCCTGATGTGAGGGTGGTTGGAAAGTAGATGTGTCACAGGCTCTGGGTTGACTTGAGCCCTCATCTCTACCATCTTGACCCTTATCTTGGTCATCATCATCATCATCTTCGCCATCATCAGGAATCACGACATCCTCAACATCGGAGTCGCTATCATCATGGCGCCACTTCTTCCTGGCCGGTGCTACATAATCAACATTAGCTAGGTGGCCGAACAACCTTCTCACTGGGTGCCTAACCTACTTTCCCTGATATGCATTCATCCTGCCTAAAGTCGTGTCATCCATCACCTCCAATGATACCTCATCGTCCTTAAGGTTGGGCAGATTAGGTAGCTTCTCGTTGAGGGTCAGTTGTAGAAACCGGGGATGCATGCAAAAACCCTCATTCTCCTTTGCCTCGATGTTCTCTCCCTCATGTAATTAAAGAACATCTTGGAGAAACTAAATGGGTGGTTGCGCACTAACGCAACAAGCGCGTTCTGAATAAGATCGCTCATCTCATCGAAACCACCGCGTCATGAGGCTATGCACTTCAGAATCACATGTGCCAAATATTTGAAAGGCGGGCACATGTTGCTCTGTTAAGCACGCCGGTATTAATGTCACCGGCGTACTTAATCCGTAGAAAGCATCCCCTAACCGTCATGGGATGTAGCTTGGTGGGACAATCCATGTCATCTCCCAAATCCAATACGCTCCTCAAATCATCCTCCCCGATGTCTATGTCTTGTCCAAAAATGGAGCTCCTGATCCTGAATGGCTCGACAGATCTGTCTACAACAGCATTCTCCCAGAATGCCTATTGTAGCGAGCGGTAAGGAGTGCAGGGAGTCGATATAGCTCGGTATATCATGGATCGTTGTAGGAACTCGATAATCCCAACAAACTCTGTGGCATTCCGAGAAGTTGTGTTGAAAGAAGCACAGATGTTATGCTTAGTACTTATCGTCCATCTATCAGCCATTTCACTACAACACAAGTAACAAACATGTTAGACCCGTTCACATAAAAGAAACTTTGAGTTTGAACAGATCATATCACATTGGTTCAATCGTACGATTGAACCATACGACTGCGCTCAGTCGTACGATTGAGCTTCTGACTGAGCTTAGTCGTGTGCCATGACATGCGGTAGAGTCAGTCGTGAGACTGAGTCATCGATTGATTCAATCTTGCGATTGAATCATGCATCTGGCTCAATCGTGCGACTGAAGTTCATCGGTATGTCCAGTCGCAAACATACTGTGCGAGTCCGAGATTTTGAATCTTTGTCAAAATAGTCATATTCATATCAAGATTAGATTCATTAGACGCGCCAAGACTTGGTGTTACACCTATTATGTTTTAAGTTCACTTTTAAGCCCATTTAAAGGTCCAATTTTAGATTAATTTAGTTCGGTTTAGTCTTAAATCATTCGGATATTTTAGATTCTTTTAACGTTATCATGTGTCTTGATTTCATCCTCACTGTACCTGTAATGAATATGTATCCGTTAGCAACAGGAAATCTATGGAAACCACACGAAAAATTTGAAAATGAGTCCATGGTAGTCGGTTGTTTAGAGAGAATTTGAAATAAAGTGTAGGGTTACGACCGACTGAACCCCCTTTTTATACTGATTTGAGTTTCATCGTGCGACTGGACCCATACGCATGGTTCATATGTTCGACTAAGGTTCAGTCGTACGTTGACCTATATCCATTCAACCAATCATACGATTGGTTCATACAAAGTTTGTCAATCGTGCAACTCGGCCATCCTCATGGTCCAGTCGTGCGATTGAGCCATACTTGTGGTCCATTCGTGTGATTTGCCCATACTTATGGTCCAATCATGCAATTGACTCATACTTATGGTCCAATCGTGCGATTGGCTCATACTTATGGTCCAATCATGCGATTGACTCATACTTATGGTCCAAGCATGCGATTGGCTCATACTTATGGTCCATTATACGAATGGCCCATACATATGGATTTGACTTCATTTGGCCCACTATTTCACATACTTATTTTTGCTAAATGACATTATGACCGCTGATCATCTCAAACATGATCCTTTTAACTGAAAACCTTTTGATCACCTCAGACATGATCTTTTTAACTGAAAACCTTGATCCTTTTGTCTTTCAGAAACAAGCTTCTCAAAGTTAATGTTCAGTTTATTATGTGTCATTCACAGAGTTCAATCTGGTTACTAGTCTAACATCAACTCAATATAAACATAACTAAAATAGGAAAAACTTAAAATAAACTGAAGCAAGACATATTTTGTGTTTTCCATTTGAGGAGGGTTCAAAACTTAAAATATCACTTAAATGATTTCTCCCCCTAAGCAGAACAGCTTCAAACATTTTCATCATTTCTAGAAAGATTCATATGGAATCAGACAAACATTTTCATCATTTCTAGAAAGATTCATATGGAATCAGACAGGCATAAAACATAATCATTTGGGACCTTTTATATTATATCAATAACAAGAGCATTAAATACACATGACACTTAATCTCTTTCATCTAAGAGTCAAAGGCACTAACATGAAATCATGCTAGAGCTGTTATGTAACACATATTGATTTTAATCATCGGGAGATGTAGCCACGATGATGTCAGTATATTTGTCCACATAAATCCATACACCGATTTTTGACACACATTGGTGATTAATTAGGTGTATTAAGTCAACAGGCATTTGTGGATCCCACACTTATGGTAATCAACCTTCCTCAGGTGATTTTGAGCGGTATACGGATTTTTGTCAGAATAAACTATTCTAAGAGCTATCAAAGAGATGTTAAGTCTCAGGTCAGTGCCATCGCACGAGAAAGAGGCACAAACAACAATAATTCTTAGAATATATAGGTTATGCTTATCCTCAGGTCGGTGCCATGGCACAGCAGAGAGGCACACAACCTTCTTCTTGTTATAGCATTTTTATAATTAGTTTACGCAGCAACGACATTTGTCATTAACTTGATTGCGTTTCACATTTGTCATGTGCTTTACTCATAGTTTTGGTCATTCGCACACATTTGTGGCATTCTCTTTGCTCTTCACCCCATATTGAAAATTATTGATTGTACAGACCAGGGATAAGATGGGAACTCATAACCTGTTGAATGATTTAATTCGTGAGTCACCAATGATGTCTACTAATCTATTATGTTGAATCTACCGACACATCATATAATAAACTTGCAACCCCTATATCTACTTTCTCTATGTAACCACAGTAACAACTAGCTTACTATCATTTTTCTACTTATTAGCTTTGACTTCTCAGACTTATAATTTTTCTTTGACTTTCATATAACTTTGCAAAGCTAAGTTCCTTTTGTTGTACCGTATTTTTAGTTACAGTTATAGCAGCAAAATTATCTACAAAGATAGGACCGTTAATAAATTGCAAATCATAGTCCCGCATTTGCTATTGAATCCAGATGATTTAAGAATAGCAACTTGCAGCAGCAACATATTCAGCTTCACATGTTGACAGAGCAACAGGCGTCTGCTTCTTACATTGCCAGGTGACTGGCCGCCTTTCAAAAAATTGACACCCCAGAGATGTCGACTTGTAGTTCATCTTGCATCCACCATAGTCTTAGTCACTATACGCTGTAAGTTCAAAGTCATCATCATGAGGATACCACAACCCGAGTGTTGGAGTACTCTTCAGATAACAAAAGATCCTCTTCACCCTAATCAGATGATTTACTTTTGGCTTTGATTGATATCGGAAACAGAGACACGTGGCGTACATGATATCAGGACGAGAAGCTATGAGATACAATAGAGTTTCGATCATTCCACGATACATGATGGCATCTACCAATCCCCATTTTTATCAGGTGCCACATCGTGGTTCGTGGCAAGAGGGGTACCAGCCATCGTTACATTTTCCATATCAAACCGCTTCAGAATGTCCCCCATGTATTTGGTCTGATGTAGAAAGATTCCATTTGGTGTCTGATCCACCTGTAATCCCAGAAAGAACTTCATCTCTCCCATAGCACTCATTTCAAATTCAGTTTTCATCACCGATTCAAATTCTTTACACAATGCTTCGTTTTTTGAACCAAAGATATGTCATCCACATATATCTGAACCAGTTGTAAATCACCATCCTTTTCTCTGATGAATAGCGTGAAGTCAATTACTCCCCTTCGAAAGCCATATTTCAGCAAGCGTGTGGAGAGCTTCTCATACCAGGCTCGAGGGGCTTGATGTAGCCCATACAAAGCCTTGTCCAATTTATAAACTCTATCTCGATGATAAGGATCTTCGAAACCTTATGGCTGACTGACGTATACTGTCTCACGGATTTCACCATGTAGAAATACACTTTTCACATCCAACTGATACACCTTGATCTTCATGTAGGATGCATAGGCTAGGAAGATCCTAATTGCTTCCATCCTAGCAACTGGTGCAAATACCTCATTGTAGTCCACGCCTTCAACTTGTCTGAACCCTTGAACTATTAATCGTGCCTTGTTTCTGATGATGACCCCCTGGTCATTTTCTTGCAACGAAGAACCCATTTTGTGCCAATCACCTTTGCACCCTTGGGTCTGTCTACTAGTGTCGAAACACTTAGCTTTTTAAACTAAAGAAGTTCTTCTTGCATTCATTTACCCATACCTCATCTTTCAAGGCATCACTGACATACTTGGGCTTGACTTAAAAACAAAACACTTATATGCCCCATCATGTATGTACCCCTTTTCCATCACTGATGTATAGTCAGCTGTGTACAACTGATTTCTTGTCTAAACACCTGAGAGAAGATCCCCTATGATGTTGTCTGGGGGATGATTAACGCTAATCCTTGTCACTAGAGTTGTAGGAACGACTACTTTATTATCAAGGTTAGGAATCACTGGTTCATTTGTGATTGGTGTACTTTCATCTGGACTGACAGATTCCTCATTGCTCACATTCTCATTTTCAATCTCCTCATCATCTGAGGAGTGATCACTGACTTCTAGATCTTCCTCTGAAGCCCCAGAAGTACCATCGATTGGACCAGTAGTGCTTGAGTCTAGATTAGGAGTGTTCAGAATGTCATACATCATTTGATCAGCCACCTCATCATCGGAATAGACAGGAGGAAGATTGGAGGACTTGAAAAATCCATCATAGTCAAAGAAGAATGATGGACCTTTTCCAGCAAGTGGGGTGGTGTATCTTTGAATATCGACATTGCACCACACTTCAACTTGACAAGTAGTGTTGTTATAAACCTGTTTGTCTGGTATATTATATCCAAGGAAGATGCCTTCCTCTACCTTCTCACTAAACTTTCCAGTCTGAGTCTTCTTTAACAGCATGCAAGGAGCTCCAAATGGTTCTAGATACTCCAGATTCGGTTTATGCTTTTGGAGCAACTCATAACAAGTTTACCATGACGTTTAACCACTAAGACCGGATTGAGTGTGTAGCATGCATTAGCCACTGCTTCATTCCAGAATTGAATCACATCTTTGAATCCGTCAACATCATCCTCGAGTTTCAATCAAGCTTCGATTTTTGCGTTCAGCAACTCCATTCATATGTGGAGTATAAGCAGATGAGAATTGATGACTAATCCCTTTCTCTCGGCAGAATGCCTCCATCCACTGATTCTTGAATTTTGTGTCGTTATCTGAACGTATTTTCCTCACTTTCAACTTATACAGATAATCTAGGGTAGTAACTAAATATTTAAATGACACAAACGTCTCTGACTTGGGTTTAAGAACCATAGCCCAGGAAAATCATGAGTAGTCATCATTGACTACAAAACAGTACCAATCTCCTGCAATGATTTGAGTACTTATAGGGACAAACAGATCCATATGCAAAAGCTCTAGTGGAATCTCAATAGAATGAACTTTCTTAGATTTGTGAGGTTTCTTTGTCTGTTTCCCTTTCTTGCACGATACACAGAAATCTGGAAGCTGAAAGTTCTTGACTGTTACACCTTCAACCAGATTATTTTGAACCAAATGATTCATCTTCCTAGGATTGATGTGACCCATTCTCCTGTGTCAAGAAATATAATCCCTCTTGGTGGCTTTAGACAAGAAGCACTGAGCAGTGGACTCAGTTGTGAAGGCTTTTGACATATCTAAGACATACAGGTCGTTATATCTTGAAGCTAACATTAGAACTTTCTCCTCAGGGATAACATAATCCTTATTTAGAATGTAGCATTTCTTATTGTCGAATACAACTTTGAAGCCCTTGTCACAGATTTGAGAAACTGAGAGTAAATTGTTCTCCAGTTGTTGAACATAGTTGACTTTATCAAACTTCACTTTCTCATTACCCACTTCACCTTGAGCTGTGATATAACCTCCTTTATTTCCCGCAAAAGATATGTGTCCCCCTTTAATTTATTTGACATTGAAAAGGAGAGATAGATCCCGGTCATGTGCCTGGATGCCACACTATCAATAATCCAGGTGTTAGTGATAAAGCTGTAGCGGACAACCTGCACAAGAATGGAAATGATTAGTTCAAGAGCGGGACCCAAGTCTTAACTGGCTTGGGTTTCCTAGTGGCATCACACATTACAAAGTCCACCCACTATCCATTGGAAAAGGAAGACACATTCTTCTTCATCTTGTCCTCACTCTCAGACACACTTGTTGATTTAGCTTTCCACAAACCAGTTTTGTGTAAGGCGTGTTTGTGATAAACAGACGACTGGTTTATAGTTTGAACTTTCGGTTTGCTTTCCTCCGTAGGAGTTTCCTTAGTTAACATAGCTTTGCAAGGAGCTTGTCTGTGTTGATTTTGGTATTTGGGAGGGGTATTCGATCTTGTTTTAGAAAACCTTGGTTTATTATCATGAAAAATTTCAATTTTTCTTCTTGGTGTCTGATAGTAAGAATAACTTGAAGAAATATGTCCTCGTTTTCCACACTATAATAGGACCTCCCTTCAACTGGTTTGGGAGATCTTTGGTGTGGGGAGAGTGTGGGGTATAATTGGCCTCTTGCATCTCAACTTTAGGTTTTTCACCTTCTTTGACAAATTTGATTGGTTTTACATTTTGATTACATTTCACTTTCATTTTGTTGAGATTTTGATGATGAACAGATTTAGAATGAGTTTGGTTTTGAGTGGCAGCCTCATCTTTAGTGCCTGAACTAGATTCCTTCTTTTCATAACCGATTACACAGTTTTAACTGTGGAATCTGGATCACTGACTAGAGGGGTAGTCACCACATGATCCTTGATAGGGTTATTATTTATTGGTTGACATTTCGTATTTAAATTGATCGCATGTGGTGGCGGCACAACCTTATAACCAAGCCCTTACCCACCATTTCTCTCTTTGACTAAGTTCTGAATAATGTCAGATGAACTAGCTAGACTATGTAGTGTTTAATTTAACGATTCAATTTCATCTTGCAAAATGGCTTTTTCTTTCTTAGTTTCCTCAATTGTTAAAAGATAGAACTTAATGTCATTTGCTTGATTAAAGGCAACAACCTCGGTTTCCCTAAGTTGCTTTCCTAACAAATCAAGTTTTTCTTTAAAGCAACTTTCATGTTGTTTTAAAACTCTATTAGCCTCAGTGCATAATTTTAGATCATTTACTAGACTTTCATTGTGATCTTAAAACCTAGCAAATTTTAAGTCTATGCTTTCACAAAATTTATTACATTCAACACAAGCATGTTTATCAAACATTTCATCTTTAGTATCTACCTATGCAGAACTGGAAGTGTCCTCCATAAACACAGACTTGGATTCCTCGATGACGGGAGATTCCGTGCTAGCAGCAGTCAATTCATCTTCAACCAAGTGATCAACAGCATCCATAGCTTCTTCAACATTTGAATTGGCATTATCAGCTATGTTATCTCCTTCACTTGCTGACCCATCATCAAGATCTTCTACCATTGCCACATTAGCGTCTCCATTTGACATAAATATGAAGGACCAATCCTGTCCTTCATATCCTTGAGCAACCAAAGCCTTAGAATCCTGACTTGTTGATGCAGCTTTCTTTTCCTTGTCCTAACGGTTGATTGATGAGAAGGGGTTACCATTTCCGGTCTTTTTAAGTTTCATGCACTCTCTTTTGAAATGACCCTTTTCACCGCAATTGAAGCATGTAACTTTGGTTTTATCAAAACCAAAAGTTGTGTCTTTAGTAGTAACCAGATTCTGCCCTGTCTTCTTCACAAACTTCTTACCCCTTCTAACAGCACTGGCTAAGGCCCACGTGATATCCATTCTTTCCAACTCAGTTTCATCTACCAGCTCATAATCTTCATCGGCTAGATGACAATTTTCGATCTTACCTGCAACTAAACCATCATAAGAGTGTACCACTGCAGCGAGAATATCCATATTCTTTTTTGCTACTTCAACAGTAACATTCCCTAGATTCTCAGTCTTCAGCTTGGTAGAATGAGTCAGGAATAGTATATAGGGTTCCAGATGAACCGGATGAATCACTTCCCAAAGAGCTACTCTAAGAAGTTCCAGATGTGTTGGAAACAAAAGCTGTCTGAAGAGGTGCTCCGATGAAACTGGGTTAGGAGTAACATTATAGAGTGAAGGATTCTAAGTGTAAGATCTTTTCTTTGACTTGTATTTCAAACGTAGTTTCTCCTCCCTTAACTTCAAGATGAAATCATTGATGTCTAAAGTTGCAAAAGTATCATTCTGTCTCAGATTAGACACAAATGGATCCCATTTATCCGGCAGACCATCAGTAAAACTTGATACTTTATCCTCCATTGATATAGTAACACCATGAGTATGTAGCTCACTCATCAGATGATAAAATCTATCAATGATATCATCTAAGCTCTCATTTCCTATTGGTGAAAAGTCATCGAATTCCTTTCTCAGAGTTTTAGAACCATCGTACCTTTTTTCAAGAGCCTCCCATAACTTCTTAGATTGCTTATGTTCTGAAAACTTATGGAAGATGTCTTTAGGAATTGACTGAGTCCACAACGCATAAGCTTTCTTCTCAGCATTGTGTGCAACCTTTTGTCCCTCATTCATACCACTTAAAGTCAACTTTACCCCATTAGCATCAACTGGTATAGTATAATCAGTCTCAATGCCTGTCCAGAGATTAGGATCAACACCGTTCAAATAGATATCAAACCGTTGTTTCCATTACGGGTATTCATCCAAAGTCAACAGTTTTGATGGTTTGTTATGATTCCCAATCTCATTTTCCAGAAGTAATAGATTCTGGATACGTGAGTCCTTCCTAGCAGTAAACATAGAATTCTGATCGTCCATGGTTTCAAGCTTGAAAATTTTAGTATATGACAGAATCAAATATGTGATTGAAGAGTACGATTGAGTTCAATCGTGCGATTGAGTTCAATCATGCGATTGAGGGATGTGAATGAGTTCAACCGTGTGGGTTAGCTTAATCGTGCCAATGAGCAGTGCGACTAAGTCCAGTCGTGTGGTTGAATGTACGATTAGGATTCAGTCGTGCGATTGAGCAAATCGTACGACTGAAGCTGCTGTGGGTGAAAAATTCGAAACTTTGGACACTTTGACACCAAAAACAATTTTTCACAAACCCCAATTTCAAACCCCAAAAACGACGTTGAATATCGCAGGAGAATTGTATATGCGTTAAGCATGGCGATGACCGTAGATGCTGTTATCGGGTTTTCTCGTTACGATAGTCGTTTCCTCACCTAATAACATTAGTATTAGATTAGTATTAGTGTAAATAAGATTAAAATAGGCCAAATTCTCATTTTTGCCTATGACGTTAATATTTATTTTCCTGGTCGGTTCGTAGTGGCGTTTATTTCAGACATTCGCCGGACTCGGGTTTTCATGGTCGAACACGCATGAAATAGAAACGTAAGCAAATGTAGGACTCTAATCAATCTTTAGATTAGTTTATTTAGTGCTATATATTCTAAAACAAGACTGAGCATAGAAATCAAGATCTAGGGTTTCTAGAGAAATTACCCGGAAATCGAGGGTTGTCACAGCCTTCCCTCCTTAAAGAAATTTCGTCCCGAAATTTTCTAAGAGGTAGGGTTACGATTTGTCTTGAATAAGTGCGGGTATTCTCGTTTCATCATGTCTTCCCGTTCCCAAGTATACTCGGGTCCATGTCTCGAGTTCCATCTCACTTTCACTAGGCGAATACGACTACGTCTAGTCTTACTTTCCTTCCAATCAGTAACCTCAACAGGTTCTTCACGAAATTGAAGTTTATCATCAAGACAAACTTCTTCCGGAGAAATAACAGGCATTTTATCAGACAAACACCTCCTTAGATTGGACACATGGAACATATTATGCACACTACTCAATTCACGCGGTAACTCTAGATGATATGCAACGGAGCCTACACGGGCTACGATCTTGTATGGACCAATATAACGGGGGATAAGTTTATCATGCTTGCTAAACCTAACAACTCCTTTCCAAGGGAGACTTTCAGCAGAACTTCATCTCCAACCTTGAATTCCAACGGTTTTCTCCTTCGGTCGGCATACTTTTTCTGTTTGTCCTGTGCGACTTTCAATCGATCCTTTATCTTAAAGATCTTGTCTGTTGTCTCCTTGATAATCTCAGGTCCTATCATTTGTTTATCACCAACCTCACTCCAACATAATGGAGAACGATATTTTCTCCTATAAAGAGCTTCGAATGGTGCAGCCTTTAAACTAGTTTGATAGCTGTTGTTATAGGAAAATTTAGCTAACGGTAAGTAAGTATCCCAACTACCACCAAAATCTATTACACAAGCATGCAACATATCTTCCAAGATCTGAATAACTCTTTCACTTTGACCGTCACTTAGTGGATGATAAGTCGTACTCATATCTAGCTTTGTACCTAGGGCTTTCTCCAATCCTTTCCAGAATCTTGATGTAAAGCGGCTATCTCTATCAGAGATAATCGAAATCGGCACTCCATGTCGGGACACAACCTCTTTGAGATAAATGCTAGCCAACTTCTTCATACGGTAGGATTCTCTAATAGGTAGGAATTGTGCCGATTTCGTCAAACGATCCACAATTACCCAAATGGTGTCATAACCACTCCTTGTGCGGGTTAATTTGGTGACGAAATCGATAGCGATACGATCCCATTTCCACTGAGGAATCACTAGTTGTTGAAGAAGTCCAGACGTTTCTGGTACTAGGCTTTGACTTTTGCGCAAGTCAAACATTTACTGACGTACTTAGCAATATCTCCATTCATATTCGGCCACCAGTAATGTTCCTTAAGACCCTTGTACATCTTATCCAATCCTGGGTGAATCGAATATCTAGTCCTATGAGCTTCATCCAGTACCAATTCACGCAAATTTTCCGTAAGGGTACACATATTCTATTCATGAAGTACAACGTATCGTCAGACTTAGGTACAAGTTCTCGAATCATTCCACGGAGATTTTCATCATTCAATTTCTCTTCTTTCAAAGCTTCATGTTGAGCGTCACGAATCTGAGCTGTGAGATTTGTTTGGATGGTCAACCCTAGTGCACGCACACGCAAGGGTTTCGCACGCTCCTTTCTACTTAAGGCATCGGCCACAACATTGGGCTTACCTGGGTGATAACGAATATCACAGTCGTAGTCATTGAGCAATTCCACCCAACGTCGTTGTCTCATATTGAGCTCTTTCTGTTCAAAGATGTGCTGGAGACTCTTGCGATCTGTAAAGATTGTACACTTTGTACCACATAGGTAGTGTCTCCAAATCTTGAGTGCGAAAACTACTTCTCCTAACTCCAAATCATGAGTAGTGTAGTTCTGCTCATGCACTTTAAGTTGTCGTGATGCATAAGCGATCACTTTATTGTTTTGCATCAGGACACATCCTAGTCCATGATGCGAGGCATCACAATATGCCACAAATCCATCAGTTCCTTCAGGAAGTGACAAAATAGGGGCACTACATAACTTTTCCTTGAGCAATTGAAACGCTTCCTCTTGCTCCTCACACCAAATATACTCCTTGTTCTTCTGTGTCAATGCAGTCAACGGTTTTGCTATATTTGAGAAGTTCTCGATAAATCTCTGATAATATCCTGCCAATCCAAGGAATTTTCGTACCTCGGTTGGGTTTCTTGGTATTTCCCAATTCATAATTGCTTCAATTTTGGCTGGGTCAACGTGTATGCCTACAACATTGATGACATGTCCAGCAAATTGAACTTCTTGAATCCAGAACTCGCATTTGGAAAGTTTTTCATATAACTTCTCGTTCTTTAGTAACTCCAAAAGCAATCTCAGATGTTGTTCATGCTCCTCCTTAGTTTTCGAGTATACTAGTATGTCGTCTATGAACACGATTACAAATTTATCCAGATACGTTCTGCACACCCTATTCATGAGATCCATGAATACAGCAGGGGCGTTTGTCAGTCCAAAGGGCATGACCATAAATTCATAGTGACCATATCGCGTTCGAAACGCTGTCTTAGGAACATCTTCCTCAGCAATTCTCAACTGGTGATACCCAGAGCGTAAATCTATCTTCGAATAGTAACTCGATCCTTGCAATTGGTCAAACAAGTCATCTATTTTTGGCAATGGGTAGCGTTTTTTGATGGTTAACTTGTTCAGTTCTCTGTAGTCGATGCACATCCTCATCGATCCATCCTTCTTTTTCACAAATAAGACTGGCGCTCCCCAAGGAGAGAAGCTTGGTCTTATAAATCCTTTATCCAACATTTCCTGCAATTGCTTGGATAACTCCTGCATTTTAGGTGGCGCTAACCAATATGGAGATCGTGCAATTGGCGCTGCTACTAGTAATAAGTCGATTTTAAATTCAACTTGCCATTGCGGCTGCAATCCAGGAAACTCCTTAGGAAACACTTCCAGATAGTCGCGTACTATCGGTATTTCCTCTAGCTTCTTCTCCTCGGCTCTCGTGTCGATTACATGGGCTATAAAAGCTATGCATCCTTTCCTTAAATACTTTTGTGCCTTCATCACATTCACTATCTTTAACGGAGCACTTTCATCATCTTGAATCTCTAATGGCTCTCCATTATCGAGGGGCAACTTGAATCTCTAAAGCTATGCATCCTTTCCTTAAATACTCTTGTACTCAGGGGACGAGATGGGGTACAATTCTTGCCATTTCATTGAATAATGTAGTGTATCCACGAACATCTGCTCCTTCCATCGAGAGGTTCCAAAACTCGGCTTCAACCTTTCGAATCTCATTACGCAGACAGTATTCCTTCATCAACAAAGCTTTAAATTCGTCCCACGTGAGTGCATAGGCAGGCACCTCACCTAAAGCTTGGATTTGTGCATTCCACCAAGTTAACGCCTCATCTTGGAGTGAACTCATTGCATACTTCATGCGCTGAGCTAGCGTACAGTTGCTGATCATCATAACTACTTCCATCTTCTCTATCCAGCGAAGAACTCCAACTGGTCCTTCTGTTCCAGCAAATTCTTCGGCTGGCATGCTTGAAGGTCTTGTAGCTGCATCCTTCGTTTTGGTTTCCTTGATTTGCCTTATGTTGGGTGACGGCAGCTTGAACGTGTTGCAAAATCAATTGAGCTAATTCCTTAGCAGTTTGTGGAAGTGGGTTTTCGTGGGTTTCCCTTCTTGGAGCCATGGTTTTTCTTTTATAACATAACAATCATAATATAAGTGAGTCGATATATCACGCAATATCCGAATCAGTCGCGTATGTAAGTAAAGAAAATTAACCATACATCATAACATAACCATTCATCACATTTCATTCATCCTAAAAATTAACTCCAAAACCAATGTTACTTGTTTTTCATCCAATGCCAAAAGAACAACTTGGCTAAACCAAATACTGGGGCGGTCAAATGCCATCCCCTAACAACTACATGTATTTACGTGAGTTAATAAGTTGTTTCACGCAACAATTACAATGATGAAATGAAATAGACAAAATGGAAATAAAATAATCATGGGAATCTGCGCCTAGCTCCTGGTAGCTCACGCCAAAGTAAACTCCCGAACGTGCAGCAACCATGAGAAGCAGAACGCAAACTACCATCATTGGCATGGTAACCCTCACATGCTGCTCCATCACTTGCACACGATGGTTCGCATCCATCTCCCTAACTCTTGAGGCATCCAACCACGTCCTGGTCACATCAGCAGTAGTGTCACGTCCTCAATCTTGGCTTCAGTAGCGATTAGCTTTCTCTGCATCTCGCGCATCCTATCCTCCTATAGTTATCTGTGCCTGTGCATCATCATCTACTACCTTCTCTTCCTCTAACGTACCCAGTCTACCATCTATCTCATCCAACCTGTCATCACTAGACTCACCATTCCTCATCTCCAGTGAGTCTAACCTACTCTCTAACCGGACGCACCTAGCAGCTAGTAGAGGCACAGTCCTCTCCATCGGCTGCCTCGTCAGGGGTAATGCTCTCGAGCCAGAAGACTCTCCAACTCCTCAATCACTGGTATACCCTCTACATCAGTCCACATCTGAACTCGGTCTCCTAACCATTCCCATTTCCTAGACACACATGTACGTGTCCTCTTAAGGGTCGCTCCATAATATATCCTACTGTCTCTCCATCTACATCCCTATCAGTACTAGCTTGAATAGGAGTGCTAGCTCTCTTCCAAACTCTACCAGTAGACAACTCAACCACCTTAACCTCATCCCTACACTCATAATCATTATCACCATCAACATAACCATCCCCACTAGAACCATCATCACTAGAATCACTATCCCCAAAACTATCATCAACATCATCACTATCACCAGAGTCCTCACACCATCAACTATAGGAACTACAGGCTCTATCTCATCTTCGGATGGAACTTCAATGGGCTCCTCTTCTTCGGACTCCTTGATCCACCCATTCCTGTTACTAGATCACTAGCATGAGGTGACATAGCGGGTGCAAAGGCACTGGGATCAGCATAGAAACTGGAAGTAAACGATGATCTCTCAACCTGCGGGACCTTAGGCTCCTGATCCTTATCACTCGGGTTTGTCGACATCTATGACAAAAGGGTAATTATACATATTAACATCTTATCGTGCTATGATCACAAAATCATACAACAACATATTCCAGAGTCAACTCATATGTAAGCACTTAAGCATGCAAACGATTTCATCATATGAATTCAAACTCAATATAGCACTTACGCATGCTAAACAATTTCATCATATGAATTCAAACTCAATATAGCACTTACGCATGCAAACAACGTCTCATATGGCATTCAAATTAAAATGTAAGCACTTACGCATGCAAACAATTTCATCATATGAATCCAAACTCAATATAGCACTTACGTATGTTAAACAACGTCTCATATGGCATTCAAATTAAAATGTAAGCACTTACGCATGCAAACAATTTCATCATATGATCCAAATTCAATATAGCACTTACGTATGCTAAATAACAAACGTATCAGTTTAAATCTTGACACATGGCACCTAAAGTATGGCATACTTAATTCAGGCAATTAAATATTATCTTACGTCTACTAAGGGAACTGGTATGAACACGCCTTTTCCCAAAATCCACAAAACTTTCTTCTTTTACGAAAAGTTATAGTCTAGATAAAAATGTTTTTAAAAAAATCCTTTTGTAGTTCGCAATAACCATTGGCTCTGATACCAGCTTCTGTCACACCCCAAAAATGACGTTGAATATCGCAGCGGAATTGTATATGCGTTAAGCATAGCGATGACATAGTTGGAAACCAACAAGATATATAGGCAAACGTTAAAACTTAAGTTTTAAATTACAAACCACAGGATTTTGTCATGACATTTCAAATAAGAAAAAGTTCCAATTTGTTTAACAACGGTCATATACAAAGATCGTGTTTTTACATAATTAGCCAAAAGATGCCACATCCACGTTTGCCCAAGCCCAGTTCATACCACCATCCATGCTCCTATGTACCTGAAATACATACTTAAAAAGTCAACATAAAGTTGAGCGATTTCACGGGTTTACGAAAACATTACATACAACAGTATCATATATCATTGACAAACAATGTAGCAAGTTGTAAACTAGCTAGGAATACAACTTAATGATAACACCTGGAGTACAATCAAACCAAAACACGAAGGCTTTACATAAAGTAAGCAATCCCCACGAAACGAATTCAACATATATTCACTCGCATCCAAAACGCCTGATCATAGCTACTGATCGCGAGTACGGGCTGTCAAACCCAAATAGATCTACCATCAACACCAACAAAAGCATGTTCAGAATTGTAGAGAAATCCATATGCTCATCATAGGCACTCTCTGATGCAGCATATTCTGACTCTTGACCTATCAGTGCAGCATTGCCTGATACAAAGTCATCAGTGAGCTTGCTAGAGGTGGACAACTTCCTTTTCTGCTCTATCTCTCTTTCAAATGTAAGCAGTTTCCCATGAAGTTGGGTGAGAGATAGAGTATCCAGATTTGCACTGGAGCGTAGGACAACGGTATAAGTGTCCCATCTCTCAGGCAGGGATCCGAGGAAATGGTTGTTCATCTGACTATTGGAATACTCTTGTTAACCATTTTTAGCTCAGAAATAAGACAAGAGAATCGCTCAAACTGTTGAGTCAGTGTCTCACCCTTCCTATGAGAGAATGTCTCATATTGTTGGGCGAGGATTTCCCTAGTATTTGCTAAGACCTCATTGGTTCCTCCGAATTGTTCCTTCAGAGCAACCCAGAGATCATGAGAAGTGTCATGATGCAAAAGCCCTGAATAGATTTCATTTGGAATTGCCATAGCCAGAATTCCATGGGCTTTAGCATCAATTTCGAACAGCTTTAGATCTTCGTCCGAATATTGATCAGGTTTCTTTGGAACCCTCTCATTTGATTCAGGAACACTCACAGTATGCTTGTATGGTCCATGCACCACTGACTTCCAACAACCAGCACTATTGATAGACAAGTGATGGAGCATACGACAGTGCCAAATGTTATACTCACTCCTCACAAGCATCGGAGGCTTTGTTGAGGAGCCAGTATTGTGAGGATCATTAGTTGGTGTCTCCATCTTAGACTTCAAGCAAATTCAAGATAAAAAAAAAATCTAGCTCAAAAACCACGAGAACCTCAAGTTTAAAGGCCAGAAGCAGTAGAAACTCAATCTCTATAACCGATTCTTGCAAATTTTCTAATTCGATCAAACGTAGATAGCAAAAGAGCAGTTTTCAATGATCAATTGTTAAATCGATCAATGATTAACCAGCTCTGATACCATTTGAAAGGATCTCAGTCTCTAGTTTGATCAATTAGGTTGTATTCGTAGCGGATTTAGCATAAGAATTAAGCAAATTATACTAAGAACACAAGAGATATATCAATGTAACAGTAGGTTATAGAGAAATAGATCTTCCTTTTATAGGAAGAATGACGTCAGCTGATGTCACTTGATAGTGACATCAAACCGTTATTCTAACAAACTACTGAAACTATCTTAACTACTAAAGATGTCAAACAGCTGACATCTTCTTACAAAATACTAAGTGTTAATTTATTATAATAGCTGAAAAGAAACTACTGAAACTACAACGATTGAAGAACAAACTCTTCAGTCATTTTACAAACTACTGAAATAGAAAATAAAACTACTGATAAGAAAAAGCTGAAAGGTAAACCATCACAACAACTAAAGAAACATCTTCAGCTGTTGTGACAAACTCTGAAGCTTCAGCACTTGTCTTCAGACTTTAACTTCAAATGTTTCATCAGCTGATGACTTCAGTAGTTGTCATTAGCTGATGTCTTCAGTCTTGTCTTCAGTCTTTGTACTTCAGCTGTTGATCTTCAGTACTTTGATCTTCAGCTGATAGTCTTCAGTACCTGAGTCTTCAGCACTTGAGTCTTCAGTATTTGAGTCTTCAGTACTTGTACTTCAGCACTTGTACTTCAGCTGTTGATCTTCAGTACTTTGATCTTCAGCTGTTGAGGTCTTTAGACTTTGTCAAACACCTGATGATGCTTTCAGCAGTTGTTGTGATGTCTTGGGGACTTAAAGGTTTTTTTGATCTGGCTCATTGGTTCTTTTGGTCCAACAGTGTGCGGTTTAGCTAACTCGAAGGATGCACACAGGGTCAATCATTGAGATTAACGGGACCCTTGTAACATACCCTAGATGACTAGGTCAGCTTCGTGCACAATGTTCGGGGTCTATTTATAGACCTCAGACCAAGAATCAGCTTCGTGCATAATGTTCGGGGTATTGCACATTGGTCCGGATAAAATGTGAAAGATATTTAAAAGAGTAAGAAACAAATGAAGGTATACGCTAATGAAAGAAATGAATGAAAGGAATAATGATGATTATGAACATTATCTGAAGGTAAGTATGATGTGTGCTTGCATACGAAAGTAAAGGAGGTACTTTATTGACAAAGAGTATTTTCATATAAAAGCTATACAAGGTATTTTAACGATTTTAAAACTAGAACTCACTCAACAACGCTGACTTTTATACATTTTCAGTTGGCAGGTAATTTTGCTGAGGATGGCACACGGGGAGGCTACTTGGTAGGGCAAGACTAGCATCCATGCACGCATAATATTATTGTTGTTTTGTAATGCAATTAAATGATGCTTTTGTAACCTAAACAATGTTGTTTTGCTTACCAACAGTAGTTATTAATATGATGAATGGTTTTTGTTTAATGTATTTCCACTGCTTATTTTATGAAATATGTATTGCTCTATGTATAATGCTATGACTGACCAACTGTGAGGTCTCCGGGAACGGAGCCTCACAAGTTGGTATCAGAGCTAAATTTTAAATGAATTGGGTAAAATATTTTCAAGAACCTAATCTTAAACTAAAAATGGGATGAATCGAGGGATGCCAGCTCGAGTAGCTACTTGCCACCAGGTATTTCTTTTCTTAACGTTAACTGGTATTACGTACGTGTGCTATTTGATTATGTGCTCTTAGTAGATTTAGATACTGATGTAGTCAGGATAGGAAATGCTTGGGGTGTAAAGAGTAAAGTAAGTGGCTATCACAACTGGCCACTGTAATTAGGGACTTCTATACTCAACATAAACTAAGCTATTACCTTGAATGACCGTGTTGGGGTTTGAATCTTATAGTGTTTAGGGGTGGCTAGAGGAAGATCTTCTAAACCACATGATTGGAGCACAAGAATGAACCAATCAGATGAATGGAGGTGACCGAATGAGTCAGTCGCACGACTGAAACCTAGTTGCATGACTGAATATGACCGAATGAGTCAGTCGCATGACTGAAACCTAGTCGCACAACTGAATCTGACCGACTGAGCCAATCGCACGATTGAAGAGTGCGAATGGATCCAGTCACACGATTGAAGTATGCGACTAGGTTCAGCCGCACGACTGGAGGAAACCCTAGTATAAATAGAGGGGGAGTCGGTCGCAGAATCTCGTTCACCCTCAATCGCCCCAAAATCGCACATCACACTATTACTCTGCCCGATTGCCTTCTGATTGTTCTAAACTACCGACTAGTGTGATCTTAAGATTTCCAGTGTTCATCTAGGTAATGAGCAACGATATTCACTCCAAATATTCAATCCATTCGTGTCCTAATGATCGAACTTATTTCCTAAACTTAATTGAGACTTAGTTTGACCAAGAAACCTATAAAACTGAGTATATTGTTCAAATAAAAGTTACTTGGTGTTATGTCGGTCATTTTCGAGACTAATGAGCCAAACCATGAAGTCTAACATCAAGTTTTGCAATAAATTTGAATTTGAAAAACAGAACAGTCTGTCATGCGAATGGACACCCTGATGAACTTCAATCGCACAACTGAGCTGTGCGAAAGGCTCAATCGCACTATTGAGCTGGACTAATGGCTCAGTCGCACGACTGAACCATGCATATGATCTCAGTCGCATGACTGATGTAACGCATGGGACAGCATACGACTAGTCCAGTCGCATGCTCAGTCATACGTATGAGCTCATTCGCACCACTAGATCTCAGTCGCACAGTTCATTCGCATGACTGAACAGAAGATTTCAAGTCCAATGAATTAAATGGTTACTCATTGACACACACTAACGTTTATTTACATTGTGTAACAGATGGCGAGTCGTTGGACTATGAGCACAAAGCATAACATTTGTGCTCATCTGGATCTGACCTCCCGGAACGCGATGGAGTTCTCGGGCATCATTACATTCTTACGGAGATCGAGGATCTTTCGAGCTATATCGACTCCATGCACGCCACACCATTCAGTCTAGAAGGCTTTCTGGGAAAGCGCTGTTGTAGACAAGTCCACAGAACCCTACTGTATCAGGAGCTCCATTTTTGGACAGGCCATAGAGATCGCTGAGGACGATCTCAGGATAGTCTTTGAGTTTGGGGGTGATGCTGACTGCCCCACACGACTACACCCACTGATAGTTCGAGCCTGTTTTCTGTGGGCGAAGTACTCGGGGGATATCAATGTAGGTGTGCTCAACAAGAGCAACCTATGCCCCGAATTCAAGTACTTAGCCCACGTGCTGCTAAGGTGCATTGCCTCAAGGAAGGGAGGCTTTGATGAGATGTCCGATCAGATACAGAACGCCTATGTGGCGTTGGTGCTGAACCACCCGTTCAGTTTCTCGAGGATGTTCTTCACTTATCTTGTGGAGAACATCGAGGCGAAGGGCAAAGAGAGCTTCTGCATGTACCCTCGCTTCATGCAGATGATCATTGACCAGAAGCTCCCTTTGCTGCCTAAGGAGAAGGAGGATATCGTGGTGCTTGAGGTGATGGATGATACCACCTTATGCAGGATGAAGGTGTACAGGGGGAAGTAGGTAAAACCCCATTTCAGGTGACTGTTTGGGCATCTAGCCCATGAAGACTATGTGGCGCCAGCAAGAGGAAGTGGCGCCACGATGACAGTGACTCGGATGTTGAGCAGATTGCTCTACCCTCTGATGATTCCGAGGGAGATGACCATGATACTGATCAGGGAGGGGATGGTCAGGGTGGACCCGAACTAGCTCCTATTCACCCTGACTTTCAGATGGAGGAGGAGGAGGAGTCTGATGAAGAGCCTCTGGTGCGAACGATGGAGAGCCGGGTCATAGCCACTGAGAGAGGTGTTAGGGCGGTAGGTGGACGCCAGGGTAAGTCTGGGGAGGCTACTTCTGATCCATCCTACGCCCCAGATGCACCCAATAGCCAAGGGGGAGCCTCTATCTCCAAGGGATCGAGGAGAAAGAGCATGGCTCAACCCTACGAGAAGAAGGGGAAGAGGCCCATATTCACACTGATCACCACCACTTCTACCACTCCACCCACCACTACTACCACAATACCCACCACTACTACCACACCACCCACCACTAATATCACACCACCCTCCACCAATACTACTACACCTCCACCTTCCATAACTACAGCCTACCATCCACCACCTACTCACATACCACCACCCATATTCACTACAGCCACCACTACTACCACCAGCCACCAAGCCGGTCCCTCATCACACACCACATTCACCACAAGATCATCTCTACCTCCCATTGGAGTAGAGGAACATCTATCAGCACTGAACCGTATGGCGCTGAAGATGTTGGCTGCTCATGAAGAGAAGGCTACGCGATTACGTTAGCATAAGGAGCTCAGCGCTACTCAAGCACAACAGATCTCACAGCATGCTCAGCAAATTGCCCAATTCTAGGAGCAGAACATCCAATCAGCAAAGAAGATAGAGAATTTGGAGGCTTCTAATAAGACCATAATGCTCAAGCTCAAGGGGTCAAAGGATGAGCCACTTAAGATCAGAGAAAGAGACGATGATAATGATGATGATGGAGAAGATGATAAGAGTGATGATGATGAGGTCAGTGATGATGGAGAAACAAGAGGAAGGCGGGATGATGATGATGATGATGAAGGAGATGCAGCTGCATCTGCCTTAGCTTAGGGTCAAGAAAGAAGATTAAAGCGAAAGCAAGACCAAGCAGCAGCATCATCTTCTGCCCCATCTACTGAAGAGCCCGCTATTCAGGACAAAAGTAATGCTTAGATATTCATGTATTTGAAAACTTTTGAACTTGAATCATGTATTAAACTTATGTAATAATTTTTATAATATATATATATATATATATATATATATATATATATATATATATATATATATATATATATATATATATTTGATATTTAACTGTCTTGATTACTTACTAATGGTTGATGTATTTACATGTTTAAATCAAGCAGATCAATCATCTCAGTAAGACGAGTATGATGTTGCTCCCTACAGCAAATCAAGTCTCAATTAACTATGATACTTGATTTGCAAGGGATTGTCAAGAGGTCTGTGAGTTATACTTCTGAAGAAGGAGAACAATTCATGACCTTAATGATGAGCAACTGCTGAGATTTTCTTGCTCAACCCGGATGAGATTGTCAAGGACGCTCCTACTTTGATGTGGCTAGTGACGATGAGCTTAATTATGTGGATGAGATAGAGATTGAAGACGTCACAGCCTAGCATTTTCCAGAGTACACTTACCGAGAGGGAAATATGGTTCCCAATTTGGGTAGTACTCTCGGCAGTGATATATTTGAAAAGCTGGATCAGATGGAGAAGGAGGCAGAGTCATCAACAAGCCAAGCCCAAGCCTCGGATGCCGAGGTTGTTATCAAAAAGGCTGAATGGGTGGCTTGTTTTGCAGATATCCGAGCCCAGTGCACTGCTCCAAAGCCGAGTGCTTACACCAGGCTCTACAAAGTGAAGAAGCATCTAAAGGTGTCAGGCATGATCATAGCATGGGCATACTTTGAGGATCAGAGTGTTTATGCAGTCAAGAGGGAGAAGGGAATGGAGTACTTTAGATTCCACATGATCTAAAGACTCTTCCCAGTTTTGAGCTCAACCAGTTGGCACGCCTAAAGTTGTTGTATGCTGACCCAAAAAAGATGTCAGGCTGGTTTGAGGCTACTTTAAGAAGAGAGTACCACACCAGGTGGGTTAACTTCAGACCTCAACACCCAACGAGAGTACCATATCAGAAGGTCTGAAGTTGATTCCGTTACTGGAAAGTCTAAGGTTGTGTTGAAGTGGAGTCCTCCGCGCACTATGTCAAGAATTCCTCTAAGGGAAATGCCATAGAATTTCACTCCACACTTCAAGTAGTGGTACTACGATTAGAGAACAGCTGAAGCAGTGATAGTCTTGCAAAAGGAGAGCCAAATGGATACTATCAGGGTATTTGACCCAATGTGGCTGACCAACTTTTCTTCTGATGATGTATACACATTATACAAGTGGCCACTCTTTTATGATATGCAAGACATTGTACAAGCCCTCCAGTTCCAGAACATTATAAGACTCTGCTTTGCGTTTGAAATAAATGCCAGAGTTACAAGAGAGGGGAAGTACAAGAAGTTTAATGAGCTGATGAAGAATGTTAGACAACGATGTAAACTTGGTCCAAGGGGGAGTTTGTTGATACATATGTACCTAGTTTAGGAGCTTAATGTAAAATGTCTTTCATGTCTTACATATTTGTAATTGAATGGGTATAAATGAAATACACTATGTGGTTGATGCTTATAGTGTTTAATGTTTCATTGTTTATTGTGTGATAACGTATATTGAACTAACTATATAGGTTTGTGAATTACATGAAGTTCTCATGCGAATGGACCATGCTAATGGACCATGCTAATGGACCATATGCATGAACTCTTCATGTTGATGGACCAGTCGCACGACTGAACCAGGAGACTGTATCAGTCGCACGATTGTGACATGTGATTGGCTCAGTTGCACGACTGGACCTTTAGTCGTGCGGATGGATCAACCGCATGCTTCAGTCGCACGACTGAACCATGTTGATGGTTTAGTCGCACGAATGAAGACACCAAACCTATAAATACCACTTAATTCGTGGAAAAACATAACACTTTGAATATACACATACCGTAGCCGTCCAGAGAGACCCTGTTCACCGTTCCAACTTCATAGTTCGTTTCTGATCAATTCTTATTCGTTCTTAACGTTTGTTCACCGTTTTAACTCCATAGTTCACCGTTCCAACTTCATAGCTCGTTAGTTCACCGTTCCAACTTCATAGCTCGTTTCTGATCAATTCTTGTTCGTTCTTAACGTTGTTTCATCGTAAGGATTGATCAGATTGTTGTTCTCACTGATTGGATCGCCAATCAAATAGGATTTCGCACTATTTGAGTTGGTATACACGCAGAATCAGCTAGTACTCCATACGTACACGGTCCTAACAGTAAAAAGGGATTTTAAACAGAAAATCAACATCAAAATAAAAGATAATTCACAATAAAATTGTTCATACATTGCAAAATCAAGTTAGGTCAAATGTCTAAGCAACAGTACCCTTGATTCTTTAATTTTGACCAAACAAAGTCAAAGTTGAAATACAGCTTGATTTCACCAATGTAATTGATGATTTAATATCAAAAACTAACTCATATGCATCTTGTGTAGAAGCTAATGGCAAACCTCACTTAGAGCAAGGTCCACAATTTAGTGGATTTCTTGACCCTGATGTCCCTGAAGCATCTGGAAGAATTTCTACTGATCACACCCTTTCCATCACTAAACAAACTATGAGACAGTGTCTACAGTTTGGTGATGATACTAACAGTCCTCAAGAACTAGAAGATGAGGAAATCATGACCTTCTTTGCCAACATTGGTTATGAAGAAGGATATGAAGGAAAGCAGATTGTTAAAGGGTTGGTAGGTCTGCAATGAAGATTCCGGATCCATATATTCCAACACTGTCTGTCCAAAAGAAAGACAGGATGAAATGATATCCCATGGGACTACATCTTCAGATATATGTGCTCTATGCACCAACAGGTCATTCAACATGTCTTCTTATATATTCAATGGTCTGGTGTCAAACATTCAAGAAGGAAGAAGACACATGTTCCTTATGTACCTAAGATTCCTTCAATGCCTCATCAATGAAGCATTTCCCAAACTTACACCTGTAGGACCTGCAATGTACATTCGTTATTACAATGCCAAGTCCTATATGTACGTAAAGAAGAGGGATCCTAGGAATTTCTACAGTGGGACCTTCTTTTGTGAAGTCGCTGGATCAGTAAACATCCGAGCATATTCTTGACGGAAGGATAAAAACCAAAAGATAAACAAAAGTATGAACAATAATCGAATGATTTTATTGATAAAACATAACGATTTTAAGCTCGTTACAACTTAAGAATCAATACTTTAGGAAAGGGGAGATCGAGCATGAACTCCCCTCTCATCTGGTAGCGCCTGGGCGCCGGACACACTATCAAAACCCTTAGGTTTCTACACATTTAAACTGGTATATATAGGCCTCGGCCCATATTAGATGCGAATGGGCCCATTCGTGCGATTGGACCATACGTATGGTTCAATCGTACGACTGGACCATGCGTATGGTTCAATCGTACGACTAGACCATTCTTATGGCTCAGTCTTACGAATGCCCCAATCGCATCTCTCAGTCGCACGACTGGTCCATTAGCATGGCTCAGTCGTACGACCGAGTCTCATTTGCATATGCTCCTGCGAATGACCCAGTTTCATGTGTTGACAAGGTGTATAACATTAAGCCTAGACTATTTGTCAAGCGACGGACACACTATATATGACTATATATGCTCCAACATCTTTCCATTACTTCCTTGGATGTTAGAGCAAATCCATCAACAAGAAGAACAAGAGGATATAGCTCCTGATGAGCAAGCTCCATAAGAAGAAGAACAAGTAGCTCATGATCAATAACATGTTGATGAGCATGTTATAGAGGAAATGGAGGAACGAAGGGATGTGTCACCACATGTTGATGTAGGTGGTTATCTTCACGCAGGACCTTTTGTTCAAGAAGCTGAAATGGCTTCTCCATTTATTTCATCACCTATTCAGTCTCCACTCATCTCTCCGGCTCACTTTTCCCCACCTCACACTTCTCCAATAGCTGCTAATTCTGAAGAGTCTGGTGAATCTACCATCTCTTTAGATGACTCCAAATCATCTCCGAATGAGAAGGGTCACACTATGAGGATGCTTGTAAGACAAGTTCAATCAGAAGAAGGGCCTTCTGAAAGCTATGTTGAATTAGGAATCAATTAACCTGATGAGAAAGATGAAATAATTACAGAGCTTCTATTGAAAGTGCAAAGGATGGAAAAGTTGTTGAATAGAAGATCTGGCATTATTCAAGACAAAATTCAAGAGCTGGATGAGAAAGATTTAGAGATCAAAGATCTAAAAGAGAGACATGAGGTTGAAAAAACAAAGAAAGACAAAGAAATTGATGATCTCAAAGCTTCCCTCCATCAAGCTAAGGAAGAAATCAGTGGCATGTTGATACTGTAACCATACAGACCATTGCCATAGAAGAATAGGAAAGCTTGATTGAAAGTCAATCTGATCTGATCACTAGTCTCAGCAACCAAAATGAGACATTACTGAAAAGGGTCTCAGAACTGAAGATGTTAATCAAGATAAACGAGGAGTTGGCTGAGGAGAAAGAAACAAAAGGTGATGAGCAAGAATAAAAAAAATGAACCAGAAGCAGAAACAAAAACAGAGACAGGGCCAAGTCTAGCCATGGTTGTCTATACTAGTGAGCATGATGATGAGTTTTAGGAGTTTGTAAGGGACCCAAGACCTCCAGTAGAACACTTAGTGGTGATTCCTCAAACTCCAGTGCCTTTGGAGAGAGATTTGAGTCTGCAGATTGTTCTTGCAGTCACCCTTTCTAAAGAGCAAAAAGAACTCATCAGAAAGCTAAGTGAGGAGCTAAAAGAAAAGGAAGAAACTGTTGAAAAGCAAGCTGAAAAATCAAGCCCATTCTACATCCATCTCTTCCAAACCTAAGTACATCTCCACTATCACCAGTCCAAGCACCTGCAGAAAACCTGACAGAATCTTCACAACTTCATCCACCACCAAAACCTTGAAGTACATAGGCTGTATAATCCTTAGGGGGAGTATTGTTGGACCCTGAAAGAATCATACATGCCAATTCAAGTGACGGGCGATGGTTGTTCTGTTGGTAGATTCCCACATGTCCAAAAAGAAATACGGGTGAAGAAAATAAGTTAAGTGTTGGCTATCCGCATTTGTCTATGCGGATGACCAAAGAACAAATACTGACAAGTATTGTTCTTCCGCATATACAAATGCGCACAGTCAGAACAAATGCTACAAAGTATTTGTTCATCCGCATTTGTTAATGCGGATGCACTGATGAAATGCTGATAAGCGTTTGCTCATCCGCATTTGTTAACGCTGATGACCAAACGCTTAATACTGAAAGCAAAACAAGAAATGTTGATAAAGCCAAGGCACCCACATTAGTTAATGCGGATGTTCAACAGCTAATGCGGTTAAAGACTTTTGTACTTAGACTAGTATTTTGTGTAGTATTTTGTGTAGTTGACAGGGTAGTTTAGGCTTTGTGTATAGGCTTTATGTCAACCTATAAATAGAATAGAATATCCATCATATGTAAGTTTTTCATTCACCAAGATACCTAGTACTAAAGTTACGAGAATCTGAGGTTGTCTTTTCACTGTTCTTGAAAACCCTAGAACCCATATTAACTTGTTTGTTCCCCAATCAATATACAAGCATTTATGAGTATCTTTACAGCATTTAATATTCTTTGATTTAGTATTTGTTTGGACCGTGTACGTACGGAGTACTAACTGATTCAACATGAAACCAAATCAAATAGCATGGAATTCTATTTGATTGGCGATCCAATCAGTGAGAACGACAACCTGATCGATCTAATGATTAAGCAAACGTTAAGAACGAGTTGAAATCGATAAGGAAAGAACTTTGAAGTTGGATGGATGAACTAGGACGCTCTGGACGGCTAGGGTATGATAATATTCGAAGTGTTGCGTTTTTCCACAAATTATATGGTATTTATAGGTTTTCAGTATACAATCGTACGACTGAGCCATTAGCATGGTTCAGTCGTGCGACTGAGTCATGTGTTTGATTCATACATACGACTGAAAGTTCAGTCGTGCGACTGAGTCAATCTTATGTCGTAGTCGTGTGACTGATCCAGTCACCTGGTTCAGTCATACGACTGATCCATAAGTATGGTCCATTCGTGCGTCTGGTCCATGAGCATGGCCCATTAGCATGAATAACCACAAGACTAAGTCGAACATATTTCTGAATCATTTTTGACTCAGAGCTATGCACAACAACCTCAAACCTATATATAATGTTCATTCATATGTGTAATAATAAATACTATAAGAAGATGATATAATTATTAGTAAATAAACATCCAAACACATATATCTCATTACAATAAGTTCTTGCATTACACATGTGTAAGAAATGAAAGACATAGACATTTAAGTACATAAACTAGGGACATCGTGTATCAACAAACTCCTCCTTGGACCTAGTTTACCCTATTTTCTAACACTCTTCACATGTTCTTAAAACATCTTGTACTTCTCCTCTTTGGTGACTCCAGCATGAATCTCAAATGCAAAATAGAGTCGTATGACGTGTTGAAACTGAAGAGCTTGTACAATGTCTTGTGTATCATAAAACAGTGGCTACTTGTATAAGGTGTAGACATCTTCTGCCGACAAGTTAGTGAGCCACATTGGGTCGAATACCCTGATTCTCTCAATCTTCACATCTCTGTTCAAACAATAATTGCTTCCCCCGTCCTCAAGTCATAATACCACCGCTTAAAGTGAGCTGTGAAATCATGTGGCATTTCCCTTAATGGAATCTTTGACATTGTCTTCGAAGGCCGCCATTTCAACACCACCTTCCTTCTTCTAGAAATCGAGTCAACCTCAGTTTTATGAACAACCCTCCTCGGTTGTTGAGGTTTGAAGTTGACCCATCTCGTGTGCTATTCCTTCTTTAATTCTATCTCAAACCATCCCAACATTTTCCTCGGGTTAGCATATAACTTATCTAGGTATGCCAGTCTGTTTAACTCGAATGTTGGGAGAGTCTTCAGATCATGTGGATATCTGAAGTACTCGATCCCTTTCTTCATTTTCCTCCGGATAGCATTTCCATCAAAGTCAGTGTATCGAGGATAATGATCTGACCTGACATCCTCTATCTCTATATCATCCACTCCTTGTAACTCCTTGAAAAGATCTCAGCCTCTAGTTTGATCAATTAGGTTGTATTCGCAGTGGATTTAGCACAAGACTTAAGCAAATTATACTAAGAACACAAGAGATATATCAATGTAACAGTAGGTTATAGAGAAAGAGAGGAATTCTGCAAAAAGGTGTTTTCTATTAGATCACACGCTTCGGCAAGGATAACAATTAGGTCATCTTCCTTTTATAGGAAGAATGACGTCAGCTGATGTCACTTGATAGTGACATCAAACCGTTATTCTAACAAACTACTGAAACTATCTTAACTACTGAAGATGTCAAACAGCTGATATCTTCTTACAAAATACTAAGTGTTAAACTTATTACAACAGCTGAAAAGAAACTATTGAAAACTACAACGACTGAAGAACAAACTCTTCAGTCGTTTTACAAACTACTGAAATAGAAAATAAAACTACTGATAAGAAAATACTGAAAGGAAAACTATCACAACAACTGAAGAATACATCTTCAGCTGTTGTGACAAACTCTGAAGCTTCAGCACTTGTCTTCAGACTTTAACTTCAGATGTTTCATCAGCTGATGACTTCAATAGTTGTCATCAGCTGATGTCTTCAGTCTTTGTCTTCAGTCTTTGTACTTCAGCTGTTGATCTTCAGTACTTTGATCTTCACTGATAGTCTTTAGTACTTGAGTCTTCAGCACTTGAGTCTTTAGTACTTGAGTCTTCAGTACTTCTACTTCAGCACTTGTACTTCAGCACTTGTACTTTAGCTGTTGATCTTTAGTACTTTGATCTTCAGCTGTTGAGGTCTTCAGACTTTGTGAAACAGCTGATGATGCTTTCAGCAGTTGTTGTGATGTCTTGTGGGACTTAGAGGTTTTTTTGATCTGGCACATTGGTTCTTTTGGTTCAACACTCCTCATCACTAACAACATCAAGAGCATCTTTAACTATCTTATCTGGGTTGAGTCTGAACATCTCTGCGAGTTATTCATCAGATAGATCATGTATAATCTCCATTTCTTTTGGATTGTAACTCACAGACCATCTGACAATCCCTTGCAAATCAAGAATCATTGTAAGTTGAGTCGTAATTTGTTGAAGGGGAGCGACATCGTACTCATCGGCCTGTTGAGTTTCATCTGTTTGATAGAACAATCAACAAATCACACATTAATCAATAATCAAGACATTAAACATAAATTATCATTATTTACATTAATGTAGTACAAAGTTCAATTTACAAAAACTTTCAGAATACATACACTTTCTTAATCATTACTTTCTCTTGAACTTGAGGCTCATCAGCTCGAGGAGCTGAGGATGAGGTTCCTTGATCCCGATTCTTCTTAGTACGCCTCTCCCTCGCTGATTGAGTTGAGGCTGATGCGTTAGCATCACCTTCAGGTTCATCCTCCTCATCATCATCTTTCTTTTTCTCCTCTCCACTCTCACCAGCTTCTTCCTCATCACCTTCATCCTCTGATTCATCATCACTGGAATCGTCATCATCATCACCATCATCACCATCATCATCTCCATCTCCTTTTATCTTTAGAGGCTCCTCCTTCTTTCCTTTTAGCCTTAACATTATCTTCTTATTCTTCATCTCCAATCCCTCGATCCTCTTGGCGGATGCCAGCACTTGCTCATTTTGAGTTTGTAGGGCCTGTGAGCTCGAACTAAAGCCCTCTCATGAGCATCGTTCTTCTCTGTTAGATTGGCAATTTGATTGCCCTGTGCTGCATTAACCGCTATCAGTTGGCTCATTTGGTTAGCCCGAAGATCATCCATCGCCAACAGCTTGAGCACTAGCCTGAGCCTGTGGAGGTGGGATTTGGGTGGATGTTCCGGCTTGCGGAATAGTTGGGGTGGTTGTAGATGTGGTGTATATGGGTGTGGGAATAGGAATGGATTGTGTAGGTGTGGTTTTCGGTATTGAGGGTGAGGAAGATATGGGTGTAAGTGTGGTTGGGGGTATGTCGGTGGTCGTGGCTGTGATTGTGGTAGTGGCTGTGGTGGTGGTAGTAGCAGTGGTGGTGGAAGAACTCAATAAGATGATCTTTTGGCGTTTCCACTTCTTTCCACAGGTTTGAGTCATTCCCTTCCTCCTAGACCCCTTAGCAATTGGGGCTCCCCTTGGGCTGATGGGTTGGTCAGGTGTATAAGATGGATCACTCTCTTCAGTATCGACACCCTTTGACCCAGCCTTGCGGGTACCAACCACCTCCTTTCCCTTCTCGGTGGCTACCCACTTGCAGCCGACCTGTCTCACTAGAGGCTCCTCCTCGGATTCATCATCTTCTTATCTAGATTGAAATTCCTGATATCCTCACTAATCTGGAAGTCCTGGTGGATGGCAGCTTGCTCAGATCCACCAACCGTTGATGAACCACCCTGATGTGATGGTGGTTGGAAAGTAGATGTGTCACAGGCTCTGGGTTGACTTGAGCCCTCAGCCCTCATCTCTACCATCTTGACCCTTATCTTGGTCATCATCATCATCATCTTCGCCATCATCAGGATCCACGACATCCTCAACATCGGAGTCGCTATCATCAAGGAGCCACTTCTTCCTGGCCGGTGCTACATAATCAACATTAGCTAGATGGCCGAACAACCTTCTCACCGGGTGCCTAACCTACTTTCCCCGATATGCATTCATCCTGCCTAGAGTCGTGTCATCCATGACCTCCAATGATACCTCATCGTCCTTAAGCTTGGGCAGATTAGGTAGCTTCTCGTTGAGGGTCAGTTGTAGAAACCGCGGATACATGCAAAACCCTCATTCTCCTTTGGCTCGATGTTCTCTCCCTCATGTAATTAAAGAACATCTTAGAGAAACTAAATGGGTGGTTGAGCACTAACGCAACAAGCGCGTTCTGAATCCGATCGCTCATCTCGTCGAAACCACCGCATCTTGAGGCTATGCACTTCAAAATCACATGTGCCAAATATTTAAAAGGCGGGCACATGTTGCTCTTCTTAAGCACGCCGGCATTAATGTCACCGGTGTACTTAATCTGTAGAAAGCATCCCCTAACCGTCATGGGATGTATCTTGGTGGGACAATCCATGTCATCTCCCAAATCCAATACGCTCCTCAAATCATCCTCCCCGATGTCTATGTCTTGTCCAAAAATGGAGCTCCTGATCCTGAATGGCTCGACGGATCTGTCTACAACAGCATTCTCCCAGAATGCCTATTGTAGGGAGCGGTAAGGAGTGCAGGGAGTCGATATAGCTCGGTATATCCTGGATCGTCATAGGAACTCGATAATCCCAACAAGCTCTGCGGCATTCTGAGAAGTCATGTTGAAATAAGCATAGATGTTGTGCTTAGTACTTATCGTCCATCTATCAGCCATTTCACTACAACACAAGTAACAAATATGTTAGACCCGTTCACAAAAAAAGAAACTTTGAGTTTGAACAGATCATATCACATTGGTTCAATCGTACGATTGAACCATACGACTGAGCTCAGTCGTACGATTGAGCCTCTGACTAAGCTTAGTCGTGTGCCATGACATGCGGTAGAGTCAGTTGTGAGACTGAGTCACCGATTGATTCAATCTTGCGATTGAATCATGCATCTGGCTCAATCGTGCGACTGAAGTTCATCAGTATGTCCAGTCGCAAACATACTGTGCGAGTCTGAGATTTTGAATCTTTGTCAAAACAATCATATTCATATCAAGATTAGATTCATTAGACGCGCCAAGACTTGGTGTTACACCTATTATCTTTTAAGTTCACTTTTAAGTCCACTTAAAGGTCCAATTTTAGATTAATTTAGTTCGGATTTAGTCTTAAATCATTTGGATATTTTAGATTCTTTTAACGTTATCATGTGTCTTGATTTCATCCTCACTATACCTGTAGATGAATATGTATCCGTTAGCAACAGGAAATCTATGGAAATCACACGAAAAATTTGAAAATGAGTCCTTGGGTAGTCGGTTGTTTAGAGAGAATTTGAAATAAAGTGTAGGGTTACGACCGACTGAACCCCCTTTTTATACTGATTTGAGTTTCAGTCGTGCGACTGGACCCATACGCATGGTTCATACGTTCGACTAAGGTACAGTCGTACGATTGACCTATACCCATTCAACCAATCGTACGATTGGTTCATACAAACTTTGTCAATCGTGCGACTCGGCCATCCTCATGGTCCAGTTGTGCGATTGAGCCATACTTGTGGTCCATTCGTGTGATTTGCCCATACTTATGGTCCAATCGTGCGATTGACTCATACTTATGGTCCAATCGTGCGATTGGGTCATACTTATGGTCCAATCATGCGATTGACTCATACTTATGGTCCAATCGTGCGATTGGCTCATACTTATGGTCCAATAATGCGAATGGGCCATACTTATGGATATGACTTCATTTGGCCCACTATTTCACATACTTATTTTTTATAAATGACATTATGACCACTGATCATCTCAAACATGATCCTTTTAACTGAAAACCTTTTGATCTCCTCAGACGTGATCTTTTTAACTGAAAACCTTGATCCTTTTATCTTTCAGAAACAAGCTTCTCAAAGTTAACGTTCGGTTTATTATGTGTCATTCACAGAGTTCAATCTGGTTACATAGTCTAACATCAACTCAATATAAACATAACTAAAATAGGAAAAACTTAAAATAAACTGAAGCAAGACATATTTTTGTGTTTTCCATTTGAGGAGGGTTCAAAACTTTTAATATCACTTAAACGATTTCTCCCCCTAAGCAGAACAGCTTCAAACATTTTCATCATTTCTAGAAAGATTCATATGGAATCAGACAGGCATAAAACATAATCATTTGGGACCTTTTATATTTATATCAATAACAAAGAGCATTAAATACACATTACACTTAATCTCTTTCATCTAAGAGTCAAAGGCACTAACATGAAATCATGCTAGAGCTGTTATGTAACACATATTGATTTTAATCATCGGGAGATGCAGCCACGATGATTGTCAGTATATTTGTCCACATAAATCCATACACAGATTTTTGACACACATTGGTGATTAATTAGGTGTATTAAGTCAACAGGCATTTGTGGATCCCACACTTATGGTAATCAACCTTCCTCAGGTGATTTTGAGCGGTATACGGATTTTTGTCATGAATAAACTATTCTAAGAACTATCAAAGAGATGTTAAGCCTCAGGTCAGTGCCATCGTACAAGAAAGAGGCACAAACAACAATAAATTCTTAGAATATATAGGTTATGCTTATACTCAGGTCAGTGCCATGGCACAGCAGAGAGGCACACAACCTATCTTCTTGTTATAGCATTTATATAATTAGTTTAACGCAGCAACGACATTTGTCATTAACTTGATTGTGTTTCACATTTGTCATGTGCTTTACTCATAGTTTTGGTCATTCACACACATTTATGGCATTCTCTTTGCTCTTCACCCCTTATTGGAAAATTATTGATTGTACAGACCAGGGATAAGATGGGAACTCATAACCTGTTGAATGATTTAATTCACGTGATTCACCAATGATGTCTACTGATCTATTATGTTGAATCTACTGACACATCATATAATAAACTTGCAACCCCTAGATCTACTTTCTCTATGTAACCACAGTAACAGACTAGCTTACTATCATTTTTCAACTTATTAGTTTTGACTTCTCAAACTTATAATTTTTCTTTGACTTTCATATAACTTTGCAAAGCTAAAGTTCCTTTTGGTGTCCCAAACAATAAGATGTCTGCGTACTATCATTTTCCATTGTACTGAATCAATTTCTTTGATTTGATTTCGTTGCTTTTCAGCTTACCTGTCCGTCCCTTTTTTTTAAGTACTAAATACTGAGACTTAAACATCCTCCCCCTAAAATTCTAAAACAGAAAACCTTTTTGAGTTTTTGATATTTTTAAGATAGAAAATAAAATAAAAGGAAATAAATTTGACAGAAAAATTAAACTAAGAAACATACGGACGGACTATAAACTCGACTCCTCCGGAATCACATCCTCTTTCTTCTTTATGCCGTTAACCTCTAATACATAATAAAATATTGGTTTATCAAAAGCTTTTACAGAGAGGTCGGCGCGTTGAAAATCCGTGTTAATTTTAATTACATCCATTAAATGCTTTTCAAAACAATCACATATGAAGTGTTATTTAATACCGATGTGTTTGGTTTTTGGATGTTGTACCGTATTTTTAGTTACAGTTATAGCAGCAAAATTATCTACAAAGATAGGACCGTTAATAAATTGAAATCATAGTCCCGCATTTGCTATTGAATCCAGATGATTTAAGAATAGCAACTTGCAGCAGCAACATATTCAGCTTCACATGTTGACAGAGCAACAGGCGTCTGCTTCTTACATTGCCAGGTGACTGGCCGCCTTTCAAAAAATTGACACCCCAGAGATGTCGACTTGTAGTTCATCTTGCATCCACCATAGTCTTAGTCACTATACGCTGTAAGTTCAAAGTCATCATCATGAGGATACCACAACCCGAGTGTTGGAGTACTCTTCAGATAACAAAAGATCCTCTTCACCCTAATCAGATGATTTACTTTTGGCTTTGATTGATATCGGAAACAGAGACATGTGGCGTACATGATATCAGGACGAGAAGCTATGAGATACAATAGAGTTCCGATCATTCCACGATACATGATGGCATCTACCAAATCCCCATTTTTATCAGGTGCCACATCGTGGTTCGTGGCAAGAGGGGTACCAGCCATCGTTACATTTTCCATATCAAACCGCTTCAGAATGTCCCCACGTATTTGGTCTGATGTAGAAAGATTCCATTTGGTGTCTGATCCACCTGTAATCCCAGAAAGAACTTCATCTCTCCCATGGCACTCATTTCAAATTCAGTTTTCATCACCGATTCAAATTCTTTACACAATGCTTCATTTTTTGAACCAAAGATATGTCATCCACATATATCTGAACCAGTTGTAAATCACCATCCTTTTCTCTGATGAATAGCGTGAAGTCAATTACTCCCCTTCGAAAGCCATATTTCAGCAAGTGTGTGGAGAGCTTCTCATACCAGGATCGAGGGGCTTGATGTAGCCCATACAAAGCCTTGTCCAATTTATAAACTCTATCTCGATGATAAGGATCTTCGAAACCTTATGGCTGACTGACGTATACTGTCTCACGGATTTCACCATGTAGAAATACACTTTTCACATCCAACTGATACACCTTGATCTTCATGTAGGATGCATAGGCTAGGAAGATCCTAATTGCTTCCATCCTAGCAACTGGTGCAAATACCTCATTGTAGTCCACGCCTTCAACTTGTCTGAACCCTTGAACTATTAATCGTGCCTTGTTTCTGATGATGACCCCCTGGTCATCTTTCTTGCAACGAAGAACCCATTATGTGCCAATCACCTTTGCACCCTTGGGTCTGTCTACTAGTGTCGAAACGCTTAGCTTTTTAAACTGAAGAAGTTCTTCTTGCATTCATTTACCCATACCTCATCTTTCAAGGCATCACTGACATACTTGGGCTCGACTTGAAAAACAAAACACTTATATGCCCCATCATGTATGTACCCCTTTTCCATCACTGATGTATAGTCAGCTGTGTACAACTGATTTCTTGTCTGAACACCTAAGAGAAGATCCCCTATGATGTTGTCTGGGGGATGATTAACGCTAATCCTTGTCACTAGAGTTGTAGGAACGACTACTTTATTATCAAGGTTAGGAATCACTGGTTCATTTGTGATTGGTGTACTTTCATCTGGAATGACAGATTCATCATTGCTCACATTCTCATTTTCAATCTCCTCATCATCTGAGGAGTGATCACTGACTTCTAGATCTTCCTCTGAAGCCCCAGAAGTACCATCGATTGGACCAGTAGTGCTTGAGTCTAGATTAGGAGTGTTCAGAATGTCATACATCATTTGATCAGCCACCTCGTCATCGGAATAGACAGGAGGAAGATTGGAGGACTTGAAAAATCCATCATAGTCAAAGAAGAATGATGGACCTTTTCCAGCAAGTGGGGTGGTGTATCTTTGAATATCGACGTTGCACCACACTTCAAGTTGACAAGTAGTGTTGTTATAAACCCGTTTGTCTGGTATATTGTATCTAAGGAAGATGCCTTCCTCTGCCTTCTCACTAAACTTTCCAGTCTGAGTCTTCTTTAATAGCATGCAAGGAGCTCCAAATGGTTCTAGATACTCCAGATTCGGTTTACGCTTTTGGAGCAACTCATAACAAGTTTACCATGACGTTTAACCACTAAGACCCGATTGAGTGTGTAGCACGCATTAGCCACTGCTTCGTTCTAGAATTGAATCGCATCTTCGAATCTGTCAACATCGTCCTCGCAGTTTCAATCAAGCTTCGATTTTTGCGTTCAGCAACTCCATTCATCTGTGGAGTGTAAGCAGAAGAGAATTGATGAACAATCCCTTTCTCTTGGCAGAATGCCTCCATCCACTGATTCTTGAATTTTGTGTCGTTGTCTGAACGTATTTTCCTCACTTTCAGCTTATACAGAGAATCCAGAGTAGTAACTAAATATTTAAATGACACAAACGTCTCTGACTTGGGTTTAAGAACCATAACACAGGAAAATCGTGAGTAGTCATCATTGACTACAAAACAGTACCAATCTCCTGCAATGATTTGAGTACTTACAGGGCCAAACAGATCCATATGCAAAAGCTCCAGTGGAATCTCAATAGAATGAACTTTCTTAGATTTGTGAGGTTCCTTTATCTGTTTCTCTTTCTTGCACGATACACAGAAATCTGGAAGCTGAAAGTTCTTGACTGTTACACCTTCAACCAGATTATTTGGAACCAAATGATTCATCTTCCTAGGATTGATGTGACCCATTCTCCTGTCCCAAGAAATATAATCCCTCTTGGTGGCTTTAGACAAGAAGCACTGAGCAGTGGACTCAGTTGTGAAGGCTTTTGACATATCTAAGACATACAGGTCGTTATATCTTGAAGCTGACATTAGAACTTTCTCCTTAGGGATAACATAATCCTTCTTTAGAATGTAGCATTTCTTATTGTCGAATACAACTTTGAAGCCCTTGTCACAGATTTGAGAAACTGAGAGTAAATTGTTCTCCAGTTGTTGAACATAGTTGACTTTATCAAACTTCACTTTCTCATTACCCACTTCACCTTGAGCTGTGATATAACCTCCTTTATTTCCCGCAAAAGATACGTGTCCCCCTTTGATTTATTTGACATTGAAAAGGAGAGATAGATCCCGGTCATGTGCCTGGATGCCCCACTATCAATAATCCAGGTGTTAGTGATAGAGCTGTAGCGGACAACCTGCACAAGAATGGAAATGATTAGTCCAGAGGCATCACACATTACAAATTCCACCCACTATCCGTTGGAAAAGGAAGACACATTCTTCTTCATCTTGTCCTCACTTTCAGACACACTTGTTGATTTAGCTTTCCACAAACCAGTTTTGTGTAAGGCGTGTTTGTGATAAACAGACGACTGGTTTATAGTTTGAACTTTCGGTTTCCTTTCCTCCCTAGGAGTTTCCTCAGTTAACATAGCTTTTGCAAGGAGCTTGTCTGTGTTGATTTTGGTATTTAGGAGGGGTATTTGATCTTGTTTTAGAAAACCTTGATTTATTATCATGAAAAATTTCAATTTTTCTTCTTGGTGTCTGATAGTAAGAATAATTTGAAGAAATATGTCCTCGTTTTCCACAACTATAATAGGACCTCCCTTCAACTGGTCTGGGAGATCTTTGGTGTGGGGGAGAGTGTGGGGTAGAATTGGCCTCTTGCATCTCAACTTTTGGTTTTTCACCTTCTTTGACAAATTTGATTGGTTTTACATTTTGATTACATTTCACTTTCATTTTGTTGAGATTTTGATGATGACCAGATTTAGAATGAGTTGGTTTTGAAACATTTACTTTTGAACCCAACCTTGAACCCAACCTAAGAGTGGCATTACTATTCTCATCATTCCTATTTTTGAGTGGTAGCCTCATCTTTAGTGCCTGAACTAGATTCCTTCTTTTTAGTAACTGATTACACAGTTTTAACTGTGGAATCTGGATCACTGACTAGAGGGGTAGTCACCACATGATCCTTGATAGGGTTATTATTTATTGGTCAACATTTCGTATTTAAATTGATCGCATGTGGTGGCGGCACAACCTTATAACCAAGTCCTTACCCACCATTTCTCTCTTTGACTAAGTTCTGAATAATGTCAGATGAACTAGCTAGACTATGTAGTGTTTGATTTAACGATTCAATTTCAACTTGCAAAATGGCTTTTTCTTTCTTAGTTTCCTCAATTGTTAAAAGATAGAACTTAATGTCATTTGCTTGATTAAAGGCAACAACCTCGGTTTCCCTAAGTTGCTTTCCTAACAAATCAAGTTTTTCTTTAAAGCAACTTTCATTTTGTTTTAAAACTCTATTAGCCTCAGTGCATAATTTTAGATCATTTACTAGACTTTCATTGTGATCTAAAAACCTAGCAAATTTTAAGTCTATGCTTTCACAAAATTTATTACATTCAACACAAGCATGTTTATCAAACAGTTCATCTTTAGTATCTACCTATGCAGAACTGGAAGTGTCCTCCATAAACACAGACTTGCATTCCTTGATGACGGGAGATTCCGTGCTAGCAGCAGTCCATTCATCTTCAACCAAGTGATCCACAGCATCCATAGCTTCTTCAACATTTGAATTGGCATTATCAGCTATGTTATCTCCTTCACTTGCTGACCCATCATCAAGATCTTCTACCATTGCCATATTAGCGTCTCCATCTGACATAAATGTGAAGGACCAATCCTGTCCTTCATCTCCTTAAGCAACCAATGCCTTAGAATCCTGACTTGTTGACGCAGATTTCTTTTCCTTGTCCTAACGGTTGATTTATGAGAAGGGGTTACCATTTCCGGTGTTTTTAAGTTTCATGCACTCTCTTTTGAAATGACCCTTTTCACCGCAATTGAAGCATGTAACTTTGGTTTTATCAAAACCAAAAGTTGTGTCTTTGGTAGCAACCAGATTCTGCCCTGTCTTCTTCACAAACTTCTTACCCCTTCTAACAGCACTGGCTAAGGCCCACATGATATCCATTCTTTCCAACTCAGTTTCATCTACCAGCTCATAATCTTCATTGGCTAGATAACAATTTTCGATCTTACCTGCAACTAAACCATCATAAGAGTGTACCACTGCAGCGAGAAGATCCATATGCTTTTTTGCTACTTCAACAGTGACATTCCCTAGATTCTCAGTCTTCAGCTTGGTAGAATGAGTCAGGAATAGTATATAGGGTTCCAGATGAACCGGATGAATCACTTCCCAAAGAGCTACTCTGAGAAGTTCCAGATGTGTTGGAAACAAAAGCTGTCTGAAGAGGTGCTCCGGATGAAACTGGGTTAGGAGTAACATTATAGAGTGAAGGATTCTGAGTGTAAGATCCTTTCTTTAACTTGTATTTCAAACGTAGTTTCTCCTCCCTTAACTTCAAGATGAAATCATTGATGTCTAAAGTTGCAAAAGTATCATTCTGTCTCAGATTAGACACAAATGGATCCCATTTATCCGGCAGACCATCAGTAAAACTTGATACTTTATCCTCCATTGATATAGTAACACCATGAGTATGTAGCTCACTCATCAGATGATAAAATCTATCAATGATATCATCTAAGCTCTCATTTACTTTATCCTCCATTGATATAGTAACACCATGAGTATGTAGCTCACTCATCAGATGATAAAATCTATCAATGATATCATCTAAGCTCTCATTTCCTATTGGTGAAAAGTCATCGAATTCCTTTCTCAGAGTTTTAGCCTTCAGCGCCTTCAAGGTTGCATTACCATCGTACCTCTTTTTCAAGAGCCTCCCATAACTTCTTAGATTGCTTATGTTCTAAAAACTTATGGAAGATGTCTTTAGGAATTGACTGAGTCCACAACGCATAAGCTTTCTTCTCAGCATTGTGTGCAACCTTTTGTCCCTCATTCATACCACTTAAAGTCAACTTTACCCCATTAGCATCAACTGGTATAGTATAATCAGTCTCAATGCCTGTCCAGAGATTAGGATCAACACCGTTCAGATAGATTTCAAACCGTTGTTTCCATTACGGGTATTCATCCAAAGTCAACAGTTTTGATGGTTTGTTATGATTCCCAATCTCATTTTCCAGAAGTAATAGATTCTGGATACGTGAGTCCTTCCCAGCAGTAAACGCAGAGTTCTGATCGTCCATGGTTTCAAGCTTGAAAATTTTAGTATATGATAGAATCAAATATCTGATTGAAGAGTACGATGTTCAACCGTGCGATTGAGTTCAATCATGCGATTGAGGGATGTGAATGAGTTCAACCGTGTGGGTTAGCTTAATCGTGCGAATGAGCAGTGCGACTAAGTCCAGTCGTGTGGTTGAATGGTACGATTAGGATTCAGTCGTGCGATTGAGCTAATCGTACGACTGAAGCTGCTGTGGATGAAAAATTCGAAACTTTGGACACTTTGACACCAAAAAAATTTTTCACAAACCCTAATGTCACACCCCAAAAACGACGTTGAATATCGCAGCGGAATTGTATATGCGTTAAGCATGGCGATGACATAGTTGGAAACCAACATGATATATAGGCAAACGTTAAAACATAAGTTTTAAATTACAAACCACAGGATTTTGTCACGACGTTTCAAAATAAGAAAAAGTTCTAATTTGTTTAACAACGATCATATACAAAGATCGTGTTTTTACATAATTAGCCAAAAGATGCCACATCCACGTTTGCCCAAGCCCAGTTCATACCACCATCCATGCTCCTATGTACCTGAAATACATGCTTAAAAAGTCAACATAAAGTTGAGCGAGTTTCACGGGTTTACGAAAACAATACATACAACAGTATCATATATCATTGACAAACAATGTGGGAAGTTGTAAACTAGCTAGGAATACAACTTAATGATAGCACCTGGAGCTATAATCAAACCAAAACATGAAGGCTTTACATAAAGTAAGCAATCCCCACGAAACGAATTCAACATATATTCACTCGCATCCAAAACGCCTGATCAGAGCTACTGATCGCGAGTGCGGGCTGTCAAACCCAAATAGATCTACCAATATACATTGTGGCCTACCCCAAGGCTAATGATTATATGGGAAAGGGGGTATTCATGAACGACCTACATGAACACAATAACGAACCACCCATACTCGAGACTATCATACGAACAGATACGAGTAAGCCACATGATCATGATACAACGAACGAAGCCATGTATTCCCCCACAATTTTGTAAAATGATAACAAGTTTAAAAGGGGGCCGTAGAAAACTCACCTTGATCAACGAAATTGAATGTACGTGCAATCACACCAACGGACGTCCAGTCAACCCTAATAGTGCCCTAAATACGATAGACACTTTAAGAATTGATACTCAAGTCTTGCAAGCAAGTTGTTCATCCAACCTACTAGACTTATACTATTTTTAAGAAAATATTTGTTTACGCGAGTAGTTGGTGATTATAACACTCGGTTAAGATCTTAACGAAAACGGTAAATTACACCTTACTTAGACACGTACTAATTAACAACCAAAATGTGAAAGTTATAACCAAATAGCACATAAACACTCATATTTATATACGTACGTAAATCCTAAATCACATTTCATGAATCAAACAACTTTAACCAACCTGGTATAAAAGTCTCTAAATCATGGCAATTTCTACGCATAAGTGACCATTTAGGCATCATAAAACATGTTCAAACGCATGTATCGCTTCATGAACCAATTGTACCTCATATGGATGTAAATAATACATACAACAAGTTCCATAACTATTGATTAAACTCAGACCCATATTATGCCTAATCTTCATGCCAAAAGTCAACGTTCTTACGACTAGTTAGGCCTAAAACGTAATATAATGCATCCAATCACCAAGAATCATACATATTATCAAAAATACATTATTCACACATTAAATATCATCACTTTATAGTTCTACTTCCAGATTTCAATAATTCCTTTTATTCCATACAAAAATACCTATTCTAGCATGCATTTCGACGTATATTTCAGCCATAAACGTTCAAATTAACCAAACAATGATCCATCCACTATTTATCATGATTTCATGCTACATCATACCCCAACTTACTGTTATAAACTATCCAATACAAACAACTTATTGCATGTCAACGATCAAGTCTTATTTCATCACATTTTTGCAAGATATGAACCAATACATGCATATATATATATACGACATCCATACATACATTAAATCCATCAAAATCCTTCATCAAAACACTGAAATATTCAGTTCTAAACCATCTATAACGTTATCCATACTTGCATGAACGATCAAACAACATTCAAGGCACTATTAAGCAACCTTCAAGCACCAATCAACAACATACACACATGCATGCATACGGTCATACATACACGCACATGCATACACAAAATACTTCACTTTTGATCATCATTTTCAGATTTCAACCCATCTTTTACTAAAATTCTACTTGGATGAACCAACTATAGCTTTTAGGTAGCCATTATCCAACATAAACGCAACTAAAACGAAAGATTAAAGTTACCTTAGTCCTAGAAGCTATTCACATGAAAAAAAGTTGTAAGATGATGATTTTCTTCTTGCTTTACCACCAACGTGCTCCACTTTTTGCTAGGAACACTTCCAACTCGGGATTCCAAGATTAAATCTTCAAGAACTTGGATGAAAAACGAAAATGAAGATGGTGGTGGTGGTGTGGCCGTGAGTTTTAGAGAGAAAAGAGAGGGAGAGATGTTTTTCTTTCTTTTGAAATGAACTAAAGAGAGAACAAATGAGAGAGTGGAAGGTTTTTATAAGGGAAAGAGAGGGGAGGGGGTATGGGCGGCCGCAAGCAAGGGGGAGTTAGAGGGGTAGTCGAACGGTCATTTTCCTTTTTCTCCCGTCTCGACCCGACTTTCAAAACCCGAACATGTTAAATTCTAATTCCTTGCGAAATTCTAGTCCAAAACGACTATTTACATGCTCCATATCTTGGTTTTATCATCCACTTGGGCATTTTATTATTTATCTGCTAGATCGAGTCATCTCGTCGCACTAAGGCGCGTAGAAGCTGTTATCGGGTTTTCTCGTTAAGATAGTCGTTTCCTCACCTAATAACATTAGTATTAGTGTAATTAAGATTAAAATAGACCAAATTCTCATTTTTACCTATGACGTTAATATTTATTTTCCCGGTCGGTTCGTAGTGGCGTTTATTTCAGACATTCGCCGGACTCGGGTTTTCATGGTCGAACACGAATGAAATAGAAACGTAAGCACACATAGGACTCTAATCAATCTTTAGATTAGTTTATTTAGTGCCATATATTCTAAAACAAGACTGAGCATAGAAATCAAGATCTAGGGTTTCTAGAGAAATTACCCGGAAATCGAGGGTTGTCACAACCTTCCCTCCTTAAAGAAATTTCGTCCCGAAATTTTTCTAAGAGGTAGGGTTACGATTTGTCTTGAATAAGTGCGGGTATTCTCGTTTCATCATGCCTTCCCGTTCCCAAGTATACTCGGGTCCATGTCTCGAGTTCCATCTCACTTTCACTAGGCGAATACGACTACGTCTAGTCTTACTTTCCTTCCAATCAGTAACCTCAACAGGTTCTTCACGAAATTGAAGTTTATCATCAAGACAAACTTCTTCCAGAGAAATAACAGGCATTTTATCAGACAAACACCTCCTTAGATTGGACACATGGAACACATTATGCACACTACTCAATTCACGTGGTAACTCTAGACGATATGCAACGGGGCCTACACGGGCTACGATCTTGTATGGACCAATATAACAGGGGCTAAGTTTATCATGCTTTCTAAACCTAACAACTCCTTTCCAAGAGGAGACTTTCAGCAGAACTTCATCTCCAACCTTGAATTCCAACGGTTTTCTCCTTCGGTCGGCACACTTTTTCTGTCTGTCCTGTGCGACTTTCAATCGATCCTTTATCTTAAAGATCTTGTCTGTTGTCTCCTGGATAATCTCAGGTCCTATCATTTGTTTATCACCAACCTCACTCCAACATAATGGAGAACGACATTTTCTCCTATAAAGAGCTTCGAATAGTGCAGCCTTCAAACTATTTTGATAGCTGTTGTTATAGGAAAATTCAGCTAACGGTAGGTAAGTATCCCAACAACCACCAAAATCTATTACACAAGCACGCAACATATCTTCCAAGATCTGAATAACTCTTTCACTTTGACCGTCACTCTATGGATGATAAGTCGTACTCATATCTAGCTTTGTACCTAGGGCTTTCTGTAATGCTTTCCGGAATCTTGATGTAAAGCGGCAATCACTATGAGAGATAATCGAAATCGGCACTCCATGTCGGGACACAACCTCTTTGAGATAAATGCTAGCCAACTTCTTCATAGGGTAGGATTCTCTAATAGGTAGGAAATGTGCCGATTTCGTCAAACGATCCACAATTACCCAAATGGTGTCATAACCACTCCTTGTGCGGGGTAATTTGGTGACGAAATCCATAGCGATACATCCCATTTCCACTGAGGAATAACTAGTTGAAGAAGTCCAGACGGTTTCTGGTACTAGGCTTTGACTTTTGCGCAAGTCAAACATTTACTGACGTACTTAGCAATATCTCCTTTCATATTCGGCCACCAGTAATGTTCCTTAAGATCCTTGTACATCTTATCCGATCCTGGGTGAATCGAATATCTAGACCTATGAGCTTCATCCAGTACCAATTCATGCAAATTTCGTGTAAGGGGTACCCATATTCTATTCATGAAGTACAACGTATCGTCAGACTTAGGTACAAGTTCTCGAATCATTCCATGGAGATTTTCATCCTTCAATTTCTCTTGTTTCAAAGCTTCATGTTGAGCGTCACGAATTGAGCTGTGAGATTTGTTTGGATGGTCAACCCTAGTCCACGCACACGCAAGGGTTTCGCACGCTCCTTTCTACTTAAGGCATCGGCCACAACATTGGCCTTACCTGGGTGATAACGAATATCACAGTCATAGTCATTGAGCAATTCCACCCAACGTCGTTGTCTCATATTGAGCTCTTTCTGTTCAAAGATGTGCTGGAGACTCTTGTGATCTGTAAAGATTGTACACTTCATACCATATAGGTAGTGTCTCCAAATCTTGAGTGCGAAAACTACTTCTCCTAACTCCAAATCATGAGTAGTGTAGTTCTGCTCATGCACTTTAAGTTGTCGTGATGCATAAGCGATCACTTTATTGTTTTGCATCAGGACACATCCTAGTCCATGATGCGAGGCATCACAATATACCACAAATCCATCAGTTCCTTCAGGAAGTGACAAAATAGGGGCACCACATAACTTTGCCTTGAGCAATTGAAACGCTTCCTCTTGCTCCTCACACCAAATATACTCCTTGTTCTTCTGTGTCAATGCAGTCAACGGTTTTGCTATCTTTGAGAAGTTCTTGATAAATCTCCGATAATATCCTGCCAATCCAAGGAATTGTCGTACCTCGGTTGGGTTTCTTGGTATTTCCTAATTCTTAATTGCTTCAATTTTGCGAGGTCAACGTGTATGCCTTCAGCATTGATGACATGTCCAAGAAATTGAACTTCTCGAATCCAGAACTCGCATTTGGAAAGTTTTTCATATAACTTCTCGTTTTTTAGTAACTCCAAAAGCAATCTCAGATGTTGTTCATGCTCCTCCTTAGTTTTCGAGTATACTAGTATGTCATCTATGAACACGATTACAAATTTATCCAGATACGGTCTGCACACCCTATTCATGAGATCCATGAATACAGCAGGGGCGTTTGTCAGTCCAAAGGGCATGACCATAAATTCATAGTGACCATATCGCGTTCGAAACGCTGTCTTAGGAACATCTTCCTCGGCAATTCTCAACTGGTGATACCCAGAGCGTAAATATATCCTCGAATAGTAACTCGATCCTTGCAATTGGTCAAACAAGTCATCTATTTTTGGCAATGGGTAGCGGTTTTTGATGGTTAACTTGTTCAGTTCTCTGTAGTCGATGCCATCCTCATCGATCCATCCTTCTTTTTCACAAATAAGACTGGCGCTCCCTAAGGCGAGAAGCTTGGTCTTATAAATCATTTATCCAACATTTCCTGCAATTGCTTGGATAACTCCTGCATTTTAGGTGGCGCTAACCAATATGGAGATCGTGCAATTGGCGCTGCTCCTAGTAATACGTCGATTTTAAATCAACTTTCGTTGCGACGGCAATCCAGGCAACTCCTTAGGAAACACTTCCGGATAGTCGCGCACTATCGGTATTTCCTCTAGCTTCTTCTCCTCGGCTCTCGTGTCGATTACATGGGCTATAAAAGCTGCGCATCCTTTCCTTAAATACGTTTGTGCCTTCATCACATTCACTATCTTTAACGGAGCACTTTCATCACCTTGAATCTCTAATGGCTCTCCATTATCGAGGGGCAACTTGACTACTTTCTCACAACATACGATTTCAGCACGATTCTTCGATAGCCAATCCATCCTATTACAACATCAAAACTTCCCAATTCTATAGGCAAAAGGTCAATTCTAAACGTGTGGTCTCCTAAGAGTATAGTACAATTCCTATACACTTCGTTAGTTTCTATCAATATCCCATTAGCTAACTCAATCGAGTACTTCTTATTCAGCTTACTAGCTTATGAGTCAAGGAAAGACTCGAAGTTTCTAGTAACAAAACTTCTATCGGCTCCAGTATCGAATAATACTTAAGCATAACGGTTATTAACTAGAAATGTACCGGTGACAACGGAGGGATCCTTACGAGCTTTCTTCGCCTCCATCACGAATGCTCTGCCACGGGCTTCTTGTTCCTTGAACTTAGGTCATTCCCTCTTAAAATGTCCAAACGCTCCACATTCATAGCAACCTTGGTTCTGACCTTCTTTCCTCTCGTCCAACTTTACTCGACAATCTCTTATTCGGTGTCCAAACTTTCCACAGCGTTCACATACGTTGCAGGGGCATGTAAGGTAGTATTTGCATTTTTTGCACTTAGGGTTAGGTCCTTGGTACCTTTTTGCTTCATTAGCAGTATACATTCTGCCAGGGCCTCTCTTCTTTAGACGGAAGTTTCCAGAACGACTTCCTGAACCTTCAGACCATTTCCTCTTTCCAGAGTAAACTGAATTTTCCTTCTCCATTGGACTCTCACAAATTTCCATTGGCTTTTCCCTGCGCTCGCTTTCCTTAACGTTCCCATTCGTACAGCATCATCGGTCAGGGTATGTGCTAGTTGCACTGCTTCCTGGTAAGTAGTAGGGTTTGATGATGTCACCACGCTACGAATCTGAGGCACCAATCCCCAAATGTAGCGTTCGATTCTCTTGTACTCAGGGGTTACGAGATGGGGTACAATTCTTGCCATTTCATTGAATAATGTAGTGTATCCACGAACATCTGCTCCTTCCATCGAGAGGTTCCAAAACTCGGCTTCAACCTTTCGAATCTCATTACGCGGACAGTATTCCTTCATCAATAAAGCTTTGAATTCGTCCCACGTGAGTGCATAGGCAGGCACCTCACCTAAAGCTTGGATTTGTGCATTCCACCAAGTTAACGCCTCATCTTGGAGTGAACTCGTTGCATACTTCACGCGCTGAGCTGGCGTACAGTTGCTGATCATCATAACTGCTTCCATCTTCTCTATCCAGCGGAGAACTCCAACTGGTCCTTTTGTTCCAGCAAAATTCTTTGGCTGGCATGCTAGGAAGGTCTTGTAGTTGCATCCTTCGTTTTGGTTCCCTTGATTTGCCTTATGTTGGGCGACGGCAGCTTGAACGTGTTGCGAAATCAATTGAGCTAATTCCTCAGCGGTTTGTGGAAGTGGGTTTCCGTGGGTTTCCCGTCTTGGAGCCATGGTTTTTCTTTTATAACATAACAATCATAATATAAGTGAGTCGATATATCACGCAATATCCGAATCAGTCGCGTATGTAAGTAAAGAAAATTAACCATACATCATAACATAACCATTCATCACATTTCATTCATCCCAAAAATTAACTCCAAAAACCAATGTTACTTGTTTTTCATCTAATGCCAAAAGAACAACTTGGCCAAACCAAAATACTGGGGCGGTCAAATGCCATCCCCTAACAAGTACATGTTTTTACGCGAGTTAATAAGTTGTTTCACGTAACAATTACAATGATGAAATGAAATAGACAAAATGGAAATAAAATAATCATGGGAATCTGCGCCTAGCTCCTGGGTAGCTCACGCCAAAGTAAACTCCCGAACGTGCAGCAACCATGAGAAGCAGAACGCAAACTACCATCAGTGGCATGGTAACCCTCACATGCTACTCTATCACTCGCACATGATGGTTCGCATCCATCTCCCTAACTCTTGAGGCATCCAATCTCATCCTGGTCACATCAGCAGTTAGTGTCACGTCCTCAATCTTGGCTTCAGTAGCGATTAGCTTTCTCTGCATCTCGCGCATCTTATCCTCCAACAGTTTAATCCTGTGATGCATCTGTGCCTGTGCATCATCATCTACTACCTTCTCTTCCTCTAACGTACCCAGTCTACCATCTATCTCATCCAACCTGTCATCACTAGCCTCACCATTCCTCATCTCCAGCGAGTCTAACCTACTCTCTAACCGGACGCACCTAGCAGCTAGTAGAGGCACAGTCCTCTCCATCGGCTGCCTCGTCAGGGGTAATGCTCTCGAGCCAGAAGACTCTCCAACTCCTCTAATCACTGGTATACCCTCTTCATCAGTCCACCTCTGAACTCGGTCTCCTAACCATTCCCATTTCCTAGCCACACATGCACGTGTCCTCTTAAGGGGTCGCTCCATAATATATCCTACTGTCTATCCATCTACATCCCTATTAGTACTAGCTCGAATAGGAGTGCTAGCTCTCTTCCTAACTCTTCAGTAGACAACTCAACCTCCTTAACCTCATCCCTACACTCATAATCACTATCACCATCAACATAACCATCCCCACTAGATCCATCATCACTAGAATCACTATCCCCAAAACTGTCATCACCATCATCACTATCACTAGAGTCCTCAACACCATCAACTATAGGAACTACAGGCTCTATCTCATCTTCGGATGGAACTTCAATGGGCTCCTCTTCTTCGGACTCCTCGATCCACCCATTCCTGTTACTAGGATCACTAGCATGAGGTGACATGGCGGGTGCAAAGGCACTGGGATCAGCATAGAAACTGGAAGTAAACGATGATCTCTCAACCTGCGGGACCTTAGGCTCCTGATCCTTATCGCTCGGGTTTGTCGACATCTATGACAAAAGGGTAATTACACGATATTAACTTCTTATCCTGCATATGATCACGAAATCATACAACAACTAGAATATTCCAGAGTAACTCATATGTAAGCACTTACGCATGCAAACAATTTCATCATATGAATTCAAACTCAATATAGCACTTACGCATGCTAAACAATTTCATCATATGAATTCAAACTCAATATAGCACTTACGCATGCTAAACAACGTCTCATATGGGATTCAAATTAAAAATGTAAGCACTTACGCATGCAAACAATTTCATCATATGAACCAAACTCAATATAGCACTTACGTATGTTAAACAACGTCTCATATGGCATTCAAATTAAAATGTAAGCACTTACGCATGCAAACAATTTTATCATATGAATCCAAATTCAATATAGCACTTACGTATGCTAAATAACAAACGTATCAGTTTAAATCTTGACACATGGCACCTAAAGTATGGCATACTTAATTCAGGCAATTTAAATATAATCTTACGTCTACTAAGGACAAGTGGTATGAACACGCCTTTTTCCCAAAATCCACAAAACTTTCTTCTTTTACGAAAAGTTATAGTCTAGATAAAAAAAATTTTAAAAAATCATTTTCTAGTTCGCTATAACCATTGGCTCTGATACCAGCTTCTGTCACACCCCAAAAACGACGTTGAATATCGCAGCGGAATTGTATATGCGTTAAGCATGGCGATGACATAGTTGGATACCAACATGATATATAGGCAAACGTTAAAACATAAGTTTTAAACTACAAACCACAGGATTTTGTCACGACATTTCAAAATAAGAAAAAGTTCCAATTTGTTTAACAACGATCATATACAAAGATCGTGTTTTTACATAATTAGCCAAAAGATGCCACATCCACGTTTGCCCAAGCCCAGTTCATACCACCATCCATGCTCCTATGTACCTGAAATACATGCTTAAAAAGTCAACATAAAGTTGAGCGAGCTTCACGGGTTTACGAAAACATTACATACAACACTATCATATATCATTGACAAACGATGTGGCAAGTTGTAAACTAGCTAGGAATACAACTTAATGATAGCACCTGGAGCTATAATCAAACCAAAACATGAAGGCTTTACATAAAGTAAGCAATCCCCATGAACGAATTCAACATATATTCACTTGCATCCAAAACGCCTGATCAGAACTACTGATCGCGAGTGCGGGCTGTCAAACCCAAATAGATCTACCAATATACATTGTGGCCTACCCCAAGGCTAATGATTATATGGGAAGGGGGTATTCATGAACGACCTACATGAACACAATAACGAACCACCCATACTCGAGACTATCATACGAACCACATACGAGTAAGCCACATGATCATGATACAACGAACAAAGCCATGTATTTCCCCCACGATTTTGTAAAACGATAATAAGTTTAAAAAGGGGCCGTAGAAAACTCACCTTGATCGACGAAATTGAATGTACGTGCAATCACACCAATGGACGTCCAGTCAACCCTAATAGTGCCCTAAATACGATAGACATTTTAAGAATTGATACTCAATTCTTACAAGCAAGTTGTTCATCCAACCTACTAGACTTATACTATTTTTAAGAAAATATTTGTTTACGCGAGTAGTTGGTGATTATAACACTCGGTTAAAATCTTAACGAAAACGGTAAATTACGCCTTACTTAGACACGTACTAATTAACAACCAAAATGTGAAAATTATAACCAAATAGCACATAAACACTCATATTTATATACGTACGTAAATCCTAAATCACATTTCATGAATCAAACAACTTTAACCAATTTGGTATAAAAGTCTCTAAATCATGGCAATTTCTATGCATAAGTGACCATTTAGGCATCATAAAACATGTTCAAACGCACGTATCGCTTCATGAACCAATTGTACCTCATATGGATGTAAATAATACATACAACAAGTTCCATAACTATTGATTAAACTCAGACCCATATTATGCCTAATCTTCATGCCAAAAGTCAACGTGTTTTAGTTAGGCCTAAAACGTAATATAATGCATCCAATCACCAAGAATCATACATATTATCAAAAATACATTATTTACACATAAAATATCATCACTTTATAGTTCTAGTTCCAGATTTCAATAATTCCTTCTATTCCATACAAAAATACCTATTCTAGCATGCTTTTCGACGTATATTTCAACCATAAACGTTCAAATTAACCAAACAATGATCCATCCACTATTTATCATGATTTCATGCTACATCATACCCCAACTTACTGTTATAAACTATCCAATACAAACAACTTATTGCATGTCAACGATCAAGTCTTATTTCATCACATTTTTGCAAGATATGAACCAATACATGCATATATATACGACATCCATACATACATTAAATCCATCAAAATCCTTCATCAAAACACTGAAATATTCAGTTCTAAACCATCTATAACGTTATCCATACTTGCATGAACGATCAAACAACATTCAAGGCACTATTAAGCAACCTTCAAGCACCAATCAACAACATACACACATGCATGCATACGGTCATACATACACGCACATGCATACACAAAATACTTCACTTTTGATCATATTTTCCGATTTCAACCCATCTTTTACTAAACTTCTACTTGGATGAACCAATTATAGCTTTTAGGTAGCCATTATCCAACATAAACGCAACTAAAACGAAAGATTAAAGTTACCTTAGTCCTAGAAGCTATTCACACGAAAAAAGTTGTAAGATGATGATTTTCTTCTTGCTTTACCACCACGAGCTCCACTTTTTGCTAGGAACACTTTCAACTCGGGATTCCAAGCTTAAATCTTCAAGAACTTGGATGAAAAACGAAAATGAAGATGGTGGTGGTGGTGTGGCCGTGAGTTTTAGAGAGAAAAGATAGGGAGAGATGTTTTTCTTTCTTTTGAAATGAACTAAAGAGAGAACAAATGAGAGAGTGGAAGGTATTTATAAGGGAAAGAGAGGGGAGGGGGTATGGGCAGCCGCAAGCAAGGGGTTAGAGGGGTAGTCGAACGGTCATTTTCCTTTTTCTCCCGTCTCGACCCGACTTTCAAAACCCGAACATGTTAAATTCTAATTCCTTGCGAAATTCTAGTACAAAACGACTATTTACATGCCCCATATCTTGGTTTTATCATCCACTTGGGCATTTTATTATTTATCTGCTAGATCGAGCCATCTAGTCGCACTAAGGCGCGTAGATGCTGTTATCAGGTTTTCTCGTTACGATAGTCGTTTCCTCACCTCATAACATTGGTATTAGTGTAACTAAGATTAAATTAGGCTAAATTCTCATTTTTACCTATGACGTTAATATTTATTTTCCCGGTCGGTTCGTAGTGGCGTTTATTTCAGACATTCGCCGGACTCGGGTTTTCATGGTCGAACACGCATGAAATAGAAATGTAAGCACACGTAGGACTCTAATCAATATTTAGATTAGTTTATTTAGTGCTATATATTCTAAAACAAGACTGAGCATAGAAATCAAGATCTAGGGTTTCTAGAGAAATTACCCGGAAATCGAGGGTTGTCACACCTAATCTGCCGACTAAAAGTTTGAAACTTTTGAATCAAGAACACATCAAAAACACCTTTTGAATAAAAAAACGATCTTTTGAACTTAAACCACTTTTAACAAGAACACTAATCGAATCCACGAAGAATCACGAGCCAAAGCTCTGATACCACTTGTTAGGACCATGTACGTACGGAGTACTAACTGATTCAACGTGAAACCAAATCAAATAGCGCAGAATTTATTTGATTGGCGATCCAATCAGTGAGTACGACAACCTGATCGATCTAACAATTAAGAAAACGTTAAGAACGAGTTGAAATCGATCAGGAACGAACTTTAATGTTGGATGGACGAACTGGGACGCTCTAGACGGCTAGGGTATAATAATATTCGAAGTCTTGCGTTTTTCCACGAATTATATGGTATTTATAGGTTTTTAGTATGCGCTCGTACGACTGAGCCATTAGCATGGTTCAGTCGTGCGACTGAGTCATGTGTTTGATTCATACGCACGACTGAAAGTTCAGTCGTGCGACTGAGTCAATCTTATGTCTTCGTCGTGCGACTGATCCAGTCACCTAGTTCAGTCATGCAACTGATCCATAAGTATGGTCCATTCGTGCGTCTAGTCCATGAGCATGGTCCATTAGCATGAATAACCACAAGACTAAGTCGAACACATTTCTGAATCATTCTTGACTCAGAGCTATGCAATACAACCTCAAACCTATATATAATGTTCATTCATATGTATAATAATAAATACTATAAGAATATGATATAATCAACAGTAAATAAACATCTAAACATATATCTCATTACATTAAGTTCTTGCACTACACATGTGTAAGAAATGAAAGACATAGACCTTTAAGTACATAAACTAGGGACATCGTGTATCAACAGTATTTCCGCTACTTAATCACTAACTCAATCGTCATATTCGATCCTTGTTGACATTACATCAACAGAGAATATCATTCTCGAACCCAGTCACTCCCCATGGCGAGAAGCTTGGTCTTATAAATCCTTTATCCAATAATTCTTCTAATTGCTTGGACAATTCTTGCATCTCCAAAGGCACTAATCGATATGGTGATCGGCAACAGGAGCAGCTCCACGTACCAAATCGATTCGGAATTCAACCTATCTAAACGGAGGTAATCCAGGCAGATCATTAGGATAGACATATGGATAGTCTCGCACTATCGGTATGTCCTCAAGCTTTCGCTCCTCATTCTTAGTATCCACCACCTTAGCAAGAAACGTGGGATACCCTTCACGTAGATACTTGCAAGCCTTCATTACATATACAATCTTCAAGGTAGGTTTCTCATTATCACCTTGGATAGTCAAAGTTCCACCGTTTGGAATAGGGAGATGAATAATCTTCTCGTAGTATATCACTTCAGCATGATGCTTTGACAACCAGTCAATGCCCATGACAATATCAAAACTACAAAGCACAACTGGTAGGAGGTCGATGCTAAAGGAATGTCCCTCTAACTGGATAGTGCACCCTCTAACTACATCACGTGCTGCAATTATCTTTCCGTTGGCTAGCTCGACATTATATTTCTTATCTAATTTACTAGATCTAAGGCCAAGTAATGGTTCAAAGTTCTTTGACACAAAACTCATATCGGCTCCAGTATCAAATAATATAGATGTGAAATGGCTGTTGATAAGGAACGTACCAGTAACGACGGACGATTCCTGCCTTGCCTCATTGGCATTCATCTCAAATGCCCTGCACCTTGCACTTGATCCTTTCAGCTTGGGGCAATCCCTCTTGTAGTGACCTTCAACTCCACATTCAAAACACCTTCACCCAGTTTCCCGGGCTTCCCAATCAACCTTACTCGACAATTCTGAGCTTGATGCCCATACTTGTTACACCTCGAACACACATTCATATTGCAGTTACCACCATGATGAAGATTACAATTGCTACACCTCGGTTGTACACCAGCTTGCCTCCTTGCCTCCAGCAAGTTAGTAGCACACATCTATCCTGATCCAACCCTTTGATTCTTCTGATTCCGTGCTCGGTTCTTGAAATTTCCAGTCCACTTCCTCTTACTTTCCACATACCTCTTATCAGATTCCACAACCTTTCTTTCATTCTCCATGGACTTTTTACCAGTATCCCCTTTCTTAACCAACACACCTCTCCGAATAGCATCATCAGTCAATGAATTAGCTAGTGCTACTGCGCTCTGCATTATGGTAGGGTTTGATGCAATAACCATGCCTCTAATCTGGGGTGCTAATCCCCAAATATAACTCTCAATCTTGACGTAGTCTGGAGCCACCATTCGGGGTACAAGTCTTGCCAGATCATTAAACCTGGAAGTATAGGCTCTAACTTCCACACCTTCAATAGTCAAATTCCAGAATTCAGTCTTGATTTTTGAAGCTCATTGCGAGGACAATACTCCTTAAGCAACATTTCCTTTAATTGGTTTCAAGAGAGCCAAACGCAGCTTCCTCTCCTAGGTTCTGAACTTGCGAATTCCACCAACTCAATGCTTCATCTTGGAAGGAACATATGGCATACTTCACCCGCTGATTAGCGGAACAGTTGCTGATTGCCATCACAGATTCCTTCTTCTCTATCCATCTAAAAATGTCAAGAGGACCTTCAGCTCCCGAAAAGATTTGTGGATTACAAGCTTGGAATGTCTTGTAGGTATAACCCTGAGCTTGACTCCCAGAGGGATTTCTAATGGAAGTGCCTCCACTAGAACCACCCATGGTGCCACGTCCTCTACCACGCCCAAGATTTACGTCATGTTGCTCGAGTGCAGAGTTGACATCTTGGGATTTCAATTGTGTTAACTCTTCAGCAGTGGTAGGTAAACCAGTACCTCTAATACCAGCGGTATTTTGCATGTTAGGTGCCATGAATTAACTTCTGTTATGGATGAAACAAAAGAGAATAAACGACATACATGAAATAATATCAAAATGTATAATAATAATAGGTATACAATCATAACATTTCGATAATCATATCATTCATTAAATTCATCGATATGATTTAATAAGAGAAATAAGAATACATTTCTAGAAACAACCTAAAATAGATGTTACCGTAGCATCAACATCATTACAAAATAGTTGTTTCAATATTTCAAATACTAACATAATAAAGACCCTACAAATCTAACGAGAGAATCGTGCCATCACATCAACACGCACCACCACCGAAGCCATCATCATGCAAGTCGCGAACCCTAACGTTGCCTCCACTTTGCTCTTTAAGAGAAGTCACTTGATCTCGTGCTGCTACCAATCAATCCTCTGCAGCGTCCACCTTCAGTTCCGCCACCTCCAAATTCTTCTTCGTTTTTGACGGTCCCGGTCTCCAAATCACAAATCCTGAAATGTCGCTGGTTCAGGATGATGTTCTCAATCACCTTCTCCTCCTCAAATGTCACCATCCTTCCATCCATAGCCTGCAACATCTCACTCGTTACTCCCGCCTTACCCTGTAAGGATGATATCTGGTGCTTATAGTGAATGCATCGGGTAGCCAAAGTAGCTACGGTGCGATGCACAGGCTCATCGATCAATGGTAGGTCTTCACGGACTTAGGACGACTCACCAACCTCAAACGTTAAGGGTACACCAACCTTATAAGCCCACTCCAGTAATTGTCCATTCAACCAATCCCACTACCCATCCTGCACTCTAGCCCTCTTGAGCTCAGTCTCCTCTAGTATCTCACTAGTAGTATCATCAGTAACTATCTTCGGCATCCTCTTCTTCTTTCTCGAGTATTCAAAGCGAACCTTAGGTACATGATCAGGAATGTCAGAACAAGCTCATCACTAACAGGTGATACCTGACTAGGCTCCCTAACAACAGGACTCTCATCATCATATTCTCAAATCCAGTCATTCCCGTACTCGGAAGTCGGCTCCCATCTTGGTGCAAACGGGTAATGATAAATCTCCTAGGGTGTGATAGGGGGAAGAGAAAACATGGAATCCTCATAGTCAGTATCGGAGTCACGGATCAGAATGAACAGGGTTCGAAAAGGCATCTGTAACACAAGAATATTCGTACTAAATTTTTCTAACTAAAGGCATCTATACTTAATTTCTTTTAACAACCACATATACAAAAGTATCATTAACTTATGCATGCATGACACGAACACCTGGGAATGTAAACGTTTTAACTTAAAAACATTTTTGTTATAGTCTAGATTTTTGAAAAATATTTTCTAGTTCGCTATAACCGTTGGCTCTTATACCAACTTCTGTCACACCCCCGAAAAGCGCACCGGAAGGGCACGCATGTGACAGAGATAACGGAAGTTGAAATATTTTCAACAATTATTAAGCAAACAAATCATTGATACCAAAAGTAAATATCATCATAAAATAAGATGTTATTACATTGATCCAAACATAAGTCTTAACATAAAAACTTAATTAGTAACAACGTAACATTGTTTTCTGAAATATTAATAAGAAATTTTTAAACGGTAGCGGAAAAATAGGTCCCAAAGTGACATCCAAATTTGATAAGTTGCTGTTAAAACCCTTTCATTCGCATGCATGCCTAATCACCTGAAAAACATGTTCAAAAGTTTATCAGCAAAAATCTGGTGATCACAGGTTTATATAAAAGGTTATCATAATTTCCTTTTATAAAAAGACATGATTATCTTGGAATCAACCACTGTATCGTCAATGACTAGCTAGGTCCACAGACTATGATCACAACCAAGAGCCCCATAATCAAACCAAGACACAAAATCCCTCAAATCCTTTTAACATATATTCCCTCCGTACCAGACCGGTGCAACCGATCCTGAGAGGCGGTTGTCAAACCCAATAGATCTACCAATATATCCTGTGGCCTTCCAAGGGTTAATGATTATGTAAGAGGGTAGTCGTGCACAAATAATAAAAGAACTCAAGGCCATCATAAAGATCACGTAATTATTCCATAATCATATCATATACAAAAAAAGTTATAGCATGTTTTTCCCCCAAAATAGTAAAATAAAATGTTATTTAAAAAATAGAGGTTGTGAAAACTCACCTTCAAATGTGACAGAGAGAGATGCTCTAGAAAAAAGCAAGCCCGAATATAAACGACCAATTAACGCCCTAAACACAAAGGATTTATTAATTGTCGAGTAATAAGTCTAATACGCAAGTTGTTTACAACTCACTAGACTTATCTTAAAATCCATTTTGAAAAGGCCCGTTGGTGACTTTTGGTTTAGCTTAATAATTTATATTATATGTGACAAATATTCAATTATTAAACTAACCATTTAACCCTTAAACAACAATCACATAACACACACAAAATAAATATATGAACGTATACAAAAGTATAACGCAAAATTTACTAAGTTATGTTTTATACAAACAAACAAATAAATAATAAATAAATAAATAAATTAGCAAATAAATAAATAAATAAGTAATTATTAATTCATGATAATATTATATTTAAGATTAATAATAAAATATATTCATATTCTTGTTCTAGTTAAGAAAACTATCTATTTATTATTACTTTATAAATATTACTTTATTTAACACAACTCAACAGTTTTTAGTCTTTTTAATCAAATAATTAAGTTTTCGGTAGTAAAATATATATAAAACTACTTTAGAGAAGTTTTATTATAAAATATACTCTATTATGTTTGACCGAAATTTCACACGTATACGGTGATTTTGACCTGAAATCGCACGATTTTACACGCATAAACCGTACATCAACCCATATATATCTTATGACCCTTTTATATATTTAAAAGTGACTCTTTTATACCAAAAACCTTCTAAAATAATTTCTTCAAAATCAATTCCAAAAAAGTCCACTATTTTTTACCCAAAATTGTCGGTTTTCGACTTTTTCACGCATATAAAGTCATCACTGTAGACCTTGCTTGTTATGGGTCTGTTATATACTTAAAAACATAAGTTTTTAACTTAAAACACTTCATTATTTTCGGTCCAAAACCGGACTTGTGCAAAAACATTTGTTTTAGACCCGAAAACACCGTTTTTAACGTGTTTTTAAACGTAAAACGTTTTCGAGATTAAACCCAATTATCAAAACTTTTATTTTAAGTAAAGTTAAAATAAAACCTTACGCTACAATTTGTGCAGGATGCTTGACTTATCTATCACGTTGCACAGGATCCGGGGAGTGACAAGATGTACACAACCTTACGCTTACACTTTGTGTAGAGGTTGTCTCCCACGGCTTAGATATTATAAATAATTATCATGCTATGTATAATTAAAAAAAAATATTTTATTACATTAGCAGTATTGCAAAAATCGGTTTCGGTGGCCGATTACTCGGAAACTATTCGCTAGCCGGCCGCCAACCTTGTAATTTTTACCTAATCAGCAATTAATCGCTAGACAGTCAATGGGGGTCCAGTTTGGCCTAGGCGGTCCTAATCGGCCAAAATCGGAAAATCCGACTTGTTTTCCAACAAGATTTCGACGAATTTCCGGCCAAATTCCAGCGACTTTTCGGTGACTCTTAAAATTCCGGCAAAAATTAGTAAATTTCCACCCGATTTTGTTTGACCCAAATTTCACCCGTATACGGTGATTTTGACCCGAAATCGCACGATTTTACACGCATAAACCGTACATCAACCCATATATATCTTATGACCCTTTTATATGTTTAAAAATGACTCTTTTATACCAAAAACCTTCTAAAATATTTTCTTCAAAATCAGTTCCAAAAAAGTCCATTATTTTTTACCCGAAATTGTCAGTTTTCGACTTTTTCGCGCATATAAAGTCATCACCGTAGACCTTGCTTGTTATGGGTTTGTTATATACTTAAAAACATAAGTTTTTAACTTAAAACACTTCATTATTTTCGGTCCAAAACCGGACTTGTGCAAAAACATTTGTTTTAGACCCGAAAACACCGTTTTTAACACAAAAATCCTTCTAACCAACAAAATTTTTTGTTTAAAAATTTTCGGTCCAAAACCGGACTTGTGCAAAAATATGATTTTTGTTTTTGTGGATCCCATATTACGAACACAAAAATCAATTTAGACTTCTTGAAGGCAATGATCGATTACGTTTTTGGAAATTAAAAACGCTAACAACCACTTTGTTAAGATGATCAATAACATAATTGTTATCTAGAATATTTAAATGGATTTATTAACAACGTTCAAAGTGTAATTTTCCACACATGGACCGATGTCTATATCACTATGGTTGATTAAATATTACCATTTTCTTTAATCATAATAAGTTTATTATGTTTTTTGATTCTTCTCTTTAGTGATTTTTCGTTCCAACGTGGAGTTTGTTTTCAACTACTGTTTCTATTTTTCATTGCACAAAAGTTTATTTATATTAAGAATACCGCATAGCGTGTTTAACTTATGATTTTTTGTTAATAATGTGTGTAATTGAAGAAAATGATGATTATCATCAAAGAAAATGGTGATGAAAAAGATGAAGACGGTGATGATAATGAACTCGGTTACATATATGATGTTCATAGGTCAAAGATGATGAACCATCAAAGAAAATGGTGATGATCATCGAAGAAGATGATGACCACCAAGACCACATTGAAAAGGTGAAGAAGATGATGACAGTGAAGAAGCCGACCACTTTGATTACGTATATGTAACACTTCCGTTACGTATATGTAACACTTATGTTACGTATATGTAACACCATTGAATGTACATTTGCTTTTACATGTATTCTTAATTTATTTCCTTGATTATACATACGCATCACACAATATAACAATTCGATGAGTGTAACTTTACATTGTCTAAGAATTTGTATATACTTGTTTTTCCTTTTTGTTTATATCCACGTGAACATGTGTAAATAACTTAATGTTGTAATTGAGATTCTAGAATATCTTTTTTCAATCACATAAGTTTAATATTCAAATTATATTTTTTATGTATGCTACATGATACAATGTTACATATATGTAACACACCAACACGAAATCGAATGAACGTGGTTTACGTATGCGTAACACATCCTATTTTAATTATATGTACATTGTTACATATACGTAACAGTACTCTTACATATACGTAAAACTACTGTAGTACATTAAACTTGATTTAAAAATAATGCTGAAAATGAAGTCAGTTAATTAAAATGATGAAGTTTCATTCAAATGTTTGTTTTAAAAAAAAGAAAAAAATTAATTTATGATGGAGGAGAGAGAAGAGTGAAAGTAGGAATTTTAAAACTCTCTCCTATATATAGAAGTGGGTTTTATTATTTTTAGTTATAACATGGTTTTCATTAAAACTCTCTCCTATATATATACATGTAAAATTGAAAATTATAAATAAAAATTCCAAACCGATTAATCTTAACTAATCCTGATTAATCGCTAGTCGGTACCACACCGCCCGACTAGCGCCTATGAATTTTCACAACACTGTACATTAGTAATCCAACTTTTTTAAACAAAGCAATGTACGAGGTTTTTTTAATATATTTCGCTATGTTGGAAAGACTTTCTCTCTATTTGAGACCCATTTAAATTGTTTCAGACTTAGGAAAGCAAAGGGCATGGATCATTTGACCCATCAAAGATGAAACAAAGCAAAAAATTTAATATGCAGAACTCACCATGAGATATTGTCCCAGTGTAGAAAACCACCATGGCCTCTAGCATTTGTGAACTTGTATGTTGGACCTGAGACTATACAAAGAAAACAACAATAAGTTGATTTTAGTTTTGCCTACAGATTCAAGAAAATAAATCTTTTCTTTTGCCAAAAATTTAAGAAATTAAAGGTGGGAATTACCTTCATAACCTTCAAAAACTGGATCTGCTGCTAACAGAAGTGGGGTATCTAAGTCGATATATCTATTTAAGAATTTTAAACAAAAAATGTTCAAGAATTACAACAGATGAAACACAGACCGGAAAATGTTCATTTAAAGGAACAAGTATTACAAAAAAATCTCATATAGATGTATACAATTATAATCAACAAAGAATGGAAAATGCTCACCTAAAATCATGTGCATTAGAAACTTTGATATCTAACTAATTTCTACAGAGTCAGAAGTGTGGAGATTTAGGTCATTTGTTTAGAATCTTAAGCCGAATTTGTTATGCCGGAGGTTTAAAAGCAAATTATCATGGCACAGTTTCCACAAATGTTCATGATATTACACAACAAAATGATTTATTTGTTATAGTGAGAGATTATATAAACATATTTTCACTTACTTAAAGCCCCTAAACCAGCAGCAAGATGCCCTGCGAAGCCCATGGCAAGTCTAGTTTCAACCATACCACCAATCATCAAATCTAGTCCCGAAACATTGGCAAAATCAATAACTTCAAGAGCTCTCAGGACACCTAATTTGGCAAGTTTAATATTAATGACATCTGCAAGTTGTCCTTTCACTATTTCCTTAACATCTGCTAAACTTCTACAACTTTCATCAGCAGCGACAGAAACAGCGTATTTAGTTTTGGCGATTCGAGTGACGTGGCCAAGACCTTCCCAATCTTCTCTGTGAACCGGTTGCTCAAAAAGTATAGGAGTCACCTCCATTTCTGAAAATATATGACATGAATATAACATCAGAGCTGGAATTAACAATTTACATAGAGATAAGCAGATCTGGCTTATGTATTCTTTCTAATGGGTCAAATGATTATGTTTAGAGAAATAACTAGATAGGAAATATATGACATGAATATAACATCAGAGCTGGAAATAACTCAAAAAGTATAGGAATCACCTCCATTTCTGAAAATATATGACATGAATATAACATCAGAGCTGGAATTAACAATTTACAAAGAGATAGGCAGATCTGGCTTATACAGAATGGCAGTGTGCAATCAGGATGGTGCAAGTGGAGAGCAGCATCAGGGATTCTGTGTGATAAGAGGTTCCCACCAAAACTAAAGGGAAAACTATACAGAATGGCAGTACGCCCAGCTATGCTATACGGCACAGACTGTTGGGCTATAAAGAAATCGCAAGAAAGACAAATAGAGGTCGCAAAATGCGAATGCTGAGGTGGATGTGTGGACACACAAGATTCGATAGGATCAGAAACGACGTCTTTCGCCAGAGGCTAGAGGTGGCATGTATCACAGATAAAATACGAGAGGGAAGACTAAGATGGTTTGGGCACGTGAAGAGGAGAACGATGGCAGCACCTGTTAGAGCAGTAGAGAACATCAGCGTAGAGGGTAGGAGGAGTAGAGGTAGACCTAGGTTGACTTGGGATGAGATTATTAGACGAGATATGATAGACTTGCACCTCTCTGAGCACATGATCGAGGATAGGAGTGAGTGGAGGCGTAGAATAAAAATTAAGGACTTTTAGTGGGATTTGTGGGTGGGACGGGTTACGGTTACATGTGGCGGGACCTCACGTGTCAGGTGTAGTTTTTTTTCGTCATCTCCACTTTTTGGGTGTTACATGTCGCTTTTTATGATGCGCGCACTATCTAACTCTGCATGTGATGCGATATTTACCTATGTGTTGAATGATATGTAGTATGATTATTATGATTGTTATGGTTACCGCTTTTGTTAACGAGTCGGGGGTCTCTTCGGAAGCGGTCTCTCTATCTCTCAGGATAGAGGAAAGACTTGCCACCACATACCCCTCCCAGACCCTGCTCTTCCGAGGATACACTGGGTATGTTTGTTTGTTTGTTTGTTTATAGGCAGATCTGGCTTATGTATTCTTTCTAATGGGTCAAATGGATTATGTTTAGAGAAATAACTAGATAGGAAATGGGTCCAGTGGAAGGTCATGAGACCACAGTCACACGTCTCCGGTTTGCCAGTTATCATTATTATTATTGTTATGTTATTGTTGTTGTTGTTGTTGCTGCTACTGCTGTTGTTATTGTTATTGTTATTATTATTATTAATTAATTAATTAGTCAATTAATTAATATTATAATATTATTATTATTGTTATTATTATTATTACAAAATAGTTTTATGAAATCATTAAAACTCTTTACAAAAGAATAAAAAATGTTTTGATGGTAGGCCACCCATGGTTTGACACGCAGTTAACTCAATCAACCTTTGGCATTTTAAGTTTATGTTCAATAAAAGAAAATTAATAATAACTCGTAACAAAGTCTCAATGCTTATGGTACAAAAAATGCAGTCAAAGCCAGCAGACCTGATACACCATGCACTAACAAAGAATAGAACTTTTTGTAGCATAAAAAGACCATTATTCTAATGCATGAAGTTGTATAATGAAACCTAACAACAATAGGATCAATGTATTCGGTAATAGGATAGGACGCTCCAATTAACTCTTGGATACAATCACACCACAACGATTAAACAAAAGGCTACAATTGTTGAATTCCAAAGATATAGTCACACCACTTTGGTTCATCAACCGGCTCTAAGATCACCACTCAAAACGCCACTCTTGAGCTAGCATCATACAAATGAAATAATCAAACAAAATATTAATCATAAACCCATCTTCCTTGCTTTTCATACCAACAAGACTTAAATAATTGGAAATACATAGGAAGCTCTAAACTAATATAAAAACCTAATCATGTCACCCCATGATCTCATGATTATCAACTAGACTTTGACACAACATCTAAAACACATGTAGAAAAAAAGAATCAAGGATAACTAACATAAAACAATAACACGTGCAATGGGCGGTAAAGGTGCATGGGATTAACCATGCATAACGGTTGTTGGTTGGTTCTAACGGTCCCAGTTTATACTTATAAACCCTTGTGCTCACTAAGCTCTAAGCCTAGCACTTTTTTATGTCGACCAGTATGCGACAACCTAATATTGATAGTGCTAGTGGCAGTGTTGAAAAAGGCACTTAGAAGATCAAGAACTATTTGTGAAGCCTAATACATTGAGAATAACTGCGCTTTCGGATAGAATGTCAATATTTTATCATATGACCAATGGAAGAGTAATGACAACAACACTAATAGACAAATCTTGTGTAACTGGATTAACTAAGTTGTCTATTCTATACTTCTATAATTCTATTGCTTATTTCACATTTGTACGTATAAAAGTGACTTCTTGTGGAGAATTATTGTTAGCATAGATAAATCATAGCAGTATTGTACTAACTTGCTATCCTTTTATTCCATGGATCTACAAATAATCAATCTAGTGTTTGAGTAAACCAAAATAATCAAAACTAGATAGTACTATAAGTAGTTGTTGTTGGAAAAAAGTTAATTATTGAGATAACCAGAAAATTACTTAACCATGTCTACCCATAAGAAAAGGTTATTTGTTCTTCAAGTCAGGATAATCACATTCAGAATGCTAGCAGAAACAACCCCTAAAAGGTTTATTGGCACATAAATGCATGAAGAGTGGGACTTAAATGCTTTCAAGAATAAACTTACCATGTAACTTTTCAAGAACTTTAATAGCTTCCAAGGAAGTATAACCTTCATTAGCATCTAAAATAAATAGACAATGAGGGTGGGCCACTCTCACAGCTTTAAGAACTTCAATATCAGCATTCAAATCTTTTCCAACCTTAAGCTTCAATGTCTTGAACCCTTGTTTATAATACTTTGAAGCCAATTGACCAGCTTCAGTTGGAGAAACAATAGGTATCTACATTAACACAACACCTAGATTACGTTATCTTCTTGAACTTTGCTATTTATTCAAGGTTCATACTGTTAAAACTCAGTGTACCACCCCTTCTGCGTATAAATATTAAACAAATTTTGTCTTGTCTCGCTCCATGGGCCATTTTTTATCGTTCCAAATCTCCATAGTATTAGCTTGGAAAGGATTTAAAAAAGTTTTGATACTTGATGGCGAAAGGGGGAATGCACGTTGGTTTAATGGTATGCATACCTTTTTCTTTCTACAAATATACATCAAACTACTACTAGCAACAACAAAGTAGTTATAACTTAAACTACTTGGATGGGAACTGAACTGTAATATCTGTGGTTATTGTATTTGAAACCCCACCAAAGAATCTCCATAATGGTGTGCCAATGCTAGTTGCAACTGCATCAATCACAGCCATCTCGATCCCAGCTCTAACCTTGGAGAACATAATTCGCAGAAATGTTTATCAAATGACAGATATCGTAAAAAAAGAAACACACACACACACGCACGACGTCTTTGCAGCATTGCTGCATACAGTTTGACACAATATATGAAGTATCAGGCACAAGTAGAGATAAGCAGTTTCATAACAAAGATTCAAGGGGGTATGTTAATTGTAAGAGGGAAAAACAATTACATTACATGTTGTAAATACAAGTATATAAAAGTTAGTGGAGATTGAAACAGAAGCACCTACTGAAGCAAAATCATGTCCAGGAAGAAGTTGACCGATTTCTGTCAGCACCTCACCCAAAGACATGGCGTGAGTGTTCTTCAAGAAGTGGCAGACCTCGGCGGCCTTGGTCAACGCGGTGTTCTGATCCTCCGCGGTGACAAACGGCAGAACGGGAGCCTCCCCCCACCCACAGCAGCCGTTACTCAGCTCCACACGAATCGCCACGTTCTCCACCCCCTCAACCTTGGAAGTGGCAATGGTAAAAGGTGCGATCAGTGGGACGTTTAGTCGCCTGCCTTCTGCTCGATGGATGTCCACAGTGAAACTCTCCATCAGCTTCTTGAAACCCAGATTAGATTTAGTTACGGGTCGGGCGGCCATCGTCGTGCTTCGGCTGAAGCCTGGATTCTTGTAGACTTTCGGAAACCCAATTGAACCCATCACCAAACTTTTCTTCGATTTCGAGAAACCTCGGTGCAGGACGGCACCGCTTCCGCCATTATTTATCTACAGGAATCTTTCGTCTTTTCTGACTTTTGAAATTTTGTTAATGTTGTTGTCTTGTTCGAAGAAACATTTCAAAAGTACAAAACCTAAATTGATTAGTGCAGAAAAAATCTATACTAAATATTAGAATTTATATCACCTGTTACTATCACATTTAAACATAAACATATTTTTCCGTTCAAATCTTCTATTCTATTAAATTAAATGGTAATTTTCAAATTAATCATTTGACCACTTAAGATTACTAATATGATCTTTAACTTTATAATTTATCAAAATATCTTTGGAATCTTTTCAAATAAATCTCACAGTTGCAAAAATATCTAAACTGAAATCTCAATTTAGAAAAACTGAAGATTCATATTTAAACTAATTAAAAGCTTACAATTCTTTTTTTCTTTGTTTTTTGTAGTTCAAATATTTTATCCCTTGCCCATATAAAATTATATAATTTCTATTGTAAAGCCCCCTGTAATAAACGGGGCTATTACCTAGTGAAAATTATATTTAGATGCATTCAAAGAAACATTCCAAAAATTCAAAACCTAAATTGATTAGTTTAGAAAAAAGTTAATTTAGGTATAACCAGAAAATTTAACACACACATTGTGACGGAACCGTGTGATTACATTAACGTAGTTAATGATGCGTTGTAGCATGTCTACGAACTTCGTTATGTTTGTTGCTCCACTGACAATAACATGGTTAAAAATGAAATTGGTGCATTTTGGTCTTTGAGACGAAAACACGATAAACAACATGATGCCTGGCACATGTCTAATAACTTACAAAATTACTTTAAACGAAAATATATGAAAAGTAAAAGGAAAAAAAAATAATTTAAATGAAAGTAAACATAAAAAAGGAAAGAAACTACAAAAACAATCAATAAATATGTATATCATGAGGTTTATGTAGGATTCTATGTGCCCAAGACACATAAAATATTGATGTGGTTAGTACGTTATGATCCAAGTCGGGTTATACCCAATAACAAGCTTAGCAAACACCAATTAATATTTATTTGATGATATGATCATGCAATTAAATATTTACACCAATTTAGAAAATGGGTTTTCTAAATAAGTTCCATATGAGATGGAACAATTTATTAGGATATTTTGTTCAATAATATTATTTGAAGTGTTATTTAAATTAGTTGTATAACACCAAATAATAATAAGAGTATACTACTTATACAATTAAATGGTTAATTGTTATAAGGCTAGACATGTGCGTGTATGTTTAATCAAAAGAAAAATTCTTTTATTTTACAACACCAAAACCGTCCACCTTGAGCAAGTTCAAGTGGGAGACATGCATGTGATGCTTGCATGCTTGTGTGGGTTTCCACAACTTGATTCTCTTGGTAAACATGCAACACATGCTTTCTTGTATATTCTCCACTAACTTGATCACTACAACAATACATGCAAGACACACAAGAAAGAACAATTCTCTCCCTCTCTCTTAAACCAAACGGTTTTTTTCAGCTGCAACACAACAAATGCAGCTCTCTCTCTAAAAAGAAAGCTATGGACCAGCAGCTTTTGGAGCTGTTCTTGAAGTGTTCTTGTGTGGTTCTTGAAGTATTCTTGTGTGGTTCTTGGAGTGTTCTAATGACAAGAAAGGTTCTTGCATTCCATGATCATGAATCTCATTCACACATGCAAACAACAACATAGAACACTCTTTCTTTCTCTCTCAAGATCACGGATCTGCAGCTGGGAAATTAGGGTTTTTCAAGTTGTTTTGGTGTCATTCTACCTAACAAGAGAAGGTGTTTGCAAGGTAGCTTGGGGTATAAACATTTGAGGACCTCTACACTTGAGTTCTTGGTCGTTTCAAGCATCTAAAACCTCTCATCTTGGTTGATTTTTCTGCTGCAGAAAGGTAGCAAATCACAGCTTCATATGGCTGTGATTTTATGTACATTTATGGATTGTTCATAGCTTGTTTCATTCACATATATGATCCTTTGATTATGGGTTTGTTTTGTGCACTTATATGGTCATTAAAGAACATAACTTTCAGCTTAAGAATTGGTTTTAAAGCTATATATATCCGCTGCGTTTTCTGAAAGTTTAAACGGTTAAACTATGATTTTATGTTCTAACAAACCCTTCAATGGTATCAAGAGCCGGTTATGTGGATGACTTGCTTGTTTTATCTTTTGAAATTGATTTTAAAAGATGTTATTAGACATGTTATAGGCTGTTTTTGGGCTGGAATATTATGTCTTGTTGAAACCCCAACTTTCAAGGTTACATTACACATGCTTGTGATTAAACCTTGAAAGATATGTATGTTGATATGTTGATTGTTTGGACAATATTTAAAACCAAAATTTCAGTTTATGTTGGCTGAAATATGAAGGTTTTAAGTGGGGTTTCATTATATATTTTGATGATTTGATCATTGGATGTTTTAGTGCATAACCTAGCCATTGACCTTATGATTGTTTGGATATTTGTGATGGTTGTATTCATTCATTCAATTGGGTTGTAATAATTCCTTTTGATGTTTCTATTTGGGTTGTAATTTGTTTATTCATTTGGCAATGTAATAAATAGATTAGGAGTATTTTTTCTTTACTAGAAAATATGTATTAGGATATATATATTTTGTAAAAGAAGATGCTCGGGAAGGAACAAAAGGAAGACACAAAGGATAGACTTGAAGCATTTGGATGCAAGTTCAAGTGGGAGTCTTTGGAGACCTCATCATTTGTGTTGTGTTCAACCCTTAGGAAAGACCTTATGACAACACTTGTGATGGCAAACAAGTGTAGTCAATTTAGTGGCTATAGTTATGCACATATGTTTGTATGATTGTGCTTGTTTGGTTGTTTGTTGTATGATTGTTATTTGACATTTGGATATGCATAACAAACTAATTAACAAACTTAACAAGCTGAATTTTATGGTTCCTAATCATTAAGTGATTAATAAAAGGTTATTAAAAGGATTAATGATTTAATAAAAAGGTTTTATTAAAAATGAACCATAGGATACCTTGTATTTGAAAGCATGCAAATACAAGGTAAATAGAGTTTTCAAACTAGAATCAATGAAAACTAAAAATCCCTTTTCAAACAAGTTTAACACCGTCCTTTTGCACAACACTTAAGTCATTTGGAAACTCTTAATGGGATAAAGGTCACCTAACCATTTTGGGATGACGAATCCAGCATGGGCTCGAGAAGCACGGAGGGAACTTATGACTTAAGGTGGGAATACCACATTGGTGGGATAAAGGTCACCTAACCACTTGTGTTGGTAAACTCACATGTGTGTGCAAGTAGGGTAACTTGATTTGCAAACCATGTTGAATGGATCACCTAAAATATGGTTTCCAAATGGTGTTGATGGGATTAACATGCCGACTTTGCATATGATGTTTAAAGTCGATCCCATACCGCTAGAAGTTGCAAAAGTTGCAATTGTCAAATGTTGACTACCTTGTTAATTTGAATAATGGGATAAAGGTCACCTAACCATTATTTGAATGTAATGTTGGATTCTAGATTTTAATTATTAATTGTCTATGAGACACAAAAGGGTATTAATAATTAAAATAAAATTTTAAGAAATACTAATAAGAACTTTGTAAAATTTTGTAGAATGGCCGCAAACAATAATGCTACCACCCCGACCGTCCATACCCCATCACTGAGAATCGTTATCAAAATGAGTAAAGGCCTATGTCCTTGACGATCTCATGTCCCACCAACCAACGCTGTTGATGTTAAGGCCTTTTGACGATTGGCTTAAGCACATTAAGGATTCTATGCAAGTTTCCTACCTCATGTTGGGAATATGATTCCCGAAATCCAAAAGGGTTTGGAACATCATAGGGCATATGACATGATAATCTAGTTGAAGGAAATATTCCTTCAGCAAACATTAGAAAGATTGCTTCGAAACGGTTCAAGCACTTTATGCATGTCACATGGAAGAAACCCAATCTATATCATCTTATATACTCTTAAGATGAAAAAACCACATTGATAGCCTCAAGATGCTTAAATGTCCCGTCTCAAAGAAGTTGGCCAAGGATTTGATCCTTGATTGCCTAACTAAAGGTTTGAGATATTCATAATAAACTGTAATATGAACGGGTGGGACGAGAGCATCGGTGAAATTCACGTAATGCTCAAAGCAACCGAGGCAGGGATGGATAGAGAGGTTCTACCTATTCTCTCGATCAATGAGGGAGACCATAAGAAATGGCCAATCTCGATCCTAAGGCAATTATTGCCAAAAGAAAGGAATACATCAAAGCAAGGGTTAAAGCGAAACCTCAACAACCTAAGCTTATAAAGCCTATAGTAAAGGAGAACGATCCATGCTTTGAGTATGGAGAGATAGGACAATAAAAGGGAATTGTTCCTCCTATCTCAAGGAGTTGAAAAATAAGAGGGATGCTAGGCAAACCTCGAATACAACTTTCATGATTCATATTGTATTAAATGTCATTTCTTCAAACACATGGGTATTGGATACCAGATGTAAGACTCATACTTGTAATTGTTACAAAGGGGTTCAAAAGAAATGTGCACTTCAAAAGGGAAACTCTATTTTGAGACTTACAAATGGTTTGGAAGTTGTTCTCAAAACCTTTTGTATGCACCTAGTTTGACTAGGAACATAATTAAAGTTTCCTATTAAAACAATATGGTCATGATTTAAAGTTTGTAAATGATGGTATTTATGTCTATATGGATGATGTATATTATTTCAAGGCTATGCCTTCTAATGATATTTGTGAATTGGTTCATGATGATTCGTCCTATAATAACACATTATACCCATCATACACCAAGAGACTTAAAATGGTTTAAGTGACTCTTACTCTTGTCATTGTCATTATTGGTTACATAAACAAGAATCGGATTTGAACACTTTAAAAGAATGGTCTTTTGAAAACAAATGAAAATTGTTCATTTGATAAGTGTGAATCTTGTTTACAAGGAAAGATGACCAACACGCCCTTTAGTGGTACTAATGAGAGGGCAAAAGACTTATTAGGACTCATACATTTGGATGTATGTGGTCCTTTTAAGACAATGACAAGGTATGGTGAAACTTACTTCATTACCTTCACCGACGATAACAGTCGCTATTATTGTGTGTACTTGATGACACATAAGAATGAAGCTTTTGAAATGTTCAAAATCTTCAATAATGAAGTAGAAAATCAACTCTACATAACAATCTAAGTTCTTCATTCTGATAAAGGACAAACTGAACCCTATTTGGATATGGTTCAATTCATTAAGGCTATGAGCTTACCACCTTTATCATCTTGGGTTTTCGTACTAATCTCCACGGCTCGTATTTTGAATATGGCCCAAACCAAGAATGTGGATTCGACACCCTTTTGAAATATGGCATGGAAAGAGTTCCATCGCTATCATATTTAAAAGGTATTGGGTAGTGAAGCTTATGTTAAGCCTAACACCCAAAACAAATTTGAAAGTCGATCCACTAAGTGTATATTTATTGGATATCCTAAAGATTGTATAGGATACTACTTCTTTGATCCAATAGAGCAAAAGGAATTTATTGCTCGAAGGGCAGAGTTCTTGGAAGCCAAGTTCCTTATGGAAGGAATGACGCATAGTACAATGGAATTTGATAAAGATCAAGATCCACAAGCCGATACACGTTTGGTTGACACTAGCTGTCAACAAGAGGTTGTTGATAATGATCAAGAGGTTGATTAATACACACAAAACGTTCACAGATCTGGTAGAGTTAGCATTCCACCTGAAATATATGGATTTTTCATGGATGGATGCTATGAGATTGACTCCGATCAGCCAACTACATACCATGATGCTATGTCCAATTTGGATTGTGACAAATAGCTGGAAGCCATGAACGTAGAGATGCAATCCATGTATGACAACCAAGTTTAGGAATTGGTTGACCCTCCACTTAACTCCAAACCGGTTGGATGCAAGTGGGTTTTCGAGAAGAAAACAAATATGCATGGAAACTTGGATAATGACAACGCTTGTGTGTATAAAAAGGCTAGTGGGAGTGTAATCACAATCTTAGTATTGTATGTTGATGACATATTACTATATGGAAAGGACATTCCAACCACGGAAGGTGTTAAAACCTGGCTTGGAAATTGTTTTTCCATGAAAGATATCGGTGAAGCCGCCTATATTTTAGGAATAAAGATCTATAGGGATAGATCGAGGCGGTTGATAGGTCTAAACCAAAGTGCATATATTGATAAAATCTTGAAAAGGTTCAAGATGGAAAACTCTAAGAAAGGTATGGTACCTATTCAAAGAGGGACAATATTGAGTGCATCTCAATGTCCAAGCTCAAAGGATGAGCAAGATTGTATGAAGGACATCCCATATGCGTCTGCTATAGGATCCATCATATATGTAATGATATGCACTAAGACTGGACGTGTCATGCGCGTTAAGCATGACAAGAAAATATCAGCAGAATCCAAGTAATAGCCATTGGATGGCTGTTAAAAGTATATTGAAATACCTTAGGAGGACTAAGGATATGTTTCTAACATACGGATCTGAGAAAGAGGAACTCATTGTAAAGGGTTACACGAATGCGAGTTTCCAAATTGACTCGATCATAATCAGGTATGTCACCATTATGAATAGGGTAGCATTGTCCACTACAAAATAGAAATTCATAGCCGCCTCATTAGCAGCTTTGGAAGCTACATGAATAAAAGGTTAATCACCGATCTAAGGGTGGTCTCTACCATTCAAGAGCCCTTAGAAATCTTTTGTGATAACGAGGGTATGATTGCTCAAATCAAGGAACCCCGTGCATATCAAAAGATTAGGCACAATGAGCGGAGATTCAACTACATAAGGGATGATGTTGAAAAGGGAAAGATATGTATTCGCAAAGTTCACTTTGATCAAAATATTGCGGATCCACTCACGAAGCTCCTTAAAAGGGCAAAGTATGAAAGTCATACCTATGCCTTAGGACTTCGATATTCTAGTGATTGGACTTGATCAAATTTTGTATTTGAATATGTGGAACTCTTTATTATTTGAGTAAAATTATTTGGTTATAATGTTTCAATTAATGTTCCAATTTAGCATGTTTAATCCTTGAGTAAAATTACTCTAAATGTCCGTAGTCGTTCATACTTGTGGGAACAAGTGTGAGGGTAAGATTATTATGAACTTGGATTGGTTGATATTCATGAGGATGAATATAGAGCAATGGGTTGCTACCAAGGTTCATAGATATTGTGGGATACAAATATTGGACTAACCCGCATCTCAAATTTTACTACATGGAATCTTATCGATTGATCATAAGTAAATTTGAGTAAAGGCAAATATCATTTGGCATCTTCCGACCTGAGATAGATATTAGGTTTTGATATTCACCAAATATTATACCTTGAGCTAATTCTTCACTGTCCTGAAATAGTGGACAGTACATAAGGGCATGTTCAGGTATAACACGAGGTGTTTGTGAGAAACGTATGTAGTCAAGATGGAATTTGTTCCTCTTATTCGTTGAGAGTTAGATGTCTAAGGCCTGATTAAGTTAAATCAACAAGAAATGATCATTCTATGTTCTTGGATTTAACATGACATCTGTAACAAAAGGATAAATGATTGATTCACCTAAATCATTTCAAGTAGGGTACTTGAATGGGATGATGTTATTGAATGGCCATAAGTCATGCGTATTAAGAGTAGTAAACCGTTGTTTGGCGTTATTTACTACTTGCATCAATATTCTATGAATCTTGCGCAAGTGGGAGATTGTAGGATTCTATGTGCCCAAGACACATAAAATATTGATGTGGTTAGTACGTTATGATTCAAGTCGGGTTATACCCAATAACAAGCTTAGCAAACACCAATTAATATTTATTTGATGATATGATCATGCAATTAAATATTTACACCAATTTAGAAAATGGGTTTTCTAAATAAGTTGCATATGAGATGGAACAATTTATTAGGATATTTTGTTCAATAATATTATTTGAAGTGTTATTTAAATTAGTTGTATAACACCAAATAATAATAAGAGTATACTACTTATACAATTAAATGGTTAATTGTTATAAGGCTAGACATGTGCGTGTATGTTTAATCAAAAGAAAAATTCTTTTATTTTACAACACCAAAACCATCCACCTTGAGCAAGTTCAAGTGGGAGACATGCATGTGATGCTTGCATGCTTGTGTGGGTTTCCACAACTTGATTCTCTTGGTAAACATGCAACACATGCTTTCTTGTATATTCTCCACTAACTTGATCATTACAACAATACATGCAAGACACACAAGAAAGAACAATTCTCTCCCTCTCTCTTAAAGCAAATGGTTTTTTTCAGCTGCAACACAACAAATGCAGCTCTCTCTCTAAAAAGAAAGCTACGGACCAGCAGCTTTTGGAGCTGTTCTTGAAGTGTTCTTATGTGGTTCTTGAAGTATTCTTGTGTGGTTCTTGGAGTGTTCTAATGACAAGAAAGGTTCTTGCATTCCATGATCATGAATCTCATTCACACATGCAAACAACAACATAGAACACTCTTTCTTTCTCTCTCAAGATCACGGATCTGCAGCTGGGAAATTAGGGTTTTTCAAGTTGTTTTGGTGTCATTCTACCTAACAAGAGAAGGTGTTTGCAAGGTAGCTTGGGGTATAAACACTTGAGGACCTCTACACTTGAGTTCTTGGTCGTTTCAAGCATCTAAACCTCTCATCTTGGTTGATTTTTCTGCTGCAGAAAGGTAGCAAATCACAGCTTCATATGGCTGTGATTTTATGTACATTTGTGTATTGTTCATAGCTTGTTTCATTCACATATATGATCCTTTGATTATGGGTTTGTTTTGTGCACTTATATGGTCATTAAAGAACATAACTTTCAGCTTAAGAATTGGTTTTAAAGCTATATTATCCGCTGCGTTTTCTGAAAGTTTAAACGGTTAAACTATGATTTTATGTTCTAACAAACCCTTCAGTTTAATCCTATGTTTATTAAGTAAAGCTTACAATACTTAACCACTTTATCACATCTAACTTTTATTATTATATATTGGAACTAATTCTATTAACCCATAGAAAAACAAACAACTAAATGGTCCATATGGTATGCCCATATTGCAGTAGTGATCCCAACTTTTGAGAAATTACATCATTGGTCCTAACTGTTTGCCACCCCGTAACACAAAGAGTGAATGGTCATTTGTTTTTGCTATTAAATTTTTAAAATATGACCATTATATCCCTGGAATATTAATTTAATATTAATAAAATTAATTTTCAATTCATCATGCCCCAGCCATCACCATGCCCCCGCCAACCACCACCATCACCATACAACCACCAACATATCAGCACAGTAACTTAAAACTACCACCGCCACCTCCCGCCTACCACCATCGTCTTATCATTCTACCATCATCACCATAAACATCCTCTACTACCATCACCAAAACCACCCTCGGGCCTCAACCACCATCACCGTACCACCGACCATGCCTAAGGACCTAACCCCACCTGATCATCCTACTGACCACCACCAGCAATTACCTTAAAGTCAACCGCCACCATGGACTAGAATATCCAACGACCACCATCATCACGTATAGATCTGACCATCACCACCATCACACTTAAATCGGATCCACATCGTAATCACGCTTAGATCTCACCCTTTGACCCCATAATCAAGCCTAGATCTGCTCGAACACGATGGTGATTCGGTGATAGGTGGTGGCGTTGGGATCTGCGGGGAGAGAGAGAAATGAAGGGGAAGAAAAGGGTGGTGGGAATGGTGTGATGATGATGGCTAAAGCGGATGTGGTGGAGTCGCCGGATAACGATGGAGGATAGTGTGGTATCGCTGGAATGCTTGCAGTGATGGTCGGAGTGCTTGCGATGGCGACTAGAGTGCATGCTACAAGTTGGGAAAGATGATGATGATCGCTTAGGGAATTAATAATTAATTAGTTAAAAACAATGTGGGTCGCACATGTCCTTCTTTTATTTGTGTAATTTGTCTTTTAGTTAGGGGTAAACAAATCATTTTACATCCATTTACCCCTAAAAACTAACGCTCGTCAGCTCCATGAACCAATTGTGTTACGGTGTCACTTGGGACCAATGATGTAATTTTCCAAAAGTTAAGACCAATGCCGTAATATGGGCATACCACAGGAGCTAGTCGCGTAATTAAGTCATATATATATATATATGTCATATATATATACATATATATATACATATATATACATAAAGAGAGAGAGAGGGGGAGGGAGGATGGTTCTTGTTAGGACCGTTTTCGTACGGAGTACTAACTGATTCTACGTGAAACCAGATCAAATAGCGTGGAATTCTATTTGATTGGTGATCCAATCAGTGAGAACGACAACCTGATCGATCTTATGATTAAACAAATGTTAAGAACGAGTTGGAATCAAACAGAAACGAGCTATGAAGTTGGATGGACGAACTGGGACGAACTGGACCGCTAGGGTATGATAATATTCGAAGTGTTCCGTTTTTCCACGAATTATGTGGTATTTATAGGTTTTCAGTATTCAGTCGTATGACTGAGCCATTAGCATGGTTCAGTCGTGCGACTGAGTCATGCGTTTGATTCATACGCACGACTGAAGGTTCAGTCATGCGACTGAGTCAATCTTATGTCTTAGTCATACGACTGATCCAGTCACCTGGTTCAGTCGTGCGACTGTTCCATAAGTATGGTCCATTCGTTCGTCTGGTCCATGAGTATGGTCCATTAGCATGAATATCACAAGACTAAGTCGAACACATTTCTGAATCATTATTGACTCAGAACTATGCACAACAACCTCAAACCTAAATATAATGTTTATTCATATGTGTAATAATAAATACTATAAGAATATGATATAAACAACAGTAAATAAACGTTCAAACCCATATATCTCATTACATTAAGTTCTTGTATTACACATGTGTAAGAAATGAAAGACATAGACATTTAAGTACATAAACTAAGGACATCGTGTATCAACAAACTCCCCCTTGGACCTAGTTTACCCTATTGTCTAACACTCTGCACATGTTCTTGAAACATCTTGTACTTCTCTTTTTTAGTGACTCAAGCATGTATCTCAAATGCAAAACAAAGTCGTATGACATATTGGAACTGGAGAGCTTGTACAATGTCTTGAGTATGATAGAACAGTGGTCACTTGTATACCGTATAAACATCATCAGCTGACAAGTTGGTAAGCCACATTGGGTCGAATACTCTAATAGTCTCAGTCTATCCATCTCTGTTGAAAACTATAACAGCTTCCCCCGTTCTCCAATCATAATACCACCACTTGAAGTGAGTTGTAAAATCTTGTGGCATCTCCTTTAAAGGAATCTTAGACATTGTCTTTGGAGGTCTCCACTTCAACACCACCTTCCTTCTTCCCGAGATAGAGTCAATCTCAGTCTTATGTAGAAACCTCTTTGGTTGTTAAGGTTTGAAGTTGACCCATCCAGTATGATATTTCTTCCTTAATGCCATCTCAAACCATCCAGACATTTTCCTTGGATTGGCATATAGCAGATCTAGGCATGCTAGCCTGTTTAACTCAAATCCCAAAAGAGTCTTCAGATCATGTGGATATCTGAAGTACTCGATCCCTTCCTCTCTTTTCACTGCATATACATCTAAGTCCTCAAAATAAGCCCAACTGATAATCTTGCCTGACACTTTCTGATGTCTCTTAACTTTGTATAGCTTGGTGTAGGCATTTTGCTTTGGAGGTTCTCTCTAAGCTTTCATCTTTGTTAAACATACAGCCCATTCAGCTTTCTTTAGTTCTACATCGGCATCTGCAGCTTGAGCTTTACCTTCAGCCTCTTCTTTCTCAGTGGCTTTCTCATCTAACTTGTCAAATGTATCACTGACGAATGTCTCACCCAAGTCGGGGATAACATCACCACCAAAGTCAGTGTACTGAGGATAATGATCTGACGTGACATCCTCAATCTCTATCTCATCCACACCTTGCAACTCCTCATCACTATCAACATTCACTTCAGGAGTATCTTTGACACTCTCGTCCGGGTTCAGTCTGAACATCTCTGCGAGCTGTTCATCTGAAAGGTCATGGATAATCTCCTTTTCTTCTGGAGTGTAACTAATAGACCGTCTTACAATCCCTTATAAATCAAGAATCATTGTAAGTTGAGTCTTGATTTGCTGAATGGGAGCGACATCATACTCATCGTCCTGTTGAGTTTCATCTGTTTGATTAAACAATCAACAAATCACACATTAATGAATAATCAAGACATTAGACATAAATAATCATTATTTACATTAATGTAATACAAAGTTCAATTACATAAAGTTTCAAAGTACATAAACTATCTTAACATTACTTTTCTCTTGAACTTTAGGCTCATCAGCTTGAGGAGCTGAGGACGAGGTTCCTTGATCTTGATTCTTCTTGGTGCGCCTCTCCCTCTCTGATTGAGTTGAGGCTGATGCTTTAGCATCACCTTCAGGTTCATCCTCTTCATCATCGTCCTTCTTTTTATCCTCTCCACTATCACCGGCTTCCTCATCATCATCTTCATCCTCGGATTCATCATCACTGGAGTCGTCATCTTCATCTCCATCATCATCACCATCTTCTTTACTTTCAGAGGCTCAGTCTTCTTTCCCTTCAGCCTTAGCATTATCTTCTTGTTCTTCTTTTCCAACCCCTTAATCCTCTTGGCGGATGCCAGCACTAGCTCATTTTGAGCTTGCAGGGCCTTGTGAGCTCGCACTGATGCTCTCTCATGAGCTTCGTTCTGCTCAGTGAGCTTGGCAATTTGCTTGCCCTGTCCTGCATTGACCACCATCAGCTGGTTCATCTGGTTGGCCCTAAGATCATCCGCCGCTAACAGCTTGAGCACGAGCCTATTAAAGCTTGCCAGCTATTTCTCTAACCCAACAATGGGTAGAGTAGTGCCCTGTGGAGGTGGGAATTGGGTGGAAGTTCCGACTTGGGGAATGGTTGGGGTGGTTGTGTTAGTGGTGTAAATGGGTGTAGGAATGGGTGTGGATTATGGAGGGGTGGTTCTTTGTATAGAGGGTGAGGAAGATGTAAGTGTGTTGGTAGGTATGTCGGTGGTGGTGGCTGTGGTGGTAGTAGTTGTGGTGGTGGCAGCTGTGGTGGTGGTAGCTGTGGAGGTGGAAGAGCTCAGCAGGATGATTTTCTGTCTTTTCCCCTTCTTGCCATGGGGTTTGGCCATTCTCTTCCTCCTAGACCCCTTAGCAATCGGGGCTCCCTCTGGGCTGATGGGTTGGTCGGGTGTATAAGATGGATTACTCTCTTCAATATCGACACCCTTTGACCCAGCCTTGCGGGTACTAACCACCTCCTTTCCTTTCTCGGTGGCTACCCACTTGCTGCCAACCTGCCTCACAAGAGTCTCCTCCTCCGATCCATCTTCTTCTACATCTAGATCAAATTTCCTGATGTCCTCACTAATAGGAAGTCCTAGTGGATGGCAGCTTGCTCAGATCCACCAGGAGCTGAAGAACAACTTTGCTAAGGTGGTGGTGGAATAGTAGACGTGTCGGTGGCTCTGGATTGATTCGAGCCCTCATCTCCACCACCTTGACCATGATCATGGTCATTATCATCATCGTCATCATCAGGAATCATAACATGCTCCACATCAGAATCGCTATCATCATGGCGCCACATCTTCCTGGCTGGCGCTACATAGGCGATGTTAGCCAGATGATCGAATAACCTCCTCACTGTGGGCTTAACCTGCTTACCCCTGTACACCTTCATCCTGCCTAAAGTGGTGTCATCCATCACCTCCAATGACACCTCATCATCCTTAAGCTTGGACAGGTTTGGTCGCTTCTCGTAGACGATGAGCTGTAGAAACCGGGGATACATGCAGAATCCCTCCTTCCCCTTAGCTTTGATGTTCTCCCTCATGTAATTAAAGAACATCTTGGAGAAACTGAATGGGTGGTTGAGCACCAACGCAACAAAAGCGTTCTGGATCTGGTCGCTCATCTCGTTGAAACCACCGCGTCGTGAGGCTATGCACTTAAGGATCACATGTGCCATATACTTGAAAGGCATGCACATGTTGTTCTTGTTAAGCACGTCGGTATTGATGTCGCCGGCGTACTTAATACGTAGAAAGCATCCCCTCACAGTCATGGGATGTAGCTTAGTGGGATAGTTAGAGTCATCACCCAAATCCAACACTCTCCTTAGGTCATCCTCCCCGATGTCTATATCCTCTCCAAAAATAGAGCTCCGAATCCGAAATGGCTCGACGGATCGGTCAACAACAGCATTCTCCCAGAATGCCTGCTGTAGTGAGCGGTAAGGTGTGCAGGGAGTAGATATGGCACGGTATATCCTGGATCGTCGTAAGAACTCGATGATCCCAACAAAATCTGAAGCATTCCTGGAGGTCGTGTTGAGATAATCACAAATGTTGTGCTTAGTGCTCATAGTCCATCTATCAGCCATTTCACTGCAAAACAAGCAATAAAAATGTTAGACCCGTTCATGAGACAAAACATTTAAGTTTGAACAGATAATATTAGACTGGTTTAGTCGTACGATTGAACCATACGACTGAGCTCAGTCATACGATTGAGCCTCCGACTGAGCTTAGTCATGCACCCTGACATGCGGTTGAGTCAGTCGTGCGACTGAGTCACCGATTGATTCAATCGTGTGGTTGAATCATGCGTCTGGCTTAATCATGCGACTGAAGTTCATCAGTATGTCCTGTCGCATACACACTGTGCGAGTCCAATATTTTGAATCTTTGTCAAAACAGCTATTTTCACAACAAGATTAGATTCGTTAGTCGCGCAAAGACCCGTTGTTGCACCTACGATCTTTTAAGTATACTTTTAAGTCCATTTAGATGTCCATTTTAGGGTTATTTATTTCGGTTCAAGTCTTAAATCATTCGGACAATTTAGATGATTTTACGTTATCATGTTCCTTGATTTCATCTTCATTGTACCTGTAGATGAATCTATATCCGTTAGCAACAAGAAATTAGGTGAGTTCGCAAAGAAAATTCGAAAAGGGGTGACAGGATCTCAGCCTCTCGGTTGATCAATTAGATTATGTTTGCAGCGGATTTAGCACATTAATTAGCAATTAAAGCAAGAACATAAAAGATATTTCAAATTAGGCATAAACATAGAGAGAGAAGAGTTCTGCGAAACAATAAATGTTCTATTGGTCGCACGTTTTGGCAATTAAGACTGTATGGTTACCCATCCTTTTATAGGCGGCAAAAGGATGGGGTGATGTCCTTTTTCTGACATCACTGAATATTCAAATTACAACTGACAAAAACATAAAACTACTGAAGATGTCAACAACTGACATCTTCTTACAAAGTTCCTAAGTGCTGACAAAAGTAAACTACTGAAATCCTACAACGACTGAAGAACAAACTCTTCAGTCGTTTATAACTACTGATACTATAACAACTGAAGAACATGCTCTTCAGTTGTTGTACAACTACGGGAATGAAATAAACTACTGAAAAGGAAAACCATCACAACAACTGAAGAAGACTTCTTCAGCTGTTGTGACAAACTCTGAGTCTTCAGTACTTGGTCTTCAGACTTGGCTTCAGATGATGTAACAACTGATGACTTCAGTAGATATCATCAGTTGTTGTCTTCAGTCTTTGTCTTCAGACTTTGTGCTTCAGTAGAAGGTCTTCAGTTCTTCAGTTCTTCAGCTTTTGATTCTTCAGTACTTGTCTTCAGTACTTGAAGTCTTCAGTACTTGTAAGATCATACTTCAGACTTCAGTACTTGGTCTTCAGTACTTTGGAGTCTTCTTCAGCTGATATTCTTCATTCTTTGATCTTCATACTTTGTTCTTCAGACTTTGTCATAACAGCTGATGGAGCTAAGATGCTCTCGAGTCTGACATTCAAGCAAGAGAACACAATAGCTGATGGGAGTCTTCAGATGTTCTCGAGTCTGACATTCAAGCAAGAGAACACTGTAACTGATGGGAGTCTTCAGCAGTTGTTGCAGTGGCATGTGGGACTTAGAGGTTTTCCTGATCTTGGCTCATTGGTTCTTTTGGTCCAACAAACTCCCCCTGAACCAATGCAACCAAAACCTCTAATTATTGGATGTCCCACTTATTGATGGCATAAAGATTGGTCTATTTCCTTCTAGATCAGATTAGAAGTTGACCCAGATAAGCACTGGCCAGAGAGGTAGTCTCAAGAGTTTGTTTGGCTAAGTATGGATGGGAGCTCTGTCTTGGGAATTGGACACAGAGCTGTTGCCCCATCCATGAGATCTACCTCCCACATACAAGCCGGTAGGATTCTCGACAGTAGGCCTGAAGAAAGATCATTTGTTCTTCTTTGGACAGGTCTTCAGGCTCACCTTCGAACAATCCCTCCCGACCGTACAGCTCTGAGATGAACTTGACCTGTCTTCCATTTTTGAGCTCAAGTGTTGTGATTTGCCTATATGCAAACTCATCAGGATGTTTACCCTCCAACAACAGATTGAGCTCATTCCTACGGAAATTCTCAAGCTTCTTATAGACCAGACCCTTCCTAACCACCCTATTATCTAGCATTGAAAAGGGTGATTGGCCGGCTCTATAAGCTTTCTCGAATTCCTCTACTATTTCCCAGGGTGTTATTACAATAGCCACAGAGATCTCTTCATCTACGATTCTCTTTAGTTGGCTCTTGTACCTTACAGGCATGTCCTTCTTGACTATCCTGTGAGACACCCTTGGGTCAGCCAAGTTCTCACCCTCTCCTTATCATATTAAAAGGTTTGTTTGAGGGTGAATAATCTCAGAGCTTCTCTCTTCATGTTCATTATAGAGGTCGAAGCAGCATAACATTTGTCAATGCTTTTCAGCATTTCCTCATCATGTCTCTTTTGCTGCTCCTCCTCTTCTAACTTAACCCTCACAGTGTCCTGCTATGAGGTGGGAGTGATGGTTTGTGGTTTGGCTTTGTGTAGAGGTATAACTGCTGAAAGTGGCAGGCTATCCTCCTCATCCTCCTCTTCTTCATCTTGCAGCCTCAGCACCCTTCTCTTCTTCTTCAAGGGTAGATCATTGGCTGCGGGTTTTGGTGGTAAGGGAGTTGGTTTTGTGGGTTGTGGTTGGGTTGTTGGTGTGGGAATGTTGTCAGGTACTGCTAGTAGCCTAGAGATAAGTGCTGGTTTGGTCAGTTTTACTAGCAGTGTCCTATTCCCAGCACCGGCTTCAGATAGGGCCTCAGCGACCAGTCCCTTAGTAAAATCACAAGCCGAACAGATCTTGGTGGTTATTGCCAAGAGTCTGTCCCTGGTCCATGCCTTGACATCAAGGACTGGTCTGCCCAGGTACTTCGAAATGAATCTACTCATAGCCTCGAGTTTCTTTTGATCCTCTTGGCTATAAGTAGACCATCGGTAGTTTATCTCTTTTCTCTCCATGTTCCTGATCTCTTGATCTAGCAAGGCAGTGTCCTTGTCAAAGCCTTGCCTGAACAGCTGTTCAATGACAGAGTTCATTGAACGGCTATGCTCAGCATCAGCCTCCTTGACAAGGGCTGCTAGATCAGGATCAGCCACCTTCTTTCCCTCTCCCTTTTTCTTATCAGTGATACTGAAATCCTAAAAGGATTTCAGCCACTTCTATCTGCTCTACCTCCCTCTCTTTCCTCTTCCCTTCTCCCTCACCCTACTACTCTCCTCAGCCAACTCCCTCTCTACCACCACCTCTTCTCTGCCTCTTTCTCCTCCTCTCCCCTCTTCCTCATGTCTTGCACTGATGTCTCCCCCTTTTGGGTGCATTGGTTGGGGTTTGACTATCAGCAAGAGCCTTAGAAATGGCAACCTCCACCATGGGTTGTATATATGTGGGAAGCCTCTCATCAAGGGTTTGAATGACTATATCTTTAAGCATGGGTGTGATGAGAGGTAGGGATTTCTGAAGGATAGCATCCAGCTGCTCAGGGGGGTTCTGACCCTGAGAGCTAGTGCCAGAAGCAGGGGCTGGTGGCTGAGTTTGTGGGAGTGGCTCAGTGTTTGTGAGACCTTTGGGTGAAGGTGCCATCTGTAGGGTAATGGTGGCAGATGGACTTCTATCCTGAGTCATTTGAGCAAGCAGCTCTTTGAGTCTGCTTACCTCATCCTCTAGGATAGTGTTTTGAGCTACTACATCGTAGAAAAAGCTCAGGTCATCATCAGCATGAGCTGAATCACCTGACCTCCTGACATTGTCAGGATGAACATGTCCTGAGTGTGGCTCAGTAATGACATGTGCCCCTTGTTCATGGTACTGGGGACTTCTGGCCTCCGGATTGGATCCATCATCGGCCATTGCCTCTGGTGAGGTCTTAGTGATGTTACCAGCTTCACCCTGCTCAGATGTTGATGCAGGGGAAGTGGCAGCCTCACCAGATTGTTCTATCTCCCTAGCCACACTGGGAGATTGAACTGATTCTCTGTGCTGTGGGCTCCTATCAGCACTTGTGCCCACCCCCTCTTCGGTTGGAGTCTCCCCAGGTGTAATAGGTTTCTGGGGAGAGGGTGGAGTGCTCAGATCGTCAGCACTTTGGCTATTACCAATGTTGGGCTTAGTGGGGCGGTCTCATCAGTAGGTGGGCTAGAAGCAGTATGCACATGGGGAGGACTGTGCTCTTCAATGGCAGTCTCCTCAAGTGAGAAGACCCCAGTAATGTGGTTGCCCCAAAATTGGTTGCATCAGGCTCCTGTTGAGAGGAAGCCTGTGCGGTTGTGGTGGGTGGAGTCATGGTACCTGCTGGGAGAATCGAACCAGCAGGCACATCCTGCCTTTGTGTGGCAGGGGCATCCTCAGGGGACTCATCTCCCTGAGTAGCCTTTTTGGGCTTCTTTTTGGCTTTTGGCTTAGTGGGGACTATGGATTTGGAAGTGGAGGCTGTGGGTTCCTGCTGCGTGGGTTTTCGCAGCCGGCCAGCCTGTTTGAGAGTGTGGTCAGTGTTGTGCTTGGAGTATACCTCGGCTTGAACAGCCATAGCAGGGACCCCAGTGCCAACTAGTCCCTCAGCCAGAAGCTGGTTCTCTATTATGGCCATAATGAACCGAGGATACAAGATCCATCGGTTAGAAATTGGTTTTGTGGCCATATCCTTTATTTCCAAAATATTAAATCATTAAGTTTAACGGTTGTTTTTCAAGGATAGAGAACAATACCTGTTGCCACCTTGTGGACATCTGGTCCCACGAAGAGGTCTTTGGAGCCAGACAACATTCACCATGTGGAAGATCAATCGTTGAGGTCAGGGAAATGTTTCTTCAACAAGGTGGAGGCGGAGAGGTTACCCTGATAGTCATGAGATGTGAATGAGAGATCCAGGGTACCTTTGGGGTAGGAAGTTGGGTGAGTGGCATCCTCCAGCTCTAGGGTTTGTCGTATGGTAGCTGGGGTGATAACCATGGTTTGCCATTGACGGAGGACCGGAGGGAGACCTCACCATCCTGCTCTCACGTTTGGACGGTTACATTTGTCCAAAACTCCGTCAAGGATTCGGTGTATATATGGGTTCAAGAGAAAAGCCGTTTTGTATGGTGAGTCGTGCATAAGATCGACGGCTTGGTGAAATTTGGCCATAATGGTGATTTGGTGAGATGGGCGACACAGTTGTGTCGAGGTTCAGTTGCATGTTCGCCATTAATGGTGTATGAGAATTTCAGAGGTTTGGAAGGATTAGGTCAAGTGAGAGTAAATGCTCTGAAGGTGGGGTATTTATAGGATAGGTTAAAGGTTGAAAGAAAACTACTGAAGGTTTTGGTGTTAGTTAACAGTTGTTGTAACAACTGATGACGTGGTTTTAACCTTCAGTGGTTGTAACATCTGAGGACTTGGTATTAGTCTTCAGTAGTTGAAACTACTGAGACCTTGGTTTTGTCCTTCAGATGTTGTGAACGTCTGAAGAGTTACTGTCAGTCTTCAGTAGTTATGAACTACTGATGACCTAGTATCTTCTTCAGACGTTGGAACAACTGAAGACTTGGTGTTAGCCTTCAGTAGTTGTAAACTACTGAGATCAGTAGTTGTGAACTACTGAAGACATGGTATTGCTTCAGTTGTTGTAAACAACTGAGGACGTGGTGTTAGTCTTCAGTAGTTGCGAACTACTGATGTCAGTAGTTGTGAACTGCTGAAGACATGGTTTTGTCCTTCAGTTGTTTTGTGTATGAAACAGCAGCTGTTGTTATCAGCTGATGAGAAATTACTCATCAGCTGTTTCCGTCAAATCAGTTGTTTCATACTAGCCTCCACACTTATCAGCTCTTTGGCTGACTTTCAGATGTTTCATCGACCCTTCAGCTCTTGTGAATATTTATGCCTTCAGCTCTTGTGATCAGATGTTCACAAGTGCTGATGAAATATTCTTCAGAGCTGGTGAACAAATTTTGTCTTCATATTTGTGTAAGATTACACATCAGTACTTATGAGCAAAATTTGTTCTTCAGTACTTATTTTATTTGAAAATCATACATCAGTAGTTGTAATCCACCTCACTACATCAGTTGTTTTTCAATAAATAATGGACATCAGTACTTTGAGTCATTTTAGTCTTCAGTAGTTGTGAAAGAGCTGAAGACTAATTACTCATCAGTACTTGTATTTGACCTTTGCTTTTCAGTAGTTTGAACTAAGTACCAGCATAGGTCAAATCATCAAGCTGCAGCATACCAGCCTTAGTACCAAATTTTGGAATGTGGCACTATCTAGAGGCTTAGTAAAAATGTCTGCAAGCTCATCAGCACTAGGCACAAACTTAGGATCAATCAGACCTTTCTCATAGCAATCCCTGATAAAGTGATGTCTGATCTCAATATGTTTGGTCCTTGAGTGCTGGACTGGATTCTTAACAATACAGAGAGCTGAAGCACTATCCATTAATAATGGAGTCTTAGTCTCAGTAATGCCATAATCCAGAAGTTGGTTCTGAAGCCAGAGTATTTGAGAGGTACAGCTTGCAGCAGCAATATACTCAGCTTCAGCAGTGGATGTAGCAATGGATGTTTGTTTCTTACTCTGCCAAGAAACTAAACAATTGCCTAGGAATTGGCAACCACCAGAAGTGGATTTTGGTGACTTTGCATCCTGCATAGTCACTATCAGAGAAAGCAACTAATTTGCAAGAATGCCCAGCTGAATACCAAAGACCTAGTGATTGGGTACCTTGCAGATATCTAAAGATCCTTTTGACTGCAATCAAATGGGATTCTTTAGGTGCAGCCTGAAATCTAGCACAAGCACATGTTGCAAACATGATGTCTGGTCTAGAAGCTGTAAGGTACATCAAGGACCCAATCATACATCTGTAAAGGGTTTCATCAACCGCTTTAACCTTTCTGATCTACATCTAGTTGTGTGATGCTGCTCATGGGAGTAGAACAGGTTACAGGATTGTAATCAAACTTATTTAACAACTCTTTGGTATACTTGGACTGATGGATGAAGATTCCATCATCCAGTTGTTTGATTTGCAAACCCAAAAATACTGTAATTCTCCCATAGCACTCATTTCAAATCTCAGCTTCATAAGCTTTGTAAATTCATCACACAATTTTGGATCAGAGGATGCAAAGATGATGTCATCAACATAAATCTGAACAAGGAGCTTATGTTGTCCCACAGTCTTGATGAATAAGGTTTTATCAATGGTGCCTCTAGTGAACTTATTCTCTAGAAGAAAGGTTGAGAGTGTCTCATACCAGGCTCTAGGTGCTTGCTTCAGCCCATAGAGAGCCTTATCAAGCTTGTACACCCAATCAGGATGTTTATTGTCCTCAAAGCCTGGTGGTTGACACACATAAACCTCTTCTTTTATTTTTCCATATAGGAAGGCACTTTTGACATCCATTTGATAAACCTTGAGACTGTGAAAGGCAGCATAAGCTAAGAACAGTCTGATTGCTTCCAGTTTGGCCACAGGTGCAAAGGTCTCATCATAATCGATGCCTTCCTCCTGTGCAAACCCTTGGACAACCAGTCTGGCCTTGTTCTTGACAATTTGGCCCTTCTCATCTGTTTTGTTCCTGAATACCCACTTGGTGCCTATAGCACACTTATCTTTGGGTAATGGAACAAGCTCCCACACTTGCTGTTTCTTGAATTGAAGAAGTTCAAGCTGCATAGCTTCCACCCATCCATTGTCTCTTAAAGCAATATGATAGTTCTTTAGCTCTTGCTGACTGATGAAGAGAGCATAGAAGCAGAAGTTGGACAATTGATTCCTGGTTGAAACTCCAGCATGGATATCACCAATGATTTGTGAAGTGGGTGATTCTTGAGCTCTTGATAAACTATAATATCTGTGCAAGTGTTTGTAGACCCATCAGCAGCAACAGATGGTGATGGAGATTCCTGAAACCATGTAGAGGATGGCAGCTCAACGAAGTAGAGCAAGCAGAAATCTCATCAGCATTTGTAGTGGATGGAGCTGCTGAGGCTACAGGAGCATCAGGTTCAGTGAACTTAGGCAGATTGTCACTGATCCTGAAGAGGTGAGTACTGACTTCATCATCATCAGTACCACCAGGTGGAGATCTGTGACAGGCTCAACAGATGAAGATTGATATGGAACATATTGCAGTATGTCCAGATCAAACAACTCCACAGGGTTTTATGGAATCTTGTCCTTTGGAGATTCATTGAACTTAACATGCAGAGTTTCTTCAACCCCCTTGGTTCTACAGTTGAAGACTCTGTATGCTTTGCAAGTTGATGAATAACCAACAAAGTACCCTGCATCCACCTTACTAGCAAACTTATGGAGTGGGTTGCTAGTGTTGAGAATAAAACAAGGACACCCAAAGGCTCTAAAGAATGAAATAAGAGGAGCCAAATGATGAAGAACTTCATATGGAGTCTTCATCAACCTCTTATTTACTAAAGCTCTATTTTGTACATAGCAAGCTGTATTGACAGCTTCAGCCCAAAAGGTCAGTGGCAACCCAGAGTCAGCCAACATTGACCTTGCTGCTTCAATGAGGGTCCTGTTCTTTCTCTCCACCACTCCATTCTGCTCAGGAGTTCTAGGAATGCTAAACTGCCTTCTAATTCCCTTGGACAGGTAGAAGTCATCAAGTGTGGTTTCTAAATTCTGTTCCATTGTCACTCCTCACACACTTGACCTGTAGGGAATACTGCTTTTATACTTGTAACACAAAGTTCATTATTGTCTTTGCTGCTTCATCCTTGGAGTGCAAGAAGAAAGTCCATACAAACCTGGAGTAATCATCCACAATTACCAGGCAGTATTTCTTCTTTGCCATGCTCATTACTCTGACAGGACCAAGAGATCCATGTGCAGAAGTTGTAAGCAGGCAGTGGACTTTGGTTCTTCTATTGAAGGAAATGAAACTTTGTGTTGTTTTCCTTTCAAGCAAGCAATGCAGTCATCTTCACACTTGACTCCTTCAGAGGCAATCCTCTTACTAAACCATGGCTTATAAGCTGATTCATGTTCATGAAATTTACATGACCCAGCCTTCTATGCCATAGTGTAGACTCTTGAGGAGATGCCTTAGAGAATAGGCAAGGATGGCCTTTTAGATCCATCTTTTTGGAAAGATCTAAGGCATACACTCTTCCTGTCCTGTTGGCCCTCAGGAGAGTGTGTTCATCCAATGCCTTGTCAATCAACTCAGAACTTTGGATGACAGAATCCGACAGTTCTGGCTTGTGAAAAGGGCAACATGGCCTTTGTCACACATTTGACTGACACTCAAGAGGTTGTACTTGAGATTCTCCACATGGTTAACATCATCAAACCTTATTTCCCCATTGGAAACAAAGCCTTTTCCGATGATGTAACCCTTTGCATCATTGCCAAAAGAAACAAATCCCTTCTTTCCTTGAGAGTAGTCATTAAGAAGGAGCTGCTTCCTGTCATGTGCATGGATCCTCCACTGTCTACATACCAGATGCTTCTATGGCATGTTGAAGAACCCTGCAAACACAACCATGTGTTAGTTTGTCTTGGAGACCCAAACCTGCTTGGTTTTGGGTCTGTTCTCAGCTACAGGTGCAGCACTAACAGTTGTGTTGTGTGTGACAGCTTGAGGTGAGAAGATGGTACAGAAGAGGAACCCTTTGGCTTGGACTTCCTTTTCTGTGGTTTCAACACAGGAGCATCTAAGTGGTTGACTCTTCCCACTAGCTGCTGAACCATCATCACCAATTGTATCTGATTCTGTGATAGGCTTTCAGCTCTTCAGACACATTGGAGTTTGCTGATGATGAGTTCCTATGTTGTACCATCTTTTTCTGAGCAACCTCAGCTGTTGCCTGAGTTATCCCTACCTTCCTTTTAGATTTAGCTTTGGGCTTAGGGATTTCAGGCTTGGATGTTTCTAATACAAACTTGGTTTCAAACTCATTCTTCATTTTATTGATGCTCTCAGTAATTTTCTCCTTCTGTTTGAGTTGGAACCCCTTTTGCACCAGCAATCATCAGTAAGATGATTGAACAAGCCACATATCTCACATGGCTTTTTCTTCATCTTATGCTGATCATCAGCTGAAGAGGATTTAACTGCTGAAGACTTGTTCTTCAGCTGTTTGTCATCAGTACTAGCAGCTTTCTCCTAGTGCCTGCTTTCCTGGTATCCTCTCTAGCTGTTTTCAAACCTTTCCTACTGTTAGTTTTCTTCTCTTTAGTGCTAACAGTATTTGAGGTTTGAACTTCAGATGTTGTCACTTGCTCTCCAGTACCTTCAGTACTTCTAGTGACAACTCCTGAGTTGATCAGCCTTTTGGTCATGTGACAGTCTACCTCTGATGATGCTGATTCAGAGGATAGTAACTCACATGATGAGAAGGATTGGTTATTGCTCTCCCCATCAGATTCAACTTCTGCTCTTGAAATGAAGTCTGTGGGAGGAGCAGTGTTATTATAACCAATGCCAAACTTCGCATTGGAAGCTGACTGCTTGCTAAGAAGCATTTCAAAACCCTTGCATGATTGCACCCATCGATCACACTCAACTTGGGTGGTTGCAAGAGTTTCCTTGAGATCTTTGTACTTCTCTAGAAGTACATCTTCCCTAGCTTTATCATCTTTGATTTGGCATTTAAGCTTGTAAATCTCATCATTTTTATCTTTAGAACAGCCTCAAAATCAGCTTTTCTTTTGGAAATTGTTTGCTCAAGCTCAAGATTTTATCTATTAAAGCTACATTTGCTTCTCTAATAGAAGCAAATGCTGCTATGCATGATTCTGAACAAAGCTTGGCTTTTGCCTCAGTGGATACCTGAGATGAGGCATTGGATGATGACCCTTCAGCAGAATCAAGGGCCATCAGAGCAAGATTTCCAAAAGGTTGATCACCACCATGTTGACAGCACCTTGGAGTAGTGGTTCCTGATCAGATAGCTCTTCTGGTAGACTACTCCAGTCAACAGCAGTTGGGGTGAAAAAGCTTTGTTGTTGAGGTTGTGTGTGGTGATGAGATTGGGAAGAATGAGGCTCTGGAAGAGCATGAGGTGGTTGAGCCGGGGGTGCTTGAGTTTGACCAGGCTGAGGCATGTAGTAACAGGGGTAAGGATAAGGCATATGACCCTGTGGCACAAAATAAGCAGGTGTGCCTGTGCCTGAGATGGATGGGTAGAACTGTAGGAGGTTGCCCTTTGTGCTGTGAGCTAGTGCTGGAAAAGTCACAAAGGGTGCAGATGAGTTAGATCCAGACTCTCTTGCAAAGTGTCCAAGCCTTTGGCACTTGTGACACCTCAACTTGCTCTTGTCAAAACCAACTTTGGTTTTGCCAGAGAGTCCTGGGAATTTCCTACCAGTTTCTTTTGTAGAACTTCTGAGAGCGGATATTTATCATTGCCATTTGGTTCAAAATATCCATCTCTTCCAGATCATCATCTGGAATGCCCTTCAAATCCTCCATCAGAAAACACAAGTTGTCACCACCACCTCCTGAACTACTAACACCAACAAAAGCTTGTTCTGAGTTGGTAGAGAATCAATATGCTCATCATAAGAACTTTCTGATGAAGCATATTCTGACTCATGACTTATCAAGGCAGCATTACCTTGGACAAAGTCATCAGCAAGTTTGCCAGAAGATGACAACTTCCTCTTTTGCTCTACCTCTCTCTCAAAAGTGAGCAATTTCCCATGAAGTTGGGTGAGAGATAGAGTGTCCAGGTCAGCACTGGAGCGTAGGACAATGGTATATGTGTCCCATCTCTCAGGCAATGACCTGAGGAGCCTGTTGTTCATCTGGCTTTTGGAGTACTCTTGTTTAACCATCTTCAGCTCAGAGATTAAACAAGAGAACCGCTCAAACTGCTGGGTCAGAGTCTCACCCTTTCTATATGAGAAGTCTCATATTGTTGGGCAAGGATTTCCCTATTGTTTGCTAAGACCGAATCAGTTCCTCCAAATTGTTCCTTTAGAGCAACCCATAGGTCATGAGCAGACTCATGATGCAAGAGCCCTGAATATATCTCGTTGGAATGGCCATGGCTAAAATTCCATGGCTCTAGCATCAATTTCGAACAGCTTTAGATCTTCATCCGAATATTGTTCAGGTTTCTTCACAACCTGTTCATTAGATTCCGGGACGCTCACCATAGGCTTGTATGGCCCATGCACCACTGACTTTCAACAACCAGCACTGTTGACAGCCAAGTGGTGTAGCATACGTCTTTGCCATATGTTATACTCGTTCCTAACCAGCATCGGAGGCTTGGTTGCGGAACCAGTATTGTGAGGATCATTGGTTGGTGTTGTCATCTCAGGTTTTGGTCAAAAACAAGTTTAAACACGACAAAAGTAACTCAAAACCACCAAAAGACCTCAAGATTTTGGCCGAAAACAGCAGAAACTCACTCTCTATGGCTAATTCTTGCAAATTGCTAATTCGATCAAACTGAGAGATCAAAAGAGCAGTTTCAAATGATCAATAGTGAAATCGATCAATGATTAACCTGCTCTGATACCATTTGACAGGATCTCAGCCTCTCGGTTGATCAATTAGATTATGTTTGCAGCGGATTTAGCACATTAATTAGCAATTAAAGCAAGAACATAAAAGATATTTCAAATTAAGGCATAAACATAGAGAGAGAAGAGTTCTGTGAAACAATAAATGTTCTATTGGTCGCACGTTTCGGCAACTAAGACTGTATGGTTACCCATCCTTTTATAGGCGGCAAAAGGATGGGGTGATGTCCTTTTTCTGACATCACTGAATATTCAATTTACAACTGACAAAAACATAAAACTACTGAAGATGTCAACAACTGACATCTTCTTACAAAAGTTCCTAAGTGCTGACAAAAGTAAACTACTGAAATCCTACAACGACTGAAGAACAAACTCTTCAGTCGTTTATAACTACTGATACTATAACAACTGAAGAACATGCTCTTCAGTTGTTGTACAACTACTGAAATGAAATAAACTACTGAAAAGGAAAAACCATCACAACAACTGAAGAAGACTTCTTCAGCTGTTGTGACAAACTCTGAGTCTTCAGTACTTGGTCTTCAGACTTGGCTTCAGATGATGTAACAACTGATAACTTCAGTAGATATCATCAGTTGTTGTCTTCAGTCTTTGTCTTCAGACTTTGTGCTTCAGTAGAAGGTCTTCAGTTCTTCAGTTCTTCAGCTTTTCATTCTTCAGTACTTGTCTTCAGTACTTGAAGTCTTCAGTACTTGTAAGATCAGTACTTCAGACTTCAGTACTTGGTCTTCAGTACTTTGGAGTCTTCTTCAGCTGATATTCTTCAGTTCTTTGATCTTCATACTTTGTTCTTCAGACTTTGTCATAACAGCTGATGGAGCTAAGATGCTCTCGAGTCTGACATTCAAGCAAGAGAACATAATAGCTGATGGGAGTCTTCAGATGTTCTCGAGTCTGACATTCAAGCAAGAGAACACTGTAACCGATGGGAGTCTTCAGCAGTTGTTGCAGTGGCATGTGGGCTTAGAGGTTTTCCTGATCTTGGCTCATTGGTTCTTTTGGTCCAACAAGGGGTCCTATATGTAGCCGAGTATTTGAGATAATTTGAAATAAAGTGTAGGTCTACGACCGACTGACCTCCTTTTTTACTTTTGTGAGTTTCAGTCGTGCGACTGGACCCATACGCATGGTTCATGCGTGCGACTGAAGTTCAGTCATACGAATGACCTATACGCATTCAACTTAGGTTGTTAAGCTAACCTTTATTCCCTAGGTCTGTCGATGTCCATTTGTTATTGGCGCCCTTATTCTAAACTTGTGGATTGAGTCTTGAAAGATGAACACGCTATCTAATACAACACCAGTAGACAAGCGACGCGACGTACTCTGATAAGATGAGTAATTCATCGTATTTTAGATTATTGTACATAGATTCCTTTGATCATTCCTTGATCAAGTGAATTCTTTCTTAATCGATTCCTTTGTACAACTTCGGTTAATTAACTTTTGGTTAGTAATCATATCTTTGATACTCCAATCATGGATATTACTCTGTACGTGATAAGATATGTTAACTCGGATAAAAGGAGTTGGGGGTGACCATGCAAAGCAAATTACCATTACGGGTGCACACGTAATTGCAATTTGCAGTGCATGCGAAGTCTGGCAAAATATTTTTGTGAGATAATGGTCATAGTGGGTACAAATCCTTAATGTTATACCTTAGGACACTGGAGTCTTAGATCTTATAAGACTTCATTAATGATGATGAGACAACTATAATCTTTTCTCTTACATAAGTTCTATTCTACCTGGAGCCTTTATGGGATTCATATTACGACATTAGTCTTAGTCCCTATGAGGAATTGCTCTTTTTAGCATTTCTATAATTGTGTAATTGACAATTTATTTAGAATAGGTGTGGCCTTCAGAGAGTTGGAGTGAGTGATATACTCCTTGCACACGCATTGCCTTGTTCAATGGATTGATCTTAGAACTTAGAGCATTAGCAGTTTAAAAGTTCTAGCATGATGCCTTGATGGAGTAATCAGATGTCACAACACCAGTTTAAGCATTGCTCTCGGTCTATTGTGGATGTGGCGGGAACGCTGTGGGGAACCCTATATATAAGCATCACCAATATACTAAGATGTACCTGAACTGGTCTATGTGATGATCTTGATATATTGGAGTAGAAATGGTGGAAATGATAAAGCGACAGAATTAGCGGTACATATAAGGAATTCTTGACATACTGGTCGAAGGAGTATGACGAGAAGGGAAAGCAATATCCCTGACCCGTTTTTTTTGAGAAAAAGGGAAATTATAATGAATATCAACAACTATGCTTAAAACCAGAAGATGAAGGCCTTACCCATAATTGTAATGTGTGGCCCAAGCTGAACCGGGCACTAGAATAAGTTGGGAACAAACAGACTCAAGTAGTGGCTATCACCAGAAATTAGGGACCGGGAAAACTATGGAAATCAAGCTCATGGAAATCTAGCACGCAATCATGCAATTGCAAATGGAGTGGAACATGTTTGCTAAGACCCGACCGTTGGTACAGATTAAGATCTCCTCAATAGTTATGACTCATCTGTGTTACTTAATACTAGGACAGATGATAGCTTCGATTCTCCCGAAATTACTCCTTACCTTGGCATGAACCCCATTTTCTTAGAAATTAGTTACTCGGTTAAGATGGCCAATAGTAATAGTTAGAAGTTGCACATAAGTACAAGAAGATCATGTCTTTGACATAGACTTAATTCCGTTTGGATTGGTTATTGAAGCATGAAGCCGAGAAGGTCTGTCAGGAGAAGGTGGTACGTAATTCTCTACCAAATGGCGAAGTGCTTAAGATTCAAGGAAACAACCTGGAAGGGATTTAAGACTCATTTCTTGCATGAAGATCTGTTGATGCCTAGAGAAACGGTGTTATGCATTTCTATAACGTGTGATAGAAAAAGGCGATAGAAGAAAGAAGGTTGAAAGAAATTCCTATGGTATGAGATTTTCAAAGGATTTTTCTAATGACTTATCAGGATTGCCCCTTCCTCGTCAAGTAGAGTTCCATAATGATCTGATCCCCGGAGCAAATCCTGTTTCAAAAACATCCTATTAGTTAACACCATCGGAAATTCAAGAATTATCAAGTCAACCACAAGAGCTCTTGGATAGAAGTTTTATTTTACCTAGTTACCAGTTATGGGGAGCACCAACCTTGTTGGTTACAAAGAAGGATTGGTCGTTCTAGTTGTGCATAGAGTATCGAAACTCAAACAAGTTAACTATAAAAAAAGACTCGAAACCCCCTAGAAGTTATGATCCACTCTATCAGTTGCATGCAGCGAGCAATGCACTTATCAAAGATCAATCTCTGAACAAATTATTTTCAGTGAGGGTTTAAGAAGGTAATATCCGAAGACAACCTTTAGGACTCGTAATCAAAAACTACGTGTTCTTAGTTATGTTGTTTGGTTTGACTACCGCTCTCGGAGAATTATGGATTTAATGAATCGAGTATGTAAACCATACTAGGATAAGCTTGTGTTGTATCTGTAGATGATATCGTCATCTATTGCAATTAAAGAAAGAACACGAGCAACCCCTCATGATGATTCTGAAGTTGTGAAAGAAGAGAAATCCTATCCTAAATTCTCTAAAGCAAAATAAAATAAAATAAAAACAAAAAAATTCATGATTATATGAGTTAAAGTTTCTTGGTCGTGTGATTAAAGAGGAGCAAATTCACATAGCCCCGGGTAATCTTGAAGCGGTCAAGAAGTGGAACACACCTAAGATGCCTTTGTAAATTGGATAGTCATTAGGATTGGCTGGGTACTACAGACGGTTCATTATGAATTTCTCAAAGACTACCTAACCATGGATGATATTAACCTAAAAACATAAGAAATTCGGTTAGAGATCTAAGCAAGAAGAGGCTTCTAAAACATTATAGGACAAAGTATCTAACATACTGATATTGACTCTTCCTGATGGTTAAAATGTTTTTTATGGTATCCTGCGATGCATCACATCAAGGACTCGGTTACATGCTGAAGCAAAAGGCAAGGTAATTGCCTATGCCTCTCAACAGCTAAAAATCACAAAACGGATTATAAACATATTAATAGAATCGGGTGTTGTAGTATTCACACTTAAGATTTGAAAGCGCTATCAACACAAGACTAAGTGTGACATTTATATCGATCTTAATAGCCTTCAACACACATTTGATCGAGAGGAATTGAACATGCGTCAGAGGCAATAGACCGAGCTTCCTAATGATCATGATTGTGAGATTCGACATCATCTTAGGAAAAGCGAATGTGGTGGCTGATACGTTGAGCAGGAAGTAGCATATTAAACCCTTACATGCATGATCCTAGGGAATGACCATCCACTCAACCCTATACGCTCAGATTTTATCAGTATAGAGTTAGAGATCGCAGGAGGAGAATGTTGCAAGCAAGGAGACTTGTGGGTTAGATAAACAAATGGAAAGCAAAGAGGATGGTATGCAATATTTCGCGAGTCTTATATAGGTGTTAGGGTGGGAAAATGAACGAGAATTGGTTATGAATGAGGCACATAACTTGAGATATTTCGTTCATCCTAGTGCGAACAAAATGTGTCCGGATCTTAAAGTACTATATTAGTGGCTAAGTATTAATAAGAGAATTGCTTCTTGTGGCGATAGATACTTAACTTGCACCAAGAGTAAAGCTGAACATCATAAGCTTTTGCGCTTACTACGACAACCGGAAATTCTTGAATGGAAATGGAAAATATGACAATGAATTTCATTACGAAGTTGCTTATGGCAAGTAGCGGCATAACTCGATTTGGGTTATTGTGGATTGAATGACGAACCCGCTCATCTTTTATCAATTCGAGAAGATTTTAAAATGGAAAAGTTAGAAAGGATCTATGTGAACTAAATTATGGCTACACATGGAGTGCTGGTACCGATCGTATCGGATCGTGATGGTCTGGCAGACTCTTTAAAAGGCAATGAGCATTCGATTAGACTTAAGTATTATATAGACCCTTGAGAAAAGGCCCATGGCTTAAATGATTGTTTTTAGCGAAAGTTAGGACACTCATTTACTATAAATAAACTTTCTTATAACAATAGTCGTCATACGAGCATTAGATGTGCTCCATTTGAGGCGATGCATGGAAGGAAGTGACTTTCACCTGTATTTTGGACTAATGGTGAAAATTAGGTAACATATCCTATCATACAATAAACAACCAATAAGATATTTGAAATTAAGACAGACTCAAGGCAGCCAGAGATCACTACAAAAGTTATGTTAATCGAAAACACTCGAATAGATGATAAGCTTTATTTTAAGGAGAAAAAATAGAAATCATGGCTAGAAAACTTAAGCACTTGAATCACAGTAAGATCCCAATTTTCAGAGTTCAATGGAACTCTAAGCGAAGCCTAAGTCTACTTGAGTGCTGGAAGATCAAAAGAAACTAAATATTCGCATTGTTTACGAATAAAGCTTCAAGTTCTAATTTCAACTGAATTTCGGGATAAAATTCTCTCAATGGGATACTGTGACATCCGCCACTCTCGTGTCCGTTAATCAACCTGTAGTTCGTTATCTATCTGTCTACAATTGCATTAAATGCTATTGTTAGCTAGTCGTGTTAATTTTTTTTCTTTTTTTTTAATTTGTAAAATAATAGATTGAGTGATATTATATTATTACTATTATTATTATTATTATTATTATATTATTATTATTCATTATTATTAATATTATTATTCATTATTATTAATATAAATATTATTATTATTTATATTATTATTATTATTATTATTTATATTATTATTATTATTATTATTATTATTATTATTATTATTATTATTATTATTATTATTATTATTATTATTTTGCGTAATTAATATGTTCGTGATTACATTTTTGACATCGTTAGTAGTCCTGTGCAATTCTAATTTATAAAATAATAAATTAGACTACTACTACTACTACTACTATTATTGTCATTGTATCATTCGTGGAAAATCTGGCAAATCGTGCTTGTGATGCCGCCAATCTTAATGCGCTAACATTATATTGCTTCATGTCATAGCACGTGCTTGTATTTCCCTAAATTTATTTGTTAAGGGTTTCGTTATAAAGTTTGGGTTAATTAAAATTAGGAAAGAAAAGTCTAGGGTTTAAAATAAATAACTTTTAGATTAAAAGGAATTAATTTCTAAATAGTTCAGGGTTCAAATGTAAAATCTAATAATATATATATATAATATATATATATATATATATGTGTGTGTGTGTGTGTGTGTATAAACACCGGCCGACCCTAAATCACCACAGCGTCGTGAACCTCTTGTCATGAACGAACCACCACCGGCAGCCCCCCTTTGACGCGATCGATTCCGGCGATCATCTTCCCCACTCACTCGGTATCCGCCGTAACGTCTAGCTTTATCTTGTTTCATTTCGTCTCATTTCATTGCGGTTTGTTAATCAGGTTAGGTTCGGGTTAACGTTTCGCGACGCAGCGGGTATTCGGGAGCCGATATTGATCTGTGTGGGTTCATTTTGTGTGTTCGTGCATCTTTTTATGTACATATATATATATATCTATATATAATTACATATGTATGTGCGTAAGGTGTATATATATTTGTGTGAGTGTGTGTCGTTGTGTGTGATTGAATTGTGCATAAGTTTGTTTCATGTGTTTATATACACAATATATATATTATGTGTATGTATGTCTTTGTATGTATGTTGAGTTATATATGGTTTTGTGAGTGTATAAAGATGAGTATATGCATATATGAATGTTATAGTGGTTTGGATATATATATTTATACATATAAGTATTATCATGCAGTATTGATGAGTAGGACGTGTGTAGTTATAAAAGGATATTTATATCCACATATATTTTCATTTGGGTCTAATTAAATTAGTAATCAAATTATATATATATATATATATATATATATATATATATATATATATATATATATATATATATATATATATATATATATATATATATATATTAAGTGTGAGTCGTGCGTCGAACCTAAACCGACCCGAGGCCAACCGGATGTGTCAATGTTTTCTTAGACATGTTTTAAGTTTCATCTATAATTATAGGTGTTTGATCGTTAGTTTGTCTCATCTCTAGAAGCTTTTTTGTCTTATTTCCATATCAAATCAAGGTGAGTTCCACGGCCCCATTTTCATTACAATTTTATACATCTTTGGGGAAAAGTATGGTCACTCCTTTCGGTCGTGAACTTAATTTATTTTGAATTAACGTGTTACTGTTTACAAGTTATATCTTATACATGAGTTACTGTGTTGTTCTTTAATCACAACTATTTAACTCCGGTGTTGGAGCTGACGGACAGATATTGATAGTACTATTGGGTTGATACTCCCACCAATGTATGTAAGTATACTAGTTGAGACTGACTGTGGTTATGATCGACCCCTGGGTGAATATGTTCCAACAATTGTTGTGTGGTTCGTCATAGGCTTGGTTGTGATGCTCATATGATATTACTTGTGATAAACTGTATACAACTCATACACAGCAACAAGTATTCAATTTATGTTTAAACCTATGAACTCACCAACCATGCGTTGGCTTTTGAGCTGTAATACCCGGATATTTTTCTTGGAAGCCGACGAAAGAAGAAAAAGAGAAATAAAGTCCAAAGTCAGAAAACTCGCCAACATGAAAAAGTAGGGTAAATGGGATATTTGAAGGGAGAGGGCAACCATTACCCTATCCCCACACTCACATTTCAGCTAAAGAGAGAAAGAAGAGATAAAAAGGAGAAGAGAAGAGAAAAGGGTTGGTTCGAGTGGATTCAAGAGAGCAAAATCGTCGTGTAGCGGGTCTAAACGAAGCTCTTCTTCTTGGTGTAGTTTGTGTAAGTTCTAAGACCCCTATTTTACTCGTTTTCAACTGATTTGGGGCTGGAACACATAGTAAACCCGTTTTTGTATGTGTGTGTGCTTGACCTATTTGGATGTGTTTGCGTGTAATGCGTTTGGAGTTTGTTTCCGGGCTTGTGAGTGCTTGAATAGGGTTGTAGTATGCATTTCTAAGGTTTAGGATGGTTGATTTAGGCTTAGAATGAGTTTGGATGAGCTTGGAGCTCGAAAATGGCAGATTGGGTTCGGGATGAACTGCATTCTGCATCGACCGACTGGAGGCCATACGGTCGATTGAAGTGCGATTGTAATTCATTCGCACGACTGAGGTTCAGTCGCACGACTGGAGGCAAGTCGCATGGGGAGTCATCCGACTGAGGGCCCAGTCGCATAAGTACTCATCCGCATTAAGTCCATCCGCATGAGGTCCATTCGCATAAGGTCGATTCGCATAGTGTTCAACCGCATGAGGTCCATTCACACGATTGGGTGTTCATTCGCATTGGTGTTCATCCGTATTGGTCCATTCGCATGATGTTCAGTCGCATGGAGGCCATGCGACTGAAGGGTGCCCATACACCCAAATAGGGCTGTTGTACCCAAGGAGGAGCATAGTTTAATTACTGGCTTTCTGGGGAAAGTGCAGATGTAAGTTTTGACGTGGAACTTCCCGTAGGTATATGTAAGATGACCATTCAGGTCTTAGAGGGTATGTTGGGCATGATGATGTTGCATGTTATGCGTGATGTATGTTATGTATGTGTGATGATGCCCTGTATGATGTTGCTACTGTGTATGTTGATGTTCCTTATTATGATGAATGTTTATCTTTCCCGTGACTTTACGTGTTATATTAAAGAATGAAACGAAAGTATTATGTAACGTAAAGTGAGAGATAATGAAAGAGGAACATGATGAACGAATGCATGAATTAATGAATGAATGAATGTAAGAAAGGCTTGCAAGCAAATGTATGGAGGGCACACCCAATGAAGGTGTTAGCTCAACGGTGTGCGGGTTAGCTACCCGAAGGATGCACACTGGGGTCCAATCTTTGTGATTGACCATATGTATGGGATCCTTGCCGCTTGCCCTAGGTGACTGGATCAGCTTCGTGCACAATGTTCGTGATTTATTACCATAGGTCCAGCATCAGCTTCGTGCACAATGTTTGGGGTACAACATATGGCATCGATCCAAAATGAAAGAGAAAAGATAAGTGGTGGATGTACTTACCCTAGGTACTGGAGCCAGCTCCGTGCCCAATGTTCAAGGTCTATGAAAGACCTCAGGCTCAGTTACCCGCTTTGTGCACAATGTTCGGGGTAATGTACATATCATCGAAAGTAATGAACGTACGAATGAAAGTAAGAACTTATGAATGAAAGTTAAAGGATGAACAAACAAAAGAAATGAACGGACGAGATATAATAACATTGTAAGAAATGGGATCCTTATCACTCGACCTCAGTAATCATGACTACGTGCCATGAAGAGGGTAAAGTTTGATAGGATCTAGTTAGAAGTAAAAGAGAATGAATGATGAAGATAATAATGATATTACCTATGTGTATGTATGATGTGTGATCGCATAAAAGTAAAGAACGGTTTTAATGAAAGAAAAGTATGTTTTAGTTATAAAAATAGAACTCACTCAGCAACGCTGACTTTTTATGTGTTTTCAGTTAGCAGGTAACGTTGCTGAGGATGGCACAGGGCGGCTACTCAGCTCTTTTGGATGGCATCCATTTACATAATGCTTTTGTGATGTAATGCAACAATATATATTTTGTAATTGATTAATGATGTATTATTTTGCAAAAGCTTTTACGATGAAATGAGATGTCATTTTGATTGTTTCCGCTGCAATGTTTATCTAAGCTAAATAAAAATGTATGTTTGTGCAATGGTCGACCAGCTGTAAGCGTCCCGGGAACAGGGCATTACATGAGCATATCTTTTCAGGTGATAACAATCAAAGGGGATAGCTAGAGCCGATGCCTTAGTAGAGACACTAAGGATTCCAGTAAATCTACATTACTGTTTTAACTATTATTTGAACTCGTTTATGGATACTATGTTGAACATGTCTGTTTGTTGGATTTTATGTTGAATTTGATATTGATTAGCTGATAGACTATGCTGGTCGTGGAACTGACTAACCACGACACAAGTCACCATTGTGTCCGGTGACGCCATGACACGTGGATCTTTGCATTTATTATGTCTCTGTAAACTAACAAGGTGTTATAACAATCCCGTCCGTTACATCCTCGTGTTTCCGCTATAAGCGGGGTGTGAAATTTATAAAGTTAGTAAACTTACTATTTTACATTACACTTTTTTACATCATATTTACAAAGAGTATTGTATTTACCTTTAAATACATTACACGCGGTTACATCAAAAAGTAAAAAATAAAAGCATTGCATTTTGTATTACAAGCTAAGGTTAGTGTGATGTAATGGGATGCTATGTTTGATTACATTGCATTACATTACATTATGTTACACTACATTTACATAGATGTATTACATTACAATACAATGAAAATTACACCTTATATTATATTGAAATGTTAGCTATCGTCATGTAAGTGTAATGTCATATTTCATAGAAATTATTATTATGTAAAGTAAGAAAAATAAGCATTATGTAATGTTCTAAGGTAATTAAATCTTAATGGATGCTAAGTACTATTACATAGTAAATTATTGCATTACACAAACATGATTACACTAAATTACATCAAATTACATTACATTTATATACGTTATCTATAGATACATTACACTACGTGTAAAATTACATTATACTTGTGTTATGTTACTTTTTAGTTCATGTATTATCATGCAATATTTGTTACAAGTTTACGTAAATTAAGAAAGGCAAACTTTATGTAATTGTTAAAGATAGTTGATGTTAACGGGTGCTAAGTACTACTGCATAGATGATAACTACTACGACATACATGTTAAGTACTGTTACATCATTACCTTAATAAGAATACCAAAAAAACGTTTTACAATAATAGAATAAACACTCACTATTATATGATGGTAACATGCAACGTAAAGAGAAGGTCTAGCTACTAGTACGTGGTATCATCTAATGTAATTTACAACGTGCTGATAGTTTGAAAATAATGGAAGCTATTATTTGACATATGGACATATTTATGGGCAGCCACTATGAAACATTTGACTGTGGATTCAAGAAAACAGAATGACAATTGAAATTTCAAATAAAGTTTATGAGAAAGAAGTATGTTGCACGAATTCTGCCATCAGAGATTAATGTGCACAAGAAAAAGGTTTTAGCACCAGCTATGAGTCGACGAAAGACATGAAGAAAGTGTTACAATAAATGGCGTGTTGGAAGAGATAGTCCTCATATACTTAGATGGATGGTTACTAAGTAATTACTTTTTGATGTTCAACATGTTTTATTGCACAACTGATTTTGTAGTTTGGATACGGTTGGTTATGGTTGGGAGGCGAGGTTTTTGATGATTTGGTTATAGCAAAAATATTTAATTACATTACATAATACTAGCATTAAAAATCTAATATACAGTGTAAAATCAGTGTAGTGTAATGTAATAAATATAACGTACGTATGTAAATGAAACGTTAACTAATTAAAATGTCATATATAAATGGTCAGGTAACATAAGAATATTATGTAACTACATTATTATTGTTTAGATAACTTATATTATTGGTTATTATAACAAAGTGATATATGGCTTGGTCTATATTAGTTGCTAACATGATAAGATATTTTACGTCAGGGTAAGTGTCAGTGTAAGTAAATATACATGTGTGAATAAGGGTACTTTCATAAAATAATATAACTTTAGTAAATCTCAATATAAACTTTTATAAAGAATAATTAACATCACCATTACATAATTTTTAATTTTGTTTTATTAAATTAATTAATAGAAAAAAATTAAGTTACATTAAATATCACTAACAGGTCAATTTAATTACCATGTAAAATCCTGTTTCATTAACATTACTGTTTCAAAAACATCCTATTGGTTAGCACCATCGGAAATGAAAGAATTATCGAGTCAACCACAAGAGCTCTTGGATAAAAGTTTTATTTGACCTAGTTACCAGTTATGGGGAGCACCAACCTTGTTGGTTACAAAGAAGGATTGGTCGTTCTAGTTGTGCATAGAGTATCGAAACTCAAAGAAGTTGACTATAAAAAAAACCTGAGACCCTCCCCCAAGGAATTATGATCCATTCTATCAGTTGCATGCCAATGCACTTATCAAAGATCAATCTCTAAACAAATTATTTTCAGTGAGGGTTTAAGAAGATAATATCCGAAGACAACCTTTAGGACTCGTAATCAAAAAATACGAGTTCTTAGTTATGTTGTTTGGTTTGACTACCGCTCTCGGAGAATTATGGATTTAATGAATCGAGTATGTAAACCATACTAGGATAAGCTTGTGTTGTATCTATATATGATATCGTCATCTATTGCAATTAAAGAAAGAACACGAGCAAGCCCTGATGATGATTCTGAAGTTGTGTAAGAAGAGAAATACTATCCTAAATTCTCTAAAGTAAAATAAAATAAAATAAAAACAAAAAAAATTCATGATTATATGAGTTCAAGTTTCTTGGTCGTGTGATTAAAGAGGAGCAAATTCACATAGCCCCGGGTAATCTTGAAGCGGTCAAGAAGTGGAACACACCTAAGACACCTTTGTAAATTGGATAGTCATTAGGATTGGCTGGGAACTACAGACGGTTCATTGTGAATTTCTCAAAGACTACCTAACCATGGATGATATTAACCTAAAACATAAGAAATTCAGTTAGAGATCTAAGCAAGAAGTGGCTTCTAAAACATTATAGGACAAAGTATCTAACATGCTGATATTGACTCTTCCTGATGGTTAAAATGTTTTTTATGGTATCCTGCGATGCATCACATCAAGGACTCGGTTACATGCTGAAGCAAAAGGCAAGGTAATTGCCTATGCCTCTCGACAACTAAAAATCACAAAACGGATTATAAAACGTATGAATAGAATCGGGTGTTGTAGTATTCACACTTAAGATTTGAAAGCGCTATCGACACAAGACTAAGTGTGACATTTATATCGATCTTAATAGCCTTCAACACACATTTGATCGAGAGGAACTGAACATGCGTCAGAGACAATGGACCGAGCTTCCTAATGATCATGATTGTGAGATTTGACATCATCTTAGGAAAAAAGAATGTGGTGGCTGATACGTTAAGAAGGAAGTAGCATGTTAAACCCTTACATGCACGATCCTAGGTAATGACCATCCACTCAACCCTATACACTCAGATTTTATTAGCATAGAGTTAGTGATCGAAGGAGGAGAATGTTGCAAGCAAGGAGACTTGTGGGTTAGATAAACAAATGGAAAGCAAAGAGGATGGTATGCAATATTTCATGAGTCTTATATAGGTGTTAGGGTGGGAAAATGAACAAGAATTGATTATGAATGAGACACATAAGTTGAGATATTTTGTTCATCCTAGCGCGAACAAAATGTGTCCGGATCTTAAAGTACTATATTAGTGGCTAAGTATGAATAAAGGAATTGCTTCTTGTGGTGGTAGATACTTAACTTGCACCAAGAGTAAAGCTGAACATCATAAGCTTTTGCGCTTACTACGACAACCGGAAATTCTTGAATGGAAATGGAAAAATATGACAATGAATTTCATTACTAAGTTGCTTATGGCATGTAGCGGGCATAACTCGATTTGGGTTATTGTGGATTGAATGATGAAACCCGCTCATCTCTTATCAATTTGAGAAGATTTCAAAATGGAATAGTAAGAAAGGATCTATGTGAACTAAATTATGGCTACACATGGAGTGCTGGTATCGATCGTATCGGATCGTGATGGTCTGGCAGACTCTTTAAAAGGCAATGGGCATTCGGTTAGACTTAAGTATTATATGGACCCTTGAGAAAAGGCCCATGGCTTAAATGATTGTTTTCAGCGAATGTTAGGACACTCATTTACTATAAATGAACTTTCTTATAACAACAGTCGTCATACGAGCATTAGATGTGCTCCATTTAAGGCGATGCATGGAAGGAAATGACTTTCACCTGTATTTTGGACTAACGGTGAAAATTAGTTAACAGATCCTATCATACAATAAACAACCAGTAAGATATTTGAAATTAAAGACAGACTCAAGGCAGCCAGAGATCACTACAAAAGTTATGTTGATAATCGAAAATACTCGAATAGATGATAAGCTTCATTTCAAGGGGAAAAAATAGAAATCATGGCTAGAAAACTTAAGCAGTTGAATCACAGTAAGATCCCAATTTTCAGAGTTCAACGGAACTCTAAGCGAAGCCTAAGTCTACTTGAGTGCTGGAAGATCAAAAGAAACTTAAATATTCGCATTTGTTTACGAATAAAGCTTCAAGTTCTAATTCCAGCTGAATTTCGGGATGAAATTCTCTCAACTGTGGGATACTGTGACATCCGCCACTCTCGTGTCCGTTAATCAACCTGTAGTTCGTTATCTATCATTTAAGCATTAAATGTTTACGTATAACTAAATTGTCTACAATTGCATTAAATGCTATTGTTAGCTAGTCGTGTTAATTTTTTTTCTTTTTTTTAATTTGTAAAATAATAGATTGAGTAATATTATATTATTACTATTATTATTATCATTGTTATTATTATTATTATTATTATTATTCATTATTATTAATATTATTATTCATTAATAATAATAGTAATAATAATAATATTATTATTATTATTATTATTATTATTATTATAATTATTATTATTATTACTATTATTATTATTATTATTATTATTATTATTATTATAATTATTATTATTATTATTACTATTATTATTATTATTATTATATTATTATTATTATTATTATTATTATTATTATTATTATTATTTTGCGTAATTAATAAGTTCGTGATTACATTTTTGACATCGTTAGTAGTCGTGTGCAATTCTAATTTATAAAATAATAAATTAGACGACGACTACTACTACTATTATTATTATTATTATTGTCATTGTATCATTCGTGGAAAATCTGGCAAATCGTGCTTGTGATGCCGCCAATCTTAATGCGCTAACATTATATTGCGTCATGTCATAGCACGTGCTTATATTTCCCTAAATTTATTTGTTAAGTGTTTCGTTATAAAGTTTGGGTTAATTAAAAATAGGAAAGAAAAGTCTAGGGTTTAAAATAAATAATTTTTAAATTAAGAGGAATTAATTTCTAAATAGTTCAGGGTCTAAAATGTAAAATCTAATAATATATATATATATGTGTGTGTAAACACCGGCCGATCCTAAATCACCCCAGTGCCGTGAACCTCCTGTCGCGAACGAACCACCACCGGCCGCCCCCCTTGACGCGATCGATTCCGGTGATCATCTTCCCCACTCACTCGGTATCCGTTGGTAACGTCTAGCTTTATCTTGTTTCATTTCGTCTCATTTCATTACGGTTTGTTAATCAGGTTAGGTTCGGGTTAACGTTTCGCGACGCAACGGGTATTCGGGAGCCGATATTGATATGTGCGGGTTCATTCTGTGTGTCCGTGCATCTTTTTATGTACAAATATAATATATATATATATATATATATATATATATATATTTATATTTATATATATATATATATAATTGCATATGTATGTAAATATCAAGACCCAATATGTATCTCAGGTCAGAGGATACCAAATGATGTTCGCCTTTACTCAAAATTACTTATGATCAATCAGGAAGATTCCATGTAGTAATGTTTGAGATGTAGGTCAATCTAATATTTGTATCCCATAAATATCTATGAACTTTGGCAGCAACCTTTTGCTCTATATTCATCCATATGAATATCTACCAATCCAAGTTCATAATAGCATTAACTTCACACATGTTCCCACAAGCATGAACAACTACAGATGTTCTGAGTAAACAATTTACTCATGGATTTTAAACATGCAAAATATAAATATTCGTTGAATCATTATAACAAAATAATTCATTCAAGTAATAAAGGGTTTCAATATCTCATTACAGAAATTAAAGATCAAATCCAGTCACTAGAAAATTGCAGTCTCATGGCACAAGCATGACTTTCATGCTTTTCCTTTTCAAGAAGCTTCGTGAGTGGATCCGTAATGTTTTGATCCGTGTGAACTTTGCGAATACATATCTTTCCCTTTTCAACTTCATCCCTTATGTAGTTGAATCTACGTTCAATGTGCCTAGTCTTTTGATGTGCACGAGGTTCCTTGATTTGAGTAATTGCACCCTCGTTATCATAAAGAATTTCTAGGGGGTCCTGAATGGAAGGGACCACCCCTAGATCGGTAATGAACTTCTTTAACCATGCAGCTTCCTGAGCTGCTAATGAAGCGGCGATGTATTCTGATTCTGTAGTTGATAATGCTACCATATCTTGCTTAGAGCTCTTCCAAGTGATCGCTCCTCCATTCACGATGAAAATGTACCCCGATTGTGATCGTGAATCATCCCGATCAGTTTGGAAACTCGCATCCGTGTAACCCTTTACAACGAGTTCCTCTTTACTAGATCCATAGATTAGGAACATATCTTTAGTCCTCCTCAGGTACTTAAGTATGTTCTTAACATCCATCCAATGACTGCTTCCAGGATTTTGTTGGTATTGGCTTGTCATGCTCAAAGCGTGTAACACCCGGAAATTTCGATTTGGAGTGTCATGCGACTGGGGCGTCCAATCGCGTAGAAGTCGCACGACTGGAGCTCCATACGCATGATAGTCGCACGATTGGAGTGTCCAATCGCATGGAGCTCATGCGGCTGAAGGTTCAGTTGCATAGAAGCTCGGGCGACTGGACTGTAGTATTTAAGGGAGAGGGCAACCCTTACCCTCTCCCCACACTTGCGAAACCAGAGAGAAAGAAGAGAAACGAGAAAAGAGGAGAAGAAAGCTTGGTTCAAGCGGGTTCGAGAGTGCAAAATCGACGTGTAGCGGGTTGAATCAAAGCTCTACTTGACGGGATAGTTCATGTGAGTTCTAGGACCCCTCTTTTACACGTTTGTGAAGGATTTTGGGGCTGGAACACATCTGAAACTATTTTGGGTTTTGGGTGTTTAACCCGTGTATGTATGAATGTGTATGTGTATAGTGTGTTTAGAGTGCGATTTTGGACGTGTATGTGCTTGAATGTTGTCATAGTATGATTCCCTAAGGTTTAAGAGGGTTAATTTGGGCTTAAAACGAGTTTGGAAGGATTTGGAGGTCGTGAGTCGCGACTGCAGTTCGGGATGAACTGCAATCGCTGCCCAGTTAGGGCTTGGCGACTGGAGGGCCAACCACACGACTGAAGGACGATTGATGCTCAACCGCACGACTGGGGCTCAATCGCACGACTGGAAGTTCAGTCGCACGACAGGTCATACGACTGAGGGCTCAGTTGCATACGCCCATTCGCTTAGCTGTTCAGTCGCACGACTGAGGGTTCAGTCGTGTAGGAGTCCATCCGCATAAGTCCAATTGCATAGTGTTCAACCGCCTGGAGGCCATGCGACTGAAGGGTGCCCAATCGCCCAAGTAGGGCTGTTGTGTACGAGGAGAGACGTAGTTCAATTACCGGCCTTTAGGAAAAGAGCTGGGTAGGAAATGATGTGATAGCTCCCATAGGTACATGAGCGATAACTGTCGAGGCTTAGATGTCAAGTGGGCACGATGACGATAGAATTGCATTATATGCAGGATGTATGTATGATAAGTACGATGTAGCCTTGTATGATGGTAATGACTGATGATTTGTAAATGTCGAGGTTCCTTGTTTTGATGTATGTTTATCTTTTCGTATCTTTACGTATATGTTGATGAACGAATAAAAAGTATTATGTAAAGTAAAGTGAAAGATAATAAAGAGGAACGTAATGAATGAACACATGCATTAATGAATGAAAGAACGAACGTAAAGCTAAAGAGTGTATGTATGAGGTGAGCGACTCTGTGTCGCAATAGACTCAAAGGGGGATCTTTGTCGCGTACCCCGGTGCTGTGTCAGTCTTCGGACATGAGTCGGGGGTTTGTTTGTCAAGCCCCGGCACAGCATCAGTCTTCGGACATGAGTCGGGGGTATTGCATGAGACAAGATAGAGAGATGAGATCTCTGTCGCGTATCCCGGTACTGTGTCAGTCTTCGGACATGAGTCGGGGGTTTGTTTGTCAAGTCCCGACACAGTATCAGTCTTCGGACAAGAGTCAGGGGTATTGCATGAGACGAGATAGTGAGGTGAGCAACTTTGTCTTAAAACAGACTTGGATGGAATTCAATCTAGATGATTGACTCGACGGGATCTTTGTCGTGTATCCCGGTGCTGTGTCAGTCTTCGGACATGAGTCGGGGGTTTGTTTGTCAAGCCCCGGCACAGCATCAGTCTTCGGACATGAGTCGGGGATATTGCATGAGACAAGACCTAGACGAGAAAGAGAATTATGAAAGGAAGTATGAAACGAATGAAAGTTAATGAAAGTAATGAAAGTTAAAGAATGAACGAATGAAAGTAACGAACGGAAGGAACGTAATGATAACGTATGAAATGGGATCCTTGTCACTCGACCTTAGTAATCATGGCTGTGTGCCATGAAGAGGGTAAAGTGTGACCGGCTCCAGAAAGAAGTAAAAGAAAAGAAATGTATGAAAGTTAAAGATAGATAATGAGCGAATGACAGATAGAGACCGAACGAAAGTAAAGTTAAAGAATGAATGAGAACACAAAAAGATAATAAAGAAATTATATACGTGTACGTATGATGTGTGATCGCATGTATGTAAAGAACGGTTTTAACGAAAGGAAAGTATGTTCTATTATAAAACTAGAACTCACTCAGCAACGATGACTTTGATGTGTTTTCAGTTGGCAGGTAAGGTTGCTGAAGATGGCACGGGGTGACTACTCAGTTCTTTTGGGATGGCATTCCTTTGTACATTATGTTGCATACAAGTATTTGTTGAGGATTCAAATAAACGGGATTTCTTAAGGAATCCTCTTAGTTTTAAATGTTTCCGCAACAAGCATTTAATGTTATGTAATGCAAAAATATGTATTTTGTAGCTAATCAACGATGTATTATTTTGCAAAAGCTTTTATGATGAAATGAGAATGTCCTTTTATCGATTCCGCTACATGATTTTACTTAGTAAATGTAAACTATATGTTTAATGTGCAATGAATGACCCACTGTAAGCGTCGCGGGAACGGGGCCTTATAAGTTGGTATCAGAGCCAAAGTTTAAGTGAAACGGGTAAATTTTCAAATAAACCTTAACTTAAACTGAGAATGGGATGGAAAGGGAAGGAATGCCAATCTGAGTAGCTGCGTGCCATCAGGTATTTTCTTAAAGTTAACCGGTATTATGTGCGCATGTTATGTGTTTATGTGCTACTGTTAGATTTAGATGCTAATATAGTCAGGACAGGTAATGTTTGGGGTATGAAAAGTAAGGTAAGTGGCTAATCACAACTGATCACAGTAATTAGGGACTTACTATACTTGACACGAACCGAGCTATTCCTTTGAATGACCAGGTTGGTGTTTGAATCTTTCAGTGTATTACAGAGGATGGCCGGTGGTAGATCTTCTAAGGCTTCACGTGGTGGAGGTGGTGGCGGATGTGGCGCTGAACCGCGGGTCACGAGAGGAAGGCCTAGAGTTGAAAAAGTGGTTCATGAAGAACCCAAAACCCCTCATCCGGAGGGCGGTGATGAGAGTGCTAACCTGAGAGCCTCGATGAGAGAGGCGGTTGGGGAAGAAGTGCACCATGCCATGCAGACGATCTTACCGTCAGTGGTGACTGAAGTGATAAAGGCTGTTAGGGATGAGGAGAGACAGGAAAGGAGTAAACCTTCGGGTGAAAGGAGGCGGACGGAGACTGGAACGGTTTTCTCCGATGAGGAGGAAGAGAAGGAGGAGCCTGTGCAGGAGGCGGCACGAGGCTGTAACTATGGGGCATTTCAACGATGCAAGCCCCAAGTTTTGATGGTAATGGCACTGCTGCTGCTGCTCACCGGTGGGTGAGGGAAATGGAAGTCATGCTGAATATCAGCGAGTGTCGGGAGGATCAGGAAGTGAAGTTTGCCGCCCACTCTTTCGTGGACTCAGCTTTGTGCTGGTGGGACAACATAGTCCAAGTTGTGGGTAGCCGGGTTAGCAGAAGAATGAGATGGTCAGAGTTGAAGAGGCTGGTGATTGAGGAGTTCTGTCCTCACCGTGAGATGGATAAGGTTGAAAGGGAGTTCCTGCAGTTGGAAGTGGAGACGAGGACACATCAACAGTACACCACTAAATTCAACGAGATGGCACAACTGGTGCCGGAACAGGTGACACCTCTTTCGCGGAAAATTAAGAGGTACATTCAGGGCTTGCCGGCAGATATCCGCAGGCACATGATCGCATCCCAACCCAGCACGTTCAGGTCGACGGTAGATCTAGCAGGAAGGTTGTACGACGAGCAGGAGGCGATAGCGATAACGGGCGAAGCAGAGGAGCAAGCCTATGTTCAGAAGGGGAAAGGAAGGCGAGATAGTGATGGGGGAATGGAGGCTGAAGGTAAAGTGATGAGGATCGATGATCAAGAGAGGATAACAAGGAGGAATGAGGTATGCAAGAGGTGTGGTAGAGGTCATGACGGGGAGTGCAAATGGGGACTGAGCGTTTGTTTTCAATGTGGAAAGGAAGGTCACAGGGCAAGGGAATGCCGTGTGGCTAAGTGCTGCAGCTGTGGTGAGACGGGACATCTGAGCAAGGATTGTAGGAAGTCAAGGGCAGGAAGCTCCAGTGCGAGGAAGGAGGACAGAGGCTGAAGGCTAGAGCGGACTTTGAGTTGACGACAGGTATGTTTCTGGTAATTTAAGTTTAAGCCCTTATACCTTGAATGTGATGCCGGTAGTAGTTCGTTCATACTGCCTTCTGTTATGAGTTGCATGGTAGGAGTGGAAACATCTAGGAGCCTTTTGATGTAGAGATTACTATTAGTAGATTCACTAGGTTACTTGATGCCCTAGAGGATTGCATGATGCAATTGAGAAAGCTGTGTCACCCATTGTCTGGAGAACAGTTTCAGCCTGTGATTGGTTCATCGAACGGCAACGTACGCATAGTTTTGACGTTGTAGCAAACAAGTAGAATGGGAGGTCGGAAGCAAAAGAAAAAGGTAAATTTGATTTGGGCCACCAAAGAAGCCGATTTGCCTTTCAATCGCAGTGTACCTGCAAGGAACCTGAGAAAAACCGATCTTGGTGTAGTTATATTTGGAACAACACATAGCACGATTAATGAACGCCTTTGTCATCAGTTGTTTGGTTTGCAAGAGGGTCATTATTCATACATAAAGAACATCAAACATGGGCCTGGGGTAAGCAGCAACTTTACGCAAGTTAAAGGCCTTGTTCTTCAAGCACTAAAGCTGAGGGTTCTCAGTGATGCTCTGAAGCTCAATGATTATGACGCCGAGCCTTTGCTCAGATATTATGATGTTTCTTTTAATTATAGTAACCGCACTCTACATGGCATATTTGAGACCGCAGGTCCTGGTCAAATGAACATCGATCAGTACGCATGGGTTGCCGATGGAGATAGTCAAAGATAGACCAGAAGTCGAATGTTGATAAACGATGTGGAGCGATAGGATTCTAAGTGATAGACTGAAAAGAGATGGGACAGTATTGCCCGCGGAGGTTTAAGGAACAACAGGTTTCGGGGACGAAACCCGTTTAAGGGGGTGGACTTGTAACACCCGGAATATACGATTTGGAGGGTCATGCGACTGGGGCATCCAATCGCGTGGAAGTCGCACGACTGGAGCTCCATACGCATGATAGTCGCACGATTGGAGTGTCCAATCGCATGGAGCTCATGCGGCTGAAGGTTCAGTTGCATAGAAGCTCGAGCAACTGGACTGTAGTATTTAAGGGAGAGGGCAGTCCTTACCCTCTCCCCACACTTGCGAACCAGAGAGAAAGAAGAGAAACGAGAAAAGAGGAGAAGAAAGCTTGGTTCAAGCGGGTTCGAGAGTGCAAAGTCGACGTGTAGCGGGTTAATCAAAGCTCTACTCGACGGGATAGTTCATGTGAGTTCTAGGACCCCTCTTTTACACGTTTTGAAGGATTTTGGGGCTGGAACACATCTGAAACTATTTTCGGGTTTTGGGTGTTTAACCCGTGTATGTATGAATGTGTATGTGTATAGTGTGTTTAGAGTGCGATTTTGGACGTGTATGTGCTTGAATGTTGTCATAGTATGATTCCCTAAGGTTTAGGAGGGTTAATTTGGGCTTAAAATGAGTTTGGAAGGATTTGGAGGTCGTGAGTCACGACTGCAGTTCGGGATGAACTGCAATCGCTGCCCAGTTAGGACTAGGTGACTGGAGGGCCAACCGCACGACTGAAGGACGATTGATGCTCAACCGCACGACTGGGGCTCAATCGCACGACTGGAGGTTCAGACGCATGACAGGTCATACTACTGAGGGCTCAGTCGCATACGCCTATTCGCTTAGCTATTCAGTCGCACGACTGAGGGTTCAGTCGTGTAGGAGTCCATCCGCATAAGTCCAATTGCATAGTGTTCAACCGCCTGGAGGCCATGCGACTGAAGGGTGCCCAATCGCCCAAGTAGGGCTGTTGTGTATGAGGAGAGACGTAGTTCAATTACCGGCCTTTAGGAAAAGAGCTTGAGTAGGAAATGATGTGATAGCTCCCGTAGGTACATGAGCGACAACTGTATATGCAGGATGTATGTATCATAAGTACGATGTAGCCTTGTATGATGGTAATGACTGATGATTTGTAAATGTCTAGGTTCCTTGTTTTGATGTATGTTTATCTTTTCGTATCTTTACGTATATGTTGATGAACGAATAAAAAGTATTATGTAACGTAAAGTGAAAGATAATGAAAGAGGAACGTAACAAATGAACACATGCATTAATGAATGAACGAATAAACGTAAAGCTAAAGAGTGTATGTATGAGGTGAGCGACTCTGTGTCGCAACAGATTCGAAGGAGGATCTTTGTCGCGTACCCCGGTGCTATGTCAGTCTTCGGACATGAGTCGGGGGTTTGTTTGTCAAGCCCCGGCACAGCATCAGTCTTAGGATATGAGTCGGGGGTATTGCATGAGACAAGATAGAGAGATGAGATCTCTGTCGCGTATCCCGGTGCTGTGTCAGTCTTCGGACATGAGTCGGGGGTTTGTTTGTCAAGCCCCGGCACAGTATCAGTCTTCGGACATGAGTCGGTGGTATTGCATGAGACGAGATAGTGAGGTGAGCAACTTTGTGTTGCAACAGACTCAGATGGAGTTCAATCTATCTGATTGACTCGACGGGATCTTTGTCACATATCCCGGTGCTGTGTCAGTCTTCGGACATGAGTCGGGGGTTTGTTTGTCAAGCCACAACACAACATCAGTCTTCGGACATGAGTCGGGGATATTGCATGAGACAAGACCTAGATGAGAAAGAGAATTATGAAAGGAAGTATGAAAAGAATGAAAGTTAACGAAAGTAATGAAAGTTAAAGAATGAACGAATGAAAGTAACGAACGGAAGGAACGTAATGATAACTTATGAAATGGGATCCTTGTCACTCAACCTCAGTAATCATGGCTGTGTGCCATGAAGAGGGTAAAGTGTGACCGGCTCCAGAAAGAAGTAAAAGAAAAGAAATGTATGAAAGTTAAAGATAGATAATGAGCGAATGACAGACAGGGAACGAACGAAAGTAAAGCTAAAGAATGAATGAGAACACAAAAAGATAATAAAGAAATTATCTACGTGTACGTATGATGTGTGATCGCATGTATGTAAAGAACGGTTTTAATGAAAGGAAAGTATGTTCTATTATAAACTAGAACTCATTCAGCAACGCTGACTTTGATGTGTTTCCAGTTGGCAGGTAAGGTTGCTGAGGATGGCACGAGGCGACTACTCAGTTCTTTTGGGATGGCATTCCTTTGTACATTATGTTGCATACAAGTGTTTGTTGAGGATTCAAATAAACGGGATTTCTTAAGGAATCCTCTTAGTTTAAATGTTTCCGCAACAATCATTGTAATGTTACGTAAAGCAAAAATATGTATTTTGTAGCTAATCAACGATGTATTATTTTGCAAAAGCTTTTATGATGAAATGAGAATGTCCTTTTATCGATTCCGCTACATGATTTTACTTAGTAAATGTAAACTATATGTTTAATGTGCAATGAATTGTCAACTGTAAGCGTCCCGGGAACGGGGCCTTACAAAGCGCATGACACGTCCGGTCTAGTGCATATCATTGCATACATGATGGATCCTATAGCAGACGCATATGGTATGGGATTCCCTTCATTTTGTCTTGCTCATCCTTTGAGCTTGGACATTGAGTCTTACTCAATATTGTTCCTCTTTGAATAGGTACAATACCTTTCTTAGAGTTTTCCATCTTGAACCTTTTCAAGATCTTGTCAATGTATGCACTCTGATTTAAACCTATCAACCACCTTGATCTATCCCTATAGATCTTTATTCCTAAAATATAGGTGGCTTCACCAAGATCCTTAATGGAGAAACAGTTTCCAAGCCAGGTTTTACACCTTCCATGGTTGGAATGTCATTTCCAAATAGTAGGATGTCATCGACATATAATACTAGGAAAGTGATGATGCTCCCACTAGTTTCTTATATACACATGCTTCATCAGCGTTTTTGATGAACCCAAATTTGACTATTTCTTCATCAAAACGGTGATTCCAACTTCTTGATGCTTGCTTCAATCCATAGATTGATTTCTTTAACTTGCATACTTTGTTAGGATGTTTTTGATCGACAAAACCTTTAGGCTGAACCATATAGACATCTTCATCAAGATATCCATTTAGAAAAGCTGTTTTGACATCCATTTGCCAAATCTCATAATCAAAATGAGCAGCTATGGCAAATAATATCCTAATAGACTTAGCATTGCTACTGGTGAGAAGGTCTCATCATAATCAACCCCTTGAGTTTGAGTGAAACCTTTTGCTACAAGTCTAGCTTTATAAGTATCCAAGTTCCCATGCATATTGGTTTTGTTATTGAAAACCCACTTACTTCCAACTATCTTGGAGTTAAAAAATGGTTCAACCAAGTCCCATACTTAGTTGTCATACATGGATTGAATCTCAACGTTCATGGCTTCAAGCCATTTGTCACAATCCAAATAGGACATTGCATCACGATATGTGGTTGGTTCATCGGAATCTACCACATAGCATCCATCTATGAAAAATCCATATCTCTCAGGTGGATTACTAATTCTACCAGATCTGCGAACGTTTTGTATATTGATCAACCACTTGATCATTCTCAACATCCTCATGTTGAGTACTAGTGTCAACCGAACATGTATCGGTTTGTGGTTCTTGATCCTCCTCAAGATCCACAGTTCTACTGCTAGTTCCTTCCGTAAGAAACTTAGCTTCTAAGAACTCAGCCTTCTTGGCAACAAACTCCTTTTGTTCCAATGGATCATAGAAATAATATCCCATAGAATCTCTAGGATATCCAATGAAGATACACTTAGTGGAACAGCTTTCTAGCTTGTTTGAGGTGGGAGTCTTAACATAAGCCTCACAACCCCATATCTTTAAGTATGAAAGAGATGGAACCCTTCCATGCCATATTTCAAAAGGTGCCGTTTCTACTTTCTTGGTTGGGGCCATATTCAAAATACGGGTCCCTGAGAGCAAAGCGAAACCCCAAAATGATAGAGGCAGTGAGCTTCTAGCCATCATAGATCGAACCATATCCAATAGAGTTCGATTTCTCCGCTCGGACACACCATTATGTTGTAGTGTTCCAGGTGGAGATAGTTGTGAGATAATACGACAACTTCTAAGATGATCTCTAAAAGCATCATTTAGGTATTCACCTCCTCTATCGGTGTGGAGAATTTTTATTTTCTTGTTGAGTTGATTTTCTACTTCATTTTGGAAGATTTTGAACATTTCAAAAGCTTCATCTTTGTGTCTTAGTAAGTACACATAACCATATCGACTATAGTCGTTGGTAAAGGTAATGAAGTTGTTAGGTCCCTTAAAAGATTAACATTTAGTCTTTATTGTTTAGTGTCTATTTTGTATCTTATACTAGTATAGGGACTTTTTGTGTAAATTTAGTTCCTTAGGTTCTAGTATAAATAGCTTAGACGTAGTATAGATTGAAGTAGTTGTATGTTTTTATGAGAACTGCTCTCTATCATTTGTAATCGTCTTTGCTATCAATGAAATATGAATTTTGTTGATTTTGCATGATTTGATTACAATTGCTTGTATTTTACTTTGAATTGTTCATATAATTGTTACAGATTGCTCTAATTGATCCTATCAATTGGTATCAGAGCTTTCGGTTGAGTGTTTTTGAAGGTTCTGTCGAAGATAGAAACTTCAAAAATCCACTGAAATCTGTAATCAATCGACAATTCAAGTGAAATATTGTGAATCGAAGCTGTGTTTCATCATCTGAGACATGTTTTGAATCACAAATTGCAGTTTATCTCATAAAATCAAGTGAATTAGTGAAAAACAGTTCGAATAAGTGTTCTTGAGTGTTCGACTTTGAATCTCCAAAATTCATCGAAATCTGTTGATAATTACTGAAATTGAGGTTATAGGATTGATTATCGGTATAATCATGAACTAATTGTGAAATTTCAGCTCAATTCATCGACAATTGAAGGATTTTGAGATTTCTGAGTTCGTTAAATTCATAAGAATCTAATGAATGTGTCGTATTAGGGTTGAAAAACACTTAAATTTGCCTAAGTGTTTGATCGTTTGAGAACTGTACAGTCGTTTGAGAACTGTGCAGTCGTTTTACCCCTGGACATATTACCACTGTGGAGTCGTATTACCACAGTGTGGTAGTCTCACTGGTTGGACATACTACCACTGTGTAGTCGTTTTACCCCTGGACATATTACCACTGTGGAGTCGTATTACCACTGTGTGGTAGTCTCACTGGTTGGACATACTACCACTGTGTAGTCGTTTTACCCCTGGTCATATTACCACTGTGGGTACTCTGGTTGGACATACTACCACTGTGTAGTCATATTACCTTGAGTCGTATTACCACAGTTTCACTTGGACATATCAACACTGTGTGGTCGTATAACTACTGTGTGGACATACAACCACTGCGATAGTTTCTATTGTGTTGGAAATTTTCTAAGGCATTCCCTTAGACATATCAGCTGGTCGTTTTACACTGTTGAGACGTTTTACACTGTTGAGACGTATCACCACTGTTCGGACATATCAGCCTTGACACTTGGAATTTTTTCATCAAATTTCAAAAATCCAAAAAATATTTTTTTTAAATCATTTTCTTAATTCAAAAGCTTAGAAAACAACAAAAATATGAAAAATGGTGAAATTAGAAGATTCTGAGAACAGAGTTCCAAAACTTAAAAACAGAGCTGATTTTAAAAACTAGTCTCTTAGACTGAAACATCATTTGAATTCCATAGACACAGATCTGTGGAAATCAATTGAAAAGGGACCATACATTCCTGTGACTACTGATGGTCCAGACAGAGGATTTGTGTATACAAAAGATACACAAGAGCCATATCCAGAAGATAACCTACATGGAGAAGACTTAAAGAGGGTGAAAAATGATGTTAAAGCCTATTCTCTCATGTGAAAAGGGTTACCTTTGGAAGTATTATCCAGACTTGAAAACTACCAAACTGGATATACAATGTATAAAGCTTTGAAGATCATACGTGAAGGAGGGAAAGAAATCCAAGATCTGAAAAAGCAAAAACTAAAAAGGCAATTGGAATTATTTGAGCACATCTCAGGAGAAACAATAAATCAAATGATGAATAGGTTTGTGCAATTAACTATAGAAATGTCTACTTTGGGAATTAAGAATGATCTTGAGGATCTAAACAACAGACTTCTGAATGCACTACCATCTTCTTGGAAACAAACTGTTACTTTGTTGAAACATACTGAAAAGTTTCCAATGGATCTTGATCTACTCATTGCTAAAATTGAATCTGTAGAGATTGATGAGAGCTCAAGAAATAATGATAGACATGCATCAACAACTCAGTATAAGTATGTTGCTTCACCAGCAAATACTGTAGAGAATGCATTTCTGGCTAAAGACCAATCAACTCCTGAAGATGAAGGTGATCTGTTTGTGGGAGCAGGATTCTTCACCAGTACACCTGCTTACTCCACTCAACCACAACCACAGTCTTCACCTAAAGCTCAAATGCCTAAACCTTCAACTGAGATGCCATCTTCCTCAAACTCTCCCAATCCAAGTAAAGTGAAAGATGTGATCAACATTCTTTTACAAGATGAAGAGTCAAAAACTGCTTTCACTGCTTTCATGGCAAGCTTTCAAGCTTATCAAGGCAGTCATCTGACTCAAATGGAGCTAGTTTTACAAGATTTGTTTGAAATGGATCCAGATGATGTAGAAGAAATGGATCTTAACTGGCAAATGGTCATGATAGCATACAAACACAAAGCATTCCTATTCTAACAGAAATTACAAACCCAGTGCAAACAAAACTGTTGGGTTTGATAAATCAAAATCAAGATGCTTTAACTGTAACAGCTATGGTCATTTTTCAAGAGAATGTAAAGCTCCAAGAAACCAAGGAGGAAATACTCAAGGCAGCTCAAATGGTCAAAAATATCAGCAACATGCAAACAAGACTTTTCAGAAGCCATATCAAAGTCTACCAATGCCAGAACCCAAAGAAGAGAAGAAAAGTGAGGAAACTAAGAAGGCGCTGGTTGTAAACATCAAAGATGGTTATGACTGGAGTGCATATGCAGAGCAATTTACAGCTGATCTCACTGCTAATCTGGCACTAGTTGCTGAAGTTGATGATGAAGACTGGTCTGAAGTTAAAGATCCTAAATATGATGAATCAGATCAAGAAGAAGAGTATGATTGGAGCGACAAATCAGACCCAAAAGATGAGGTTGCTCTTATGGCTCAATCAGAACAACCAAAGGTTGTTAACTCTTCTGATACTGAATCTTCAAACTCATATCCTGAAATACCAGTAGACGTGAGAGAGAAAATGTGCACAAAAGCATGTTTTGAACTAGTTGAACACTACAGAACATATTCATTCAAAATATGTGACAAGCTCAAACAAGAAGAATCAAGGCACAATAAACTAAAATCAGATCACAAAATTGCTGATGAAAAGATAATGTCTCTTCAAGCTTCATGGAACAAAACTATTAAAGAACTTGAACTTGCAAAGAAACAACTTGAAGAGATGAACAAAACACTTGAACAAGAAAAATTGGACATGCAGCAACTCAAATAGATTTAGCCAAAGTTAAAAGCTCAAAGAAAATTGTTGAGCAACTGGTGAATGGAAGAAATGACAAAGATAAAACAGGACTAGGATTCACACATGAACCTATGCCTGAATCAATCTCAAAAACATTACCAGAGAATTTCAATACGCATGATCATTCACCAGAAAACAAAGCTAAACTGAAAGAATTTCAAGATCAAAAGAACTTTAAAAAGAAAAATGTTGAAGTTTATGAAGAAACTGACTTAGACAAGATCAAAATGGTCATCCAATCAAAGTCAAATCGTATGAACCTCAACAAAATCAAAAGAAGCTGTTTGTACCAAAAGGTGAAACTGTTATTGAACAAAGTGAACAAATGAGTGAAAAATCTACTGAATTCAATAACAAACTTAAAGGAAAATGTGAGCAAGCTAAAACAGATAATAATATTTCTGATGATTCAAGTTCAAATGAACTAACTGAAGTACAAGAGTGTCAAAAGGAATCTTCTCAAGATTCAACTAAACTTCAAAGCAAGAAAACTTCATCAAGATTGAGAAATCAAAGACGAAGAAAAGCTGCAAAAGCAAAGAAAACTGAATCAATTAATCAGTCACAGAACAATACTCAAATTAAACCTGTGAAGTTTGTGTCTGCAGGAACTTTTGACTTGAACACAAACACAAAAATAACAACTACACCTAAGATCAAATCTAACTCTGATCTGAGAACAAGTTCAGATCATAAGACTTCCGCTGTGTATAAAAGATTTGAATCAAAGAAGTCAAAGAATTTTGTTCAAGTTCAAAAGAAAATCCTAAAGATCAAAAGACCAAATTCACACCAATTAAACAACAAATTAAATTGCCTAACCCAAATTCAAACAAGAATCAAATGTTGCTTCAACATCAAGGGTTAATAAAATGTTGTTTAAACATTCTGAAAAGTATTGTGATATCTGTGACATGTACAATCATGACATTTCAGAATGTTACTTTAACAAGTATTGCTACATATGTGATATGACAAATCACACAACAGCTGAGTGTTATTTTAACAAATACTGTGCTTTGTGTGATGAAAGAAATCACAATACCAGTGATTGTTACTTCAGGAAGAACTCTTCAAGGAAGGAATTCTATAATCAAGGCTTTGTAAATCCACAATTTATAAGAAATCAAAATGTTGGATTTAAATTTTCACAACAACAACCTTCCTTGGGTTTGAGATCTTTCAGAAGAAACAATTCTGATTATGATAACAATCATTTTGTCAAATCACAGCAATACCATCAAGAAAAGTTTATTCCTCGATCTGTGAGAATAAATCAAGGAACATTCTCAAATGATTCATACAAGAGTTCAAGATTTCTTGATAATGCTTTGAAATCAAAATCACAAAGAGATAATCAGTTGGTTTCTCAAAAAGGATTTGAACATGTTAAAATTCAAAAGAAACCAGATGTTAACAAACTTCATTTCAAACAATTTACAATTTTTGACAAGTTTGGCAAGCCCAAGACCATCTCGGCTTGGGTTACTAACTCACCTTAAATGTTTGTGACTGCAGGTACGCCCGCGGAGACCAATCAACTCATGGTATGTTGACAGTGGGTGTAGCCGGCATATGATAGGCAATCAAGCCTTGTTGCAAGACTTTAAGTTAAAGGATGGTACTCATGTTGCTTTTGGAGGTGATGCAGGTGGAAAGATAACAGGAGAGGGAACAGTGTCCAATGGGATTATCAGTTTTGATAAAGTCAACTTTTGCTCACAGTTGAACTTTAATATTCTAAGTGTATCCCAATTTGTGACAAATCTTATTCTGTTCTTTTGATGAATCTCACTGTTATGTCTTGAAACCAGGTTTTCAGATTAGCAATGACTGGGTGATAGTTAAAGCTGCTCGAGACAGAGATGTATACAAACTGGATATGTCTTAAGTGGATCCTGCAACTGAAACTACTTGCCTGATTGCTAAAGCTTCAAATGATGAAAGCCAGCTTTGGCATAGACGTCTTGGTCATTCCAACTTCAAAAACATGAACAAGCTTGTAGCAGGAAATCATGTTATTGGACTTCCTTCCAAGAAGTTTTCAACAACTGATCATTGCTCAGCATGTCTGAAGGGAAAACAACATAGAGCGTCTTATAAGTCCAAACTAATAAACTCAAACACCAAACCGCTCCAGATGTTACATATGGACCTTTTTGGACCAACTAATGTTAGGAGTATTGGTCGAAAATCATATTGTTTAGTCATCATAGATGATTATACAAGATTTTCATGGGTTTTCTTTCTTCAATCTAAATCTGAAACTGCAGATCTTCTAAAAGAATTCATTAATAAAGTTGAAAATCAACTTGAACAAAAAGTAAAGATCATAAGAAGCGATAATGGAACTGAATTTAAAAATGCTAACATTGATTTGTTTGTGCAGAAAAAGGGATAGTTCATCAGTTCAGTGCTCCCAGAACTCCATAACAAAATAGAGTTGCTGAAAGGAAAACCGAACTCTAATTGAAGCTGCCCGATCTATGTTAGCTGATGCTAAAATTCCAATCACTTTCTGGGACGAAGCGATATCAACAGCATGTTTTGTTCAGAATAGAATCTTACTTGTTAAAGATAAAAAGAAAACTCCATATGAGTTAATGTTTGACAGGAAACCAAACATAACCTTTTTAAAATCATTTGGTTGTCCAGTTATGATTTTAAACTCAAGTGATCATTTAGGAAAATTTGAAGAAAAAGCTGATCATGGATTTTTCGTTGGATATTCATCAGTTTCTAAAGCCTATCGAGTTTATAACTCTAGGACAAATACTATTAATGAAACATTCAACGTTAAATTTCTGGAAAATTCTTTTCCATCAGTTTCAAATGGTCCTGCATGGTTATTTGATATAGATTCTTTGTCAAACTCATTTCAATCTCACTTGTTTAATCAATCTGATGATTTTTCAGGTAAGAAGAACTCAAGAGGAGATCTTGGATCTTTCAGTGATGATTCGATTCTGATGATTCAGATGATGCTCGCCCAGATTATCCATTTTTTTCATTTGTCAAGGATTCAACAATTCAATTTAATGACAATGTCCATGATGCTTCAGCTTCAGATCATTCAGTTTCAGCAGATCAAGAAGAATCACAACCTTTTCCTAATGATGGTACAGAAATTGGACATCCTGAGTCTGGCACATCTTCCATTTCTAGAGATGCAATTGATCATAGTAACTTTGATTACTTTATCAATTCACCAACTCAAGTTCCAAATTTCAATCCACATTCTTCTACCTTATTGCAACAGCTCTCCAACTTGAACCAAACTAATCTGGATGTTAATGTTCAAGGAACTGAGATTCCGACATCTCGTATCCACAAGAACCATCCAACATCATAGATTATTGGTCCTCTGAATGAAAGAACTACTAGGAGTAAATCTGAACATGCAAATGTTTGTTTATACTCTTGTTTCCTTTCTCAGATTGTCCCCAAAAATGTCACCGAGGCATTACAGGACAATGGTTGGATTGAAGCTATGCAAGAAGAACTTCTTCAATTTTGAAAACAGGAAGTGTGGAACTTAGTGGAATTACCTGAAGGAGAAAATGCCATAGGCACAAAATGGTTGTTCAGAAATAAAACTCATGATCGTGGCATTGTAATAAGAAATAAAGCAAGACTAGTTGCACAAGGATACACACAGGAAGAAGGAATTGACTATGATGAAGTATTTGCTCCAGTTGCAAGACTCGAATCTATTCGTGTTTTCCTGGCTTATGCATCATTCATGAAATTCAAGGTGTATCAAATGGACGTCAAAGGTGCATTCTTGTATGGTCCAATCACTGATGATGTGTATGTGAAGCAACCTCCAGGCTTTGAGGATGCAGAATTTCCACATCGAGTGTATAAGCTTAGCAAAGCTTTATATGGCCTACATCAAGCTCCTAGAATTTGGTATGAGACATTATCTCAACACTTGATTCAACATGGATACACAAGAGGAAAAATCGATCCTACTTTATTCATAAAGAAGGATAATGATGATCTCTTATGTGTGCAAGTGTATGTAGATGATATCATATTTGGTTCTACCAGTCCAACTCTGTGCAATGAATTTGAAGAAATCATGAAATCTCGTTTTCAAATGAGTTCTATGGGAGAAATCAATTTCTTTCTTGGATTGCAAGTTCAACAATCTGCAGATGGTATTTTATCAATCTGGAGAAATTTGTTGATAAACTTTTGAAGAAATTCAAACTGCATGATTGTCAGTCCATAAGAACTCCAGCTGACGTAAACACCAAGATTGAGCCTGATCCAAAAGGAAAATCAGTAGACCAAACTTTATACAGATCTATGATTGGTTCTTTGATGTATCTTACTGCATCAAGACCAGACATAATGTATGCTGTATGTGTTTGTGCTAGGTATCAATCAGACCCGAAAGAATCTCACTTAATTGCTGTCAAAAGAATATTCAGGTATCTCAAAGGTAAACCAGCTTTAGGGCTTTGGTATCCTTACGAAGGTAATTTTGAGTTACATGGATACACAGATAGTGATTATGGTGGATGTTGTCAAGACAGAAAATCTACAACGGGTGGTTGTCAGTTTCTTGGACCCAGATTAGTTTCATGGCAATGTAAGAAACAAACAAATGTTTCTGTCTCAACTGTAGAAGCTGAGTACATAGCTGCATCAGTAGGATGTTCTCAAATACTTTGGTTGCAAACCAACTGCTAGATTATGGGTTCAATTTTCTTAAAACACCCATTTACATTGATAACACTGCTGCTATGTTCATTACAGCTAATCCAGTTCAACACTCAAAAACAAAACATATCGAAATTCGATATCATTTTCTAAGAGATAATTCTGAAAAAGGTTTAATCATTTTGATTCAAATAGCAACTGAAAAACAGTTGGCAGACCTATTTACTAAAGCTTTTCTACCAGGAAGGTTTGAGTATTTAGTGGAGTCAGTTGGCCTTATTAACCATGTGTAAACCTGGTTACAAATTTGAATCTTTTCATGATCAAATACTTTCCTAAATCTGATATTTTATAAGGGTAACTTTTCATAGTTATTTGCCTGATTATTTGTGTGTGTGTGCTTTCTTTTATAGAAAAACAAATACAAAATTAGAAAACTCAAAACTCAAATAGAAAATTATAAATAAAAAAATCCAAAAATAGAGTGCTTTTCATTTTTCATTCATTATTTTAGGATGAATCTGTGTTTGCCTTATGTGAGAAATGATAGTACATTAGTAAGATCAGTTACATACTTCACTCGCTAATAAAGTCTGACATGATCAGGATTTGATGTGTAGACACTATCATGCTAGTATACTGAACAAGTAAATTCTTGTGATTACCCACATCCTTATGCTTGTTTGTGTATTCGTCTAAGTACATTTGAGTGTATTAGCTTATCAGATTGACTGCTTGTTAAGCTACTCCTGCTCACACCTAATGGTAATGTGACTAATCATGAGATCTGTTACAAGCATCATTTACTTCTCTGTTATGAGTCATCATAGACCTGAAGTACTGAGATATCCTCTGTTGTAAGTCATTACAGACCTGGATATTCTCCTTTGATGCAAAAGATGCCAATGTGCACAACCCATTCAAAAGGATGGTTAGAGTTGATCAAATGGTTATCCATGATCATTCTCTGTTAAATTCAGTAACATGAACTCTGATTATGCATATTTGTTAGGTAATAAGTTGAGAATATGTGCTTTCTTGCATGTCTTGATGATAGTTGATCCTCTATGTCTTGGTATGAGTCACATCTTGTCATATACTTCTACCATACTCATGCAAGAATTGAAAAAGTAAGTGAGCTGATAGTTTATGTCAAAACACTCATTTGCTGTCCTTAGATCTTGTGTCTCCTTTGCTGTGATATCACTGACCTGGAACACACTTGATCAGGATTTAATCATTGTCTATGACTATCCACATAATTTTTTATTTTAATGTTCTGATCTTATCTAATATGATCTCACTGCAATCTATGATTCTATTGTAAATATTAGATTTTCATTCTGCTTTAATTTTGGTTTTATGCATGTTTTCTTGTGTGCAGGCAATATGACAATGTTAAGTGTGATATTCTTATGATCTATTGGTAAACTTCTAAGTTTTCAGAAACTTAAAAGTTTAGGGGGAGTAATAAACCAATAAGAATATTCTCAGAAAATCTCAGAAAATCAAAATGATCATGTTGAATTAAAAGGATGATGCTTTAATTCCAAAGCATGTATGTGTTTATCTATGATAAAATGAGCTCATAATTTTTAGTAAGTGGAAAAGCTTATTTTTAGCAAAGTGGAAAAGCTTCTGTGAAAAGTTGAAATCAAGACAAATATTTTAAAATATTTGGTTGTTCAGTTTGAAACTAAGATGAAGGGTCAAAATGTAAAAAGTTAAACTTTGAGGGTAAAAAAATGTAAAAAGTTCATCTTTGAGGGTCAAAAGTGTAAATTTGAGGGAAAAATAAAAATATGTTATATTGTTTAAATATTAGTATGAAATATTACTAATTGTTTAAACAGTGTGCAGGTGGAAGATTTGAAAAATGCAAGTGCAAAATGCATGAACAGTTGTTATATGGCTGAACAGTTGTCGTATGTTCAAACAATTGTTGTGTATGAGAAGTTAGTTTGTGGACAATTCAGCATCATTATATGACTGAACAGTGCTTATACGACTTAATAGTCATTATATGTCTGAATAGTTGTCATACGACTGACCTTATACGACCAAACAGTTCTCATACGACTGGCCGTATCATACTGAATAGTGCTCATATGTGTTACACTTGGTAAAATTTGTGACCTAATATGACTGAACAGTTCTTAAACGACTGAACAGTGCTTATACGGATAACATTTTTTACTTAGTATAAAAAGCATACTTGTGTTGTTCATTTCATTCTAATTTCAAAACCCTTGTAAAACCCTCTGACCACTCAACCTCTCGAACTTTCGATCAAAAACCCTCATTTTTCGTTCATTTCAAGCAAAAATCACAGATTATTGATAGAGTTTTGTGATTGTAAACGTAAGTTTATGATTATCATTCATCTAATTTCGTGTTTCAATGAAAATTGTGTGATAGGCATTCGACTACTGTACGGTCGTTTAACCCTAAACACTTCAAAATTTCAGATTAAACTTTCAAATCGAACAAATGTGCAAAATTGATGATTGAATCTTGTTTATCTGGTGATTTCGATCATGATATTAGGTTAAACTTGTTTTAATCTGACATTTGATTGAATACCCTGTTGATGTTCTTCGATGAACAGTAACAGGAGATGAAGAACCCGATGAAGAAGATGAACAGATTCATGAATTTTTTTAAAAAAAAATGAAAAATTAATTCAAATTCATAAAAAAATCATCAATTCAGGAAATTAAGAGTTTTAACAAAATGATATGAGATAAAATAAATAAAAGTGTTAATTTTTTAAATCAAAATTAAATTTTGAAAATTCATCTTTTATTAAAATTAAGTGTTTACACTTAAAATTTAAATTTCAAGTTGATTTTAAAATTCAAATGAATTTTAACACTTCAGTTTATAATATCTTAAATCATTATATTTCTATACTCACATTAAATCATTTGCTTCAAATACACAGATTGTCTAATATTTTTGAATTTAAATTTTGCAGATGGCACAGTTAAAGTTTGCACCAAAGCATAATATTTCTGCATTGCTTGATGAAGAAGCACAAGATGCATTATCTTATGAAGAGATGATAAGATTTCTTCTCTGAACAAAATATGTATATGCAATGTGCTACAAAACTGTGATCTATGACAGACTGATTAGACAATTCTGGAATACTGCCAGAGTTGAAATAGGTGATGAAGGCAGAAAAGTTCTTAGAGGGTTTATTACAAGAGACAGAATGATTGAAGTGTCTGAAGCTTCTATCAGAAATGCTCTAAGACTAGGTACAAATGATCCTGAAGATCTCTGTGAATTGACTTTTGATGAATGCAGAGAAATTTTCATGGCTATGGGTCATCCAGACCAATTTCCTAAACAGCAATTTTATAGAGCAAGAGTCTATAACCACTGGAAACTTTTATGCTATGTCTTTCAACATTGCTTGTCTAAAAGAAGTGCGGGATGGAATTCATTTTCTGTGGACATTGCATCACCTATTGTTGCCTTAATCATAAATCGAAGATTTAATATGTCAAGATGGATTCTTAATGGATTTGTGTTCAATTTAGAAAAAGGAACAAGACACAAATACTTGATGTATCCAAGATTCCTCCAAATGATCATCAATGAGGAATATCCTGATATACATGTTTATGGTGTTGGTGGAGATCGGTTGGAATTGGAAAATATGTCTGAAATGACATATAAGAAGTTAACAATGATAACAGGTGCTCATAATGTTCCTATGTTTGACTACATGTTAAATGTAGCAAATGATGAAGTTGACATTACTGTAGAGCATTATCATTTGTTAGAGGGTGAACCAATTGATCATGCTGATCTGATAGATGAGTTTCCTATAGAGGAAGATGATCAAGATGAGGAAGGTGATCAAGATGATAATGATCAAGATGATAATGATCAAGATGATAATGATGATAATGATGATGATGATGGTGGTGGTGTAGATGAGACACACCAAAATATAAGTTATGAACCACTAATATCTGAGCATGAAAATGAAGCTCAAAATGAAGATGAAGTAATAGTTAGTGATGAAGTTCATAATCAGGAAAGTGAGCATGATAAAGTTGATCAGGAAATTGAGCATGAAGAGGCAGAGGCTCAAACCGAGACAGATCATGATATGAATGTTGATAATCAAATTTTTGATTATGAATTCATTGATTCTTTTCAAATTGATCAAAATATACCAGTTTCTACAACTCATGTGGCAGTTCAAACTGATGAGATTGTAGATGTTGATGAACTTGATAGATTAAAAGATGAAAATAAAGCAAAAGATAAGGAGATTGCAGATCTAAAGGCTGAGATTGAGATGATAAAGAAAGAAAATGAGAATTGAAAGAAGAAAGTCTTAGCAAAGATGAAAAGATTGTGGCATATGCTAAAGACAAAGAAGATGTGATTAAAAATTTTGAGGTGATGATAAAAGACTATGATCTTCTTGAAGAATAATTCAAGAAATTGACTGAAGAAAATGAAAGTTTGAAAGAAAACTTGAAGTCAAAAGAATCTGAAAAACCCAATTCTCCTGAAGTAGTGACGTTTCAGAAAATATCCCAATTGATGTTGAGAAGATATCTGCAATGGAGAAAGGGAAGAGAAAAATAGATGAAATAGATGTAGAAGTTGTACCTGAATCATCTTCAAAGGTTCAGAGAACTGAAGAGTTAATTGAAGAAGAAATTCAAGAAAGTCAAGAACCAAGTACTCAAGATAAAATTGGTGCTTTGGAAGACTTAGAAGATGAATTTGATGATGATTGGTATAATGAAGTTCTTGATGATGAAGATATGGTTGAAGAATTTGAAAATCCTCCTTTGGAACATGATCAAGGAGTTGATGATATTCCAACAGATTTTGAAGAAAGGTATAATTATCTTGTAAAGATGAAATATAACAGAGTATTTTTAGATGGGTTAACAGTTTCTCAGATAAATGATGAATATGAGAAATGTATAGCTGCAGAATCCATTGCTCCAATAGATCCTAATGAAATAGTGATTGAACATGGAGAGTGGAACAGAGAAAAAGAAAGTATTAATGTTGATGAACTTTCAAGTTCCGAGATGCATCATCCAGATCCAGAAGACATGAGTGTGTTTGCTTTACGATCATGGTTGCAAGCAAGGAATTACCTTTGGAGAAAATTAAAAAGGCTTCAATCTGTATCTTTGAGAAATTTGGTTAAAAGTTTCCAAGAAACGGAGAAACAAACTAAAAAGATGATCATTTTGGATACTGACAATCCACAATACTTGGAAATCACAAAAAGAACTAAAGTGTTGAAGCCTCAGGAAATCAAACAAATGGCAATGAAATCATCTGTTCATGAAAGGAGAAAAGAATTAATGAAGATGTTTCCAGAATCAGAAAAGCAAGCATATAAGGCATCTGAAGAACAAATTCAAATTTTTGATAAATCAAGGTCAACTGGTGATTTAGTACGAAATGTGTTGCAAAAAGGTCAATCAGTTGCTGAATTGTTAAATGCAATGATTGCACCTGACTTCACAAATCAAGTAAAAATCATAGCATGGAAGTATGATGAAGTGTTTGATGCATTCTAATTAAAAGAGTGAATGCAATATGTGATGTGTATCATTTTTATGCTAGCATCATAAAACTTTCAGTGCAAGATCTTAAAGAGTTGAATAGATTGATGTTGATCAATCATACAAATGCAAAAAGAGGACAAATGATGGTAGATTTGTTGAGAACAGGGTTGACCAGATCAAGTAATTTTTGAAAACAAGATGTGATCAGGAAGATAAAGAATACTTTATGTCAATGAAGAAGAAAAGAAGTAAGACAGTGAATCAATCAGATGAAGATCACTTCATGATTGAATTTTATGACAAGTTTGTAGAAAAAGTGACAACTCCTGGCATAAAGATGATTGACGGAAATCAAAAGTCAAAACCAATTCAAAGATGGTTTTATAATTCAGAAACGTTTGAACTTAAACTTGTGAGAAACTTAGAAGATTGGAATGAAGACATGATAACTTTGTTTGGAGCCTTTGAACTGAGGTTACTACACCCAAGTTACATTTCATTTCTATCTGTGCAGAAGTTTGACAAGTTATCAAATGAGACAGCTGAACAAGATAAAAAGTATTTTGTGTCAATTATCAATGTCATGAGCGCTGCCATGGAAAGAATTGCTTTAAGGAAAGCTTTGGCTTATGCAAATATTGTGAAGAAAGATATTCCAGATATTGAGTTTATGAGAATATCAAGAAAAGGTGTGCTTGAATTGTATACAAAAGACTGCGGAATTCCAATTGAACTATATGCTAATGTTGATATAGCATGTTTGTCAAAGAACACGTTGGAAAGAATGAAGCAGTTAGATATAAAAACCAATGAATCAAAACCAGAGCAATCTGTTCTGGCAAAGAAATTCAAGTCAGCGATTGAGAATGCATTGAAGGAAATTGAAATGTACAAGCAGAAGCCGATGTTCACTGTAAAAGAAGAACCTGAGGATTTCTTTGCAGATTGAAGAATGAAGAGAGAAGATCAAGATAAAAGATGAAGTCAAAGGATGCAGAGAAGATAAGATGAAGACAAAGACAAGATTGAAGATAAAAGAAGAAAAGAAAGGATGGAGCTGAACTGAAGACTGAAGACTATGTAAATCTTAGGGGGAGTATTGTTAGGTCCCTTAAAAGATTAACATTTAGTCTTTATTGTTTAGTGTCTATTTTGTATCTTACTAGTATAGGGACTTTTTGTGTAAATTTAGTTCCTTAGGTTCTAGTATAAATAGCTTAGACGTAGTATAGATTGAAGTAGTTGTATGCTTTTATGAGAACTGCTCTCTATCATTTGTAATCGTCTTTGCTATCAATGAAATATGAATTTTGTTGATTTTGCATGATTTGATTACAATTGCTTGTATTTTACTTTGAATTCTTCATATAATTGTTACAGATTGCTCTAATTGATCCTATCAGAAGTATCTTTCATGGTACCTAGTCATTGGCTTAAAAGGACCACATACATCCGAATGTATGATGCCTAATAAATCTTTTGCCCTTTCGGATTTGCCTTTAAAAGGTGCCTTAGTCATTTTACCTTGTAAACAAGATTCACATACATCAAATGAATCATATTCATTTGCTTTTAAAAGACCATTCTTTTGAAGTGTTTGTATGCGTTTCTTTTTTATATGACCAAGACGGCAATGCCAAAGATAGGTATCACTCAAATCCAATTTGAGTTTCTTGGTGGTGGTTTGGTACAATGAGCTATCATATAATGTGTTTTCACGAACCAATTCATAAATACCATTAATAGGAATAGCTTTAAAATGAAATATGCCACTTAAAGAAACATGAATTTTATTTTCAATAAATGTTAAAACATAACCATATTGTCTTAATTGGAAACAGAAATAATGTTCCTAGTTAAACTAGGAGCATACAAAATATTGTTCAAAATTGCTTCCAAACCATTTGGAAGCTTCAAGATGTAGTCCCCTCGGCCTTCAACTTGAACTTTCACCCCATTCCCCATGTAGAGGCTAACATGCCCTTTCTTGATGTCCTTACTTCTTTTGAACCCCTGCAATAAATTGCAAATGTGAGTTCCACATCCGGTATCCAATACCTATATATTAGAGGATATTAAATTTAGATCAATATGAATCATGTAAATTGTACCTGAGGTTTGCCCAGCATCCCTCTTAGCTTGCAACTCTTTGAGATGGACTGGACAATTCCTTGCCCAATGTCCAATCTCTCCACACTTGAAGCATGGGTAATTTGAAGCAACCTTTTGTTTCTTCTCCGCTTGTTTTGGTGGTGGCGCTCATACCACTCCCTTCCCCTTTCCCCTAACGTACCCTTTCCACTTGGAAACATTTGCCTTGGGTGCAGGGTGAGGCCTCTTCTTGTTCCCACCTTCATTGATGGTGAGAACGGGTAAAACCTTTTTACCCATAGCCACCTCGGTAGTTTTGAGCAAAGAGTGAAGCTCACTTATGTTCTTGTCCCCCCGTTCTTGTTATAATTCATGACAAAGTTGTCAAACCTCTTTGACAAAGAGTTAAGGATCAAATCCATAGCCAACTCTTTCGATACGGGACAATTTAGCCTTTCGAGGCGGTTGATGTGGCTTTTCATCTTAAGTACATAAGATGAAACAGATTGGGTGTCGTCCATACGACATGCATGGAGTGCTCGAACCGTTTCGAAGCGCTCTACCCTTGCTTGTTGTTGGAACGTTTCCTTCAACTGGGTAATCATGTCGTACGCTCCATGATGTTCACACTCCTTTTGGAGATCCGGAGTCATACTTGCCAACATGAGGCAAACACTTGGACCGAGTCCTTAGTGTATTTCACCCAATTCATAAAGGCCTCCTCATCTTCCTCATTAGGTTGATCGGTAATCGGATCGTCTAAAACATATGATCGTTTCTCTTACTTGAGAACAATTCTCAAGTTTCAAAACCAATCAATAAAGTTATTATGGTTTGGACGCTCCTTTTGGAGAATGGTCCTTAGTGATAGTGAGTGAGCGGACGGGATTTCATTTTCATTATTGTTGGTGGCCATCTACAAAATTTTAACAAAGTTCAATATTAGTATTTACGATATTGTCCATATTTAAATAATTAAAGCCCTTTTATGTGTCTTAAACAATTTTAAAATTCTAGAATCCAACGTTACATTTAAATAGTGGTTAGGTGACCTTTATCCCATTATTTAAATTAACAAGGTAGTCAACGTTTTGACAATTGCAACCCGTTGCAACTTCTAGGGTATGGGATCGACTTACACATCATATGTGTGGTCGGCACGTTCATCCCATCAACACCTTTGTAAACCATATTGTAGGTGATCCATTTAACATGGTTTGCAAATCAAGTTACCCTACTTGCACACACATGTGAGTTTTCCAACATAAGTGGTTAGGTGATCTTTATCCCACAAATATGGTATCCCCACCTTAAGTCACAAGTTCCCTCAAAACGGTTAGGTGACCTTTATCCATTAAGAGTTTCCAAACGACTTAAGTGTTGTTCAAAAGGATGGTGTTAAACTTGTTTGTAAAAGAATTTAAAGTTTTCATAATCTTAGTTTAGAAAACTCTATGTACCTTATATTTGCATGCTTTCAAATACAAGGTACCCTATGGTTCACTTTTAATAAAACCCGTTTTATTAAAACCATTAATCCTTTTAACAACCTTTTATTAAACACTTAATGATAAAGAACCATCAAATTTTCAGCTTGTTAAGTTGTTAATGTGTTTGTAATGCATATCCAAATATCCACAAAACAATCAAACAACAATCATCCAAACAAGCATAAACATACAAACATGAGTGCATAACCATAGCCACTAAGTTGACCACACTTGTTTGCCATCACAAGTGTTGTCATAAGGTCCTGTTGTCATAAGGTCCTTATTAAGGGTAAATAATGAAACATCATATGTGTCCATGAACTCCCACTTGAATCCACATCCAAAGCTTCAAGTGTCCATGCCTTTTATGTCCATCTTTGGGTCTTCATCTTGTGCATCTTCCTTTTACAAAATTATATCCTAATACAATCTTCTAATAAAAGAAATGCACCTAATCTATTTGTTACATAACCAAATGAATAAATAATTACAACCCAAATTACAAACATAAATATTACAACCCTTTCAAGAATCAAAATCAACATGACAAATCACAACCAACCAAAACCAAAACACATAAGGCCAAGGCTATGTTATGCACCAAAATATGAAATATATTCAACATCCAAGAATAACAATGAATCCCTTATTTCAGCCCTAAAATTTCAGCCAACATGAACTCAAATTTAAGGTTTGTCCAAACAACACAATCAACCATTTGATGTAAATCTTTAGGGTTTACAATAGAGCATGCAAGAGTAAACCTTGAAACATAAGGGATTCCATCATCCACAACAAATCAGCCCCTAATGGGTTGAAAAAGTCCATGAAAACTATTTTTTCAAGAACTTTTGAAGTACATATTCCACATAACCGGCTCTAGATGCCATTGTTGGGTTTTGTCACATGTAAAACAAGCTAGTTTAACCATTTAAACTATAAAAACACAGCGGAAAAAGGAGTTTAAAATATGGTTTATAATCTGAAAATTTGACCATTTTAAACCACAAACAAAACCAAGAATAAGGATCAAAATGTATGTGAAATAATATGCTATCAAACAAGACATAACAACCATAGGGTGTTCATAGAAACAACCTTTCTTGAACACAATGTTGTAGATGAAAAGATTGAAGAAGATGATGTTCTTGAGTGGCTAGCCTTCAAAGGAGAAGACCTCAAACTTGTATACCCACAAGCCTAAACAAAAACACCCAATCTTGTTAGGATGAAGATCACCAAGATAAAACCCCTTGTGAAACAAATCAAATCAGCCAAGAAGATCCTTAAGAGCTGCCCAAAATCCGAATTTTCAGCCCTATTTTTCCTCTTGAATCCGAAAATATGCTTTGTTCAAAGAGAGAATTTGTTGCTTTGTGTATGTGAGAGAAAGTGTAGAATAATGGTTGAGTGAATGAATGAATGAAGTCTTGAAAAAGCCAAGACAAAATTGAGTTCCCCTATGCCATTAGGGCGGCCGAAATGGGGTTCCAAAAAGGTTTCCCCCCATTTTGAAAATTTTATATAATTCATTCTTTCAACCATTAGTTTTATAAAATTAAAACCTATTTTAATTTTATAACAATAACATACTTTTATTTGTTATTATTTAACCAATTTAAATAATGAAACAAGCAATCTCTCATGAACAAATTATCCACATAATGTTGTTCTTTTACAAAAGCAACGTTTTAGAAAACCCATTTTCTGAATTGGTGTCCTATTTATTTGTTTGATCTTATCAACAAATAAATATTAATTGGTGTTTGTATAGCTTGTTATTGGGTATGACCGACTTGGATCATAACGTACTAACCACATCAATCTTGTATGTGTCTTGGGCATATAAGACCCAACAATATATATATATATATATATATATATATATATATATATATAATGTATATATATCTTATATGTATAATATATATATGTTAAGTGTGATGTCGTGGTCGTGCGTCGAACCTAAACCAACCTGAGGCCAACCGGATGTGTCAGTGTTTTCTTAAACATGTTTTAAATTTCATCACACAATTATAGGTGATTGATCGTTAGTTTGTCTCATCTCTAGAAGCTTTTTTTTGTCTTAGTTCTGTATCAAATCAAGGTGAGTTTCAAGGCCCCATTTTCATTACAATTTTATACATCTTTGGGGAAAAGTATGCTCACTCCTTTCGGCTGTGAACTTATTTATTTTGAATAACGTGTTACTATTTCAAGTTATATCTTATACATGAGTTACTGTATGGTTCTTTAATCACAACTATTTAACTCCGGTGTTGGAGCCGACGGCAGGTATTGTGAATCCGAAAATATGCTTTGTTCAAAGAGAGAATTTGTTGCTTTGTGTATGTGAGAGAAAGTGTAGAATAATGGTTGAGTGAATGAATGAATGAGTCTTGAAAAAGCCAAGACAAAATTGAGTTCCTATGCCATTAGGGCGGCCGAAATGGGGTTCCAAAAAGGTTTCCCCCCATTTTGAAAATTTTTATATAATTCATTCTTTCAACCATTATTTTTTAAAATTAAAACCTATTTTAATTTATAACAATAACATACTTTTATTTGTATTATTTAACCATTTAAATAATGATGAACAAACATCTCTCATGAACAAATTATCCACATAATGTTGTTCTTTACAAAGCAACGTTTTAGAAAACCCATTTTCTAAATTGGTGTCAGTATTTATTTGTTTGATCTTATCAACAAATAAATATAATTGGTGTTTGTATAGCTTGTTATTGGGTATGACCCGACTTGGATCCATAACGTACTAACCACATCAATCTTGTATGTGTCTTGGGCATATAAGACCAACAATATATATATATATATATATATATATATATATATATATATATATATATATATATATATATATGATTATATATATATATATATATATATATATATATATATGTTAAGTGTGAGTCGTGCGTCGAACCTAAACCAACCCGAGGCCAACCGGATGTGTCAGTGTTTTCTTAAACATGTTTTAAATTTCATCAACAATTATAGGTGATTGATCGTTAGTTTGTCTCATCTCTAGAAGCTTTTTTTTGTCTTAGTTCTGTATCAAATCAAGGTGAGTTTCACGGCCCCATTTTCATTACAATTTATACATCTTTGGGGGAAAAGTATGCTCACTCCTTTCGGCTGTGAATTAATATTTTGAATTAACGTGTTAATTTCAAGTTATATCTTATACATGAGTTACTATATGGTTCTTAATCACAACTATTTAACTCCGGTGTTGGAGCCGACAGGCAGGTATTGATAGTACTATTGGGTTGATACTCCCACCAATGTATGTTAGTATACTAGTTGAGACTGACTGTGGTTATGATCGACCCTGGGTGAATATGTTCTGACAATTGCTGAGTGTTCATCATAGGCTTGGTTGTGATGCTCATATGATATTACTTGTGAAAACTGTATACACTTATGATCCATAAACTCATACATAACAACAAGTTTTCAATTTATGTTTAAACCTATGAACTCACCCAACCATGCGTTGGCTTTTGAGCATATCTTTTCAGGTGATAACAATCAAAAGGGATAGCTAGAGCCGATGCCTTATTAGAGACACTAAGGATTCCAGTAGATCTACATTTGTGGTTTAACTATTATTTGAACTCGTTTACGGATACTATGTTAAACATTTCTGTTTGTTGGATTTTATGTTGAATTTGATATTGATTAGCTGATAGACTATGGGTCGTGGAACTGACTAACCACGACACAAGTCACCATTGTGTCGGGTGACGTCATGACACGTGGATCTTTGCATTTATTATGTCTCTGTAAACTAACCAGGGTGTTATAACGATCCCGACCGTTACATCCTCATATTTCCGCTATAAGCGGGGTGTGAAATTTATAAATTTAGTAAACTTACTATTTACATTACACTTTTTTACATCATATTTACAAAGAGTATTGTATTTACCTTTAAATACTTTCCACGCGGTTACATCAAAAAGTAAAAAATAGAAGCATTGCATTTTGTATTACAAGGTATGGTTAGTGTGATGTAATGGGATGCTATGTTTGATTACATTGCTTTACATTAATTATGTTACACTACATTTACATAGATGTATTACATTACAATACAATGAAAATACACCTTATATATATTGAAATGTTAGCTATCGTCGTAAGTGTAATGTCATATTTCATAGAAATTATTATTAATTTAAAGTAAGAAAAATAAGCATTATGTAATGTTCTAAGTTAATTAAATCTTAATGGATGCTAAGTACTATTACATACTAAATTATTGCATTACACAACATGATTACACTAAATTACATCAAATTACATTACATTATATACGTTATCTATAGATACATTACACTACGTGTAAAATTACATTATACTTGTGTTATGTTACTTTTTAGTTCATGTATTATCATGCAATATTTGTTACAAGTTTACATAAATTAAGAAAGGCAAACTTTATGTAATTGTTAAAGATAGTTGATGTTAACGGGTGCTAAGTACTACTGCATAGATGCTAACTACTACGACATACATGTTAAGTACTGTTACATCATTAACTTAAGAATACCAAAAAAACGTTTTACAATAATAGAATAAACACACACTATTATATGATTTTAACATGCAACGTAATGAGAGGGTCTAGCTAACAGTACGTGGTATCATAATGTAAATTTACAACGTGCTGATAGTTTGTTGTGACATCCGTCACCAAAGGTCCATAATTTAATGTGACTTCCATTAACATTTCTGTGATCATTCATTCCTTATCTTTATAAACTATTCATGTGTACATTATGCTAAATCAATATTTCAGATTCATTGAGCTTGGATCTTAAGATTCATCACTTTCAGATCTGAAAATTCAAAATTAAGCTGGGTGGACGTGTGTGAATCAAAGAACAAAGACATGGATAATAATAATTATTATTTCATTGATGTTGATAACAAGTTACAGCGAGAATCATAATGACTGGTGAAATCAAACCCACCCAAAGGAGAGGATTCTCCTTGGGTGGTGATTACACCGTGAGAAACACACACAAAAAGCCACACTTGCAAAAATGCACTAGTGGGTCTATTTATATTATTAGTACAACATGACCTAATTTTGACTTTTCTAATTGTCTTGATCTTGACTTTGTCATGTTGTATTGTCTTGTATTGTTTGTTTTGTTGTAATCAACTTGGTCTCTGAACTTGTACAATGAGATCTTCAGTCGGGTGTGATGTGATTGGAAAGCTTCAGTTATCCAATTGTTAAACCCAACACATTATTCTTGCTTTTTATCATGTTGCTGTGTCCTCGTTGTTAGCGTGTTATTATTTTAGAAATCTTTACAATCATCGTTATCGTTACTATTAAACCTATCGTTATTTACATTTTATCATTAATATAACTAACCGATATAAGGTCGTTTTTAACTGAAAACAAACTGCGGAACTCGGGGGTTAAGTGCAGGGACCAAATGGGAGATTTTGTCAAACTAGAGCTGGGTATATACCCCATTTCCAGTCCTAGCCTCCATTTATCTCTTCTTCATCTTCTTCTTCTTCCACTTTTCTCCTCCCCTTTGCACCAAAACTGCCCCTTCTTCGCGTTTTCACGGCAAGGCCTCGGCTACAGCTGAGTCTACTCCATTATTGTAGGTAGACGACCTTGGTCGTCCTTTTTCTTGCTTGTTTTCTGCTGTCCTTGAAGGGTTTCGGGTGCTAGGGCCAACCGAGCACATGAGGTCGTGTGGGTGCGTGTGATGTCTTTTGTACATTCTTCTGGTTGGTGTGGTGTGAAATATGTTTCTGGAAGTGCTTGTGGTATAAATCTCATGCACGGAGCAGTCGAAGGCTGCTCCACTTCTGCAGTCGCAATTCTGCGTTCTGGCGACTAGGTCTGCCGTGCGACGGGGTGTGTCGTGCGACTGAGTCGTGCGACGTGTCTATCGCGTGACTAAGTTGTGCGACTGGGTGTGTCGTACGACTGTGTCGTGCAACTGAGTATGCGACTGTGTCTATCGTGCAACTGAGTCATGTGAATGAGTGTATTCATGCGATTGAGTCTATGCGGATGAATGTGTGCGATTGTGCGAAGTATCTCACGAGAATGCTGAGTCATATGAATGAAGGCTAATTCGTACGATGATGTTGATTCATGCAAATGAAGGTTGATTCGTGCGTATGGATGTTGAGTCGTGCGATTGAGTGTTGTGTGGTACGACTGAAGGCCGAATCTCACGAATGGAGGTCCATTCGTACGAATGTAGCTGATACGTACGAATGAAGGTTGATTCATGCGGATGGAGTGATTGAGTCATGCATCTGGTCTAGTCGTGCAACTGAAGTTGTTGTGTGTGAATTCCTTCTTGTGTATGGTGTGTGTATGTCATGTGATGTTAAGGTGACATCGAAACGGTCGCCACTGCTAATGACAATATTAAAGTTAACACTATAAGACTTACTAACGTTATCACAAATCTAATTAACGTTAACGTTATTACAATTATCAAGAAATGATTTGTAACCACTAAAATTTACTAAGTACTTCTCTAACAACAAAGAAACCTTTACACTGATATCATCGGCAATGACGACGGTTCCAAGTACTTGGTCTCTATAGGATCTAGTACGTATGTCTACTTGTGTGCGTTCCGCGTGGACCGAACCGATACAACCCGAACCGACCGAACCTTACTATCTTCATTAAACGTATCATTAACGCTTAACGATAACTGTTAATAGGTGTTTGACCTTTTATTGCATACAACATTTGGAACTTGATCATCCATACTTACCACCGAAAAAGTGAGTTTCGTGGCCCCTTTATGCTTATTCAATACTTCAATATTTACAAACATGGGGGAAAAGTATGCTCACCCATTTTTATGCTGTATAACTTACATATTGCAATCAACATGTTACTATTTTGTGAGTACTTATCTGATACATACATGAGTCGCTGTGTGGTACTTTCTTTACAACCATTTAATTTCGGTGTTGGAACCGACAGATAGGAATTGGTAGTACTATTGGGTTGACACCCCCACCTTGTTTGTTGGTATACTAGTTGGTACCAACAGTGGTCAGGAACAGGACCTTGGGTGAATATATTCCGACAAGATTCTGTGTGTACGTCGTTAGGTTTGGTTGTAAAGCTCATTGTTATGTGATTTTGCTTACTTATAACTGTATACACGTATTCCGCAAAACTATATTGCAACATCAATTTACTTACTATTTAAACCTGCGAGCTCACCAACAATTTTTTTGACCATTTTGAGCATATCTTTTCAGATGACAATGCTAATTGAAGATCTAGGTGTGCTGCCTTAGTGGAGACCCTAGGATGCATTTTGAGACTATACAATACTGACAAAAATTCTTTTGAAACATTGTAGTCTGATTACATACAATTATTCTTTTGGATACTTGTTCCCGGGTTGGGGAATATACAATACAATGATACTATTTTTGGTTATGTGAATCATTTACAAGTTTATGCTTATGGCTATGTTGTCAGGAATATTGACTAAACACGACATAAGTCTCCTTTGTAGGGGTGTCGTCATGACACGCTTATCATCTATTACATATATGCATCTCTATTGACAACAATGTGTTATGATGATCCAGTCTCGTTACATCCCCGTGTTTCCGCTTTCAGCGGGGGTGTGACAGATGGTATCAGAGCCATTGGTATAGAGAATTTGGCAAATCATTTGACTAGAATATAACCTAGGAACCTCATGTAGAATGTATGCTAGGATTGGCTTGCATCTGATATTACATGTATGTTCCTCTATACTTGTCCTTATCTATATACTTGTTCTTTATCTCTATACTTGTTCTTTATCTCTATGTTCTTGTTATCTGACCATCCTGAGGAAGGCACTATTACTTATACTCTTTCCTCACGGGATGCATTCTACTGGAATCTTCCCTTCCTATGCGCGTCCCATTATACTATTAGGTTGGGATACCAACCTGAAGGGATCTTCACAGATCACGCGAAGCGTTGATCCCGGGTATTGAGTCCGACCCTGAGATAGTCATGCCAGAGGTCCCGAAAGAAGAAGGGATAGGAAACTTTTGTTATACTAATGAGATTATGCGCTTGGAATCTATTTGTTATGACGGACTACTATTGGAATACTATTGGTTCATGGACATGAGACATTACATGACCCGTGCATGATGAATGGTGTCAATATTGTGATGTTAGCTTGGGTAGGTGAATTTAAGGGTGACCATGCAAGGCAAATTACCATTACGGGTGCACACGTAATTGTAATTTGCAGTGCATGTGAAGCTTGGCAAACCTTACCATGAGGTACCGATTATGGTTAGTACAAGTCTTCCATTCTGTACCTTAGGACACTAGGATCATAATTCTAGTAATACCTTGTAAATGGTGATAAAACATTCATAACCTCTACTATTACTTAAGTCCTGTTCTACTTGGAGCCTTTATGGGATTTCATTTATGATATTAGTCTTACTCTCTATGAAACATTGCACTGCCTAGCATTTCAGTAACTATGGAACTGACTAATGCTTAGAATGAAAGTGGATTCAAAGAAATGTAGAATAGTGATGATACTCCCTACACATACATTACGTTGTTCACGTAAACGGTTTTAAGCTACGTTCGGTATATCGTGAATGTGGTGGGAACGCTGTGGGGAACCCTATATATAAGCATCATCGATATACCAAGAATGTGCTTGAACTGGGCTACGTGATGATCCTAATTGACTGGAGCATGAAATGTTGGAACTTGATGAGTGGATAAATGTGTATCTTAAGTGACTAAAGTTTACATGTTTACTCCTTTTATGATTAGAAGATGCCGCCTCGAAGAGTCACCCGTATACAAATCTCGAAGGTTGAGAACCCCACGGGCAGAGGTAGAGGTAGGCCACCAAGAACAGGTGGTGGTCCGCGCCGGTAACAATTGGGGACTGAAAACCCCAATATAGCTGCCATGATTGCTCAGCGGCTAGCCACACTGATTCCTACAATAGTGACCTAAGTGAGCGACACTTTTTGAATCATAACCTCCACGGGGATAACGATACTAACAATGAGCATAACCAAGGAACAGGGGAGATACTGAGAATAGTGGAACAGCTGGTAATGAAACTGTGATTGTTAATACTAGGCGAGGATGTTCTTACAAGGAGTTGTGGCCTGTAAACCGAAGGAATTGATGGGAAAGGTGGAGCGATAGCTCTAACAAGGTGGCTTGAGAAGATGGAGGCAGTGATCGATATCAGCGAGTGCCTCAACAGCCAGAAAATTAAGTATGCCACGTGTTCACTACAGGGCAAGGCACTAACTTGGTGGAACACACAGATTCAAGCGAGGGGAGGAAGAGAATCAGCAATGCAGTGACTTGGGATGAGTTTAAAGCATTAATCATCAAAGAATACCGTCCACTCAATGAGATGCAGAAGTTGGAGCACGATTCTGGAATCATGCCATGGTAGGAGCTAGGCACGCAGCTTACACTGATTTTTTCATGATCTGGCAAGGCTGGTTCCACATCTCGTCACTCCGGAATCCAAGAGGATCGAAAGGTACATCTGGGACTTATGCCACAAATCCGGGCTATGGTCATAGCAGCAGGCCCTCCTACTATTCAGGGTGCAATTATGAAGGCTGGTACGTTAACAGATGAGATGGTGAGAATTGGGGTTCTAGGGAAAGGAGCTGAGAAGAGGAAGGATGTTGGAGAAGCGAGCAGGTCGAGTATCGCGAAGTTTGACAAACGGGCCAAAACAACCAGAAATTTTGTGGCTGTGACACAAGGCAAGAGGGAATACGTCGGGCCGCACCCCAAATGTGATAGGTGTAACTTCATCCCCCAGCCATGCAGTGCGGGTGTGTGTGAACTGTAGACGCCGGGGCACCTAGCGAAAGATTGTAGAGTAGCACCGAATCTGGTTGCGCCTTAATGTGGGTAACCCCGCAGGGAATGCTAGTGTTTGCTATGAGTGTGGGAAACCCGGGCCACTACTGGAACATCTGCCCTAGACTGAATCGGGCGCAGGGTCAGCAAGGAAACAACCAACCAAAGGTGATGCCATAGCCGGTAACCCAAGGCCAAGGGAATCAAGGAAATGCTGCCAGAGGACGTGCGTTCGTTATCGGAGCAATGACACCCGTCAGGACCCGAATGTCGTTACGGGTACGTATTTTCTCAACTACCACTTCGCATCTATATTGTTTGATACTGGAGCAGACAAAAGTTTTATATCTTCTGAATTTACTCACATGCTTGCCTTGAAATCTAATAGGCTAGAAACTAGCTACTCTGTAGAAATGGCCAACGGTAGAGTTGTACAGGCCGATGAGATTATTAGAAAGTGCTCGATGATATGGAAAACCATGCCTTTGATATAAACCTTTTGAGCTGGGAAGTTTCGATGTGATTGTGGGAATGGATTGGTTGTCGAAACACGGAGCAGAGAATGTCTGTCGAGAAAAAGTAGTACGAATCCCCATGCCAGACGGGGAGGTACTCAGGATTCAAGGAGAACGATTGGGAAGAACCCTAAAGCTTATCTCTTGCATGAAGACACGTCGATGTTTACAAAAGTATTGTTACGCGTTTCTGGCCTTGTTGTGGAAAAGAAAGAAGAGGACAACAAGTTGGTAGATATTCCCGTAGTGTACGAGACTACCCGGATGTATTCCCTGACGACTTGTCGGGTTTGCCTCCTCCACGCCAAGTGAATTTCGTATAGAGTTGGTTCCTGGAGCTATGCCGGTAGCAAAAGCACCGTATTGGTTGGCACCATCAGAAATGCAAGAGTTATCTGGTCAATTACAAGAACCACTGGAGAAGGGTTTTATTCGGCCGAGTCACTCACCATGGGGAGCACCGGTATTATTTGTCAAAAAGAAGGATGGGTCGTTCCATATGTGCATCGATTATCACGAGCTGAACAAATTGACCGTGAAGAATCGATATCCTCTTCCCAGGATCGACGATCTGTTTGATCAGCTACAAGGAGCCTCATATTTCTCCAAGATCGACCTTCGTTCGGGATACCACCAGCTAAGGGTTTTCAAGGATGACATACTGAAAATAGCATTTAGGACTCGTTATGGGCACCATGAGTTCTTAATCATGCGTTCGGATTGACTAACGCACCAGCAGTGTTTATGGACCTGATGAATCGGGTAGTAAACCTTACTTGGATAAGTTCGTGATCGTATAATAGACGATATACTTATCTACTCCCGATCGAAATCTTCATAATGAAATCCATGGTGATGTGCTCCCACTTCCATTCCGGTATATCTAAAGGTTGGATCTTCCCATACGGCTTTGATGCTCGACCTTCACTTGCAAGCAAGTAAGGCACTTACTCACATACTCCACTACGTCGCTTCATACCCGGCCACCAGTAATCTTTCTTCATGTCTTGATACATTTGTAGCACTGGGATGAATAGAGTATCGAGTCTTATGAGCTTCATCCATAATCTCACCCGTAGATTCCTAAGACGAGGAATCCACATTCGTCCAAACCGGGTTCTAATACCAAATGTGTTTTCACCCAACTCCACAACCAGACCTCTCATCCTTTTAGAGTTAAGATGATCTTCTTTCAATGCATCATCTTGAAACTCTTTGACTTGCTTCATCACATCAGAGGTCATAATCAGCTGGTACGCCTTCACCCGAATTGGCTCGGGTCTTTCCTTTCAGCTAAGGGCATCCGCCACCACGTTGGCTTTGCCGGATGATAAGAATCTCATAATCATAATCCTTTATAACCTCCAACCATCGCCTCTGCCTCATGTTCAAATCTTTCTGCTCGAAGAATACTTCAAGATCTTGTGGTCAGTGAATATGGTGCACTTCGTCCCATACAAGTAGTGCCTCAAATCTTTAACGCAAAGACCACTGCTGCTAGCTCCAGATCATGAGTAGGATAGTTAACCTCATGAACCATCAACTGTTGGGATGCATAGGCTATAACTCTTCCTCTTTGTATTAACACACACCCCAACCCCGAGTAGGAAGCATTAGAATAAACCACCAGGTCTTCATTCCATCGGGTAATGACAATACAGGAGCTTGGGTCAACCCGCCTTCAATTCTTCAAATGCGTTCTCCTGAGGTTGACCCCACACAAACAATACATCTTTCCGGGTCAACTTGGTTAGTGGAGAAGCGATCTTAGAGAAGTCTTGAATAAACCTTCGGTAATAGCCCACCAAACCAAAAACTATGGATCTCGGATGGTGTCTTTGGAGACTTCCATTGCATCACCGCTTCCACCTTTTCCGGATCCACCGTAATCCCCTCGGATTCACCACGTGACCAAGAACTGAACCTGGCACAACCAAAACGCGCATTTGGAGAACTTGGCATACAACTTCTCCCTTCTTAACGTCTCCAACACCTCTCGAATGTGACCGGCATGCTCTATCTCGCTCTTTGAATAAATCAGGATATCGTCACTACACAATCATTGATTTAGTCCAACATCGGCTGACACACTCGGTTTCAAAGTCCATAAAAGCAGCTGGCGCGGTGGTCCCCAAATGACATAACGAGGAACTCGTAATGACCATAACGCGTGTGAAAAGCTGTTTTAGGAATATCCTGTTCTTTACCTTTAGCTGATGGTAGCCCGATCGAAGATCTATCCTTGAAAACCAACTGGCATCTTGAGTTGATCAAACAAATCATCAATCTCGGTAATAGGTAACGGTTCTTCACCGTTAATTGTTTAACTCCCAGTAGTCAATACCATCCTCATACTACCATCCTTCTTCTTCACGAATAAAACCAGAGCACCCCAAGGAGAGATACTCGTCTAATAAACCCCTTGTCAAGCAGCTCTTGCATTGCTCCATCACTTTCATCTCAGTCGGAAGCCAACCGATACGTGCCTTGGCAAAATGTTGGGCATCGGCTATCAAATCAATCTGAAACTCGATCTCTCGGTCGGGGTGGCACTCCTGACAAGTCTTGGGAAACACATCCGGAAAGTCACTACGACCGGAAAATCGGATAGTTGTGGTGTGGGCGTATCCACATCCTTCACATAAGCCAAGTAGGTGCTACACCCACACCTCATACACTTTCCTGCCAACGCCATTGAGATTACCTTCGGGATCGTCGTGACTTGACACATATAAACAGGTTACCGACTCCCGTCAGGCGCTGTTAAACGAATCATCTTCATGCGCCAACAATGTTCGCCTCGAAGTCCGCCAACCAATCCCTCCCAAGAACCAAATCAAAACCACCTAAGGTCATCATGAACGGGCTAACAGGAAACTTATGACCTTCTAGTTCCATATCATAGTCCTCTATCAGCTCAGAAATCCTGGTAGACTTACCTATGGCAGTTTCTGCATCAAAGGGCGCATCAACACGTCTACTACTAACCGGCAGCTTAGTACAGAAAGCAGTAGAAATAAAACCCTACTAGCACCTGAATCAAACAACACAGAAGCTAAAGTTTGGTTCACTAGAAACGTACCTGACACGACATCAGGATCCGTCATAGCTTCCTCTTGTGTCATGGTGAATGCCACTTGATAGTGACATCAAACCGTCATTAACAAACTACTGATAGAACACCTAAACTACTTATACAAGTACTGAAGAAACAAGAAACTACTGAAAGTTACAACGACTGAAGAACAGACTCTTCAGTCGTTTACAACTACTGAACTATAACACTGAAGAACAACTCTTCAGCTGTTGTACAAACTACTGAAAAGAAAAATACAACTACTGAAAGAGAAAAACCATCACAACCTCTGAAGAAGACTTCTTCAGCTGTTGTGACAAACTCTGAAGCTTCAGCACTTGGTCTTCAGACTTTGGGCTTTAGATGTTTCATCAGCTGATGACTTCAGTAGTTGTCATCAGCTGATGTCTTCAGTCTTTGTCTTCAGACTTTGTGCATCAGTTGTTGATCTTCAGTTCTTCAGTTCTTCAGCTGTTGATCTTCAGCACTTGAGTCATCAGTACTTGAAGTCTTAAGTACTTGTATTCTTCAGTACTTTAGACTTCAGTACTCATCTTTAGTACTTGGGATCTTCAGCTGTTGTTCTTCAGATCTTTGATCTTCAGCTGTTGAGTCTTCAGTCTTGTCAAACTGCTGATGAAGCCTTCAGCAGTTGTTGTGATGTCATGTGGGACTTAGAGGTTTTCCTGATCTTGGCTCATTGGTTCTTTTGATCCAACAACTCCCCGTGAACCAATGCAGCCAAAACCTCTAATCAATTTATTATCCCACTTATTGTTGGCAGAAATGTTGGTCTATTTCCTTCTGGATCAGATCAGAAGTTGTCCCAAATAAGCACTGGCCTGGGAAGAGGTCTCTGAGATTTGACTGGCATAGTATGGATGGGAACCCTGTCTTGGGGAACTAGACACAGGGCTATTGTCCCATCCATGAGACCTACTTCCCATGTATGAGCTTGTAGGATTCTCTGGTGTAGGCTTTAAGAAATACAATCTGTTCTTCCATAGTAAGCTCGTCAGCCTCACCATCAAACAATCCTTCACGCCCATACAGCTCTGAGACATACTTGGCCTGTTTACCATTCTTGAGCTCAACTGTTGTTATCTGTCTGTAGGCAAATTCATCTGGGTGAATGCCCTCAAGTAACATATTGAGCTCATCTTTCCTGAAGTTCTCAAGCCTCTTGTAGACTAACCCTTTTCTGACCACCCTATTTTCCAACATCTTTTGGGGTGGCTGTTTAGTCTCATAGGCCTTCTTGAAATCTTCAATAATTTCCCAGGGTGATACTACAAGGGCCACAGTGATCACTTCATCTACAATCCTCCTAACCTGACCCTTGTATCTTAATGGAATGTCTTCTTTATAATCCTGTGAGCCACCCTGGGATCAGGCCAAGTTCTCACCTTATCCTTATGATATTGAAATGTGTTAGCAAGGGTGTACAGTCTCAGAGCTTCTTTCCTCATATTGGTTATTGATGAGGAAGCAGCATAAGCTTTATCTATACTTTTCAGCATCTTATCATCATGAAGCTTTTGCTGCTGTTCTTCTTCTATCTTTACCCTCACAATTTCCATCTGTGAGGTGGGAGTAATGGGTTTAGGTATGGCTCGCGGCAAAGATATGACTGCAGAAAGAGGCAGCCTATCTTCCTCATCCCCTCCTCTTCTTCTTCTTACAGCCTCAACACCCTTCTCTTCTTCTGCAAGGGTGTATCATCGGCAATGGGTTTTGATGGTGGTGGGGTTGGTTTTGTGGGTTGTGGTTGGGTAGGTGTTGGTGTGGGAGATTGGGCAGGCTTTGCTAGTAATCTAGAAATAAGGGAGGTTTAGTCTGTTTGACTAGCAAAGTCCTGTTCCCAGCACCGGCTTCTGACAGGGCTTCTGAGACCAGTCCCTTGGTAAATTCACCAGCCGAACAGATCTTGGTGGCTATAGCCAAGATTCTGTCCCTGGTCCAAGCTCTCACATCTAGGACTGGTCTCCCCAGGTACTTCGAAATAAACCTAGTCATAGCATCGAGTCTCTTTCTCTCCTCTGGCTATGAACTGGTCCATCGTATTCTATCTCTTTATCTCCAACTTCCTAATTTCCTGATCTAGCATGGCAGTGTCCTTGTCAAAGCCTTGCCTGAACAGCTGATCAATGATAGAGTCCATTGATCGGCTATGCTCAGCATCAGCCTCCTTGACCAGGACTGCTAGATCAGTCTCCTTCACCACCTTCTCTCCCTCCTTCTCTCCTTCTTCTTTTGTAAGTGACACTGAAATCTTTTGGATTTTAGCCACTTTGATCTGTTCAGCTCTCTCCTCCCTCTCCTTCTCCTTCCCCTTCACCCTCTCAGTCTCCTCAACCACATCCCTCTCGTTTTCCACCTCTTCCACCACTTCTTTCTCCTCCTCTACCCTCTTCCTCTTTGCTTTCACTGATGTCTCCCCCTTTTTGGGTGCATTGGTTAGGGTTTGACTATCAGAAAGCGCTTTAGCTACAGCAACCTCCACCAAGGGTTGTATTTGTGAGGGAAGCCTCTCATCAAGGGTTTTCATCACAATGTCTGTGATTATTGGTGTGATGAGAGGCAGGGATTTTTGGAAGATAGCAACTAATTGCTCAGGAGGTTTGTTCCTGAGAACTAGTGCCAGAAGCAGAGGCAGGTGGCTGAGTTTGTGGGAGTGGCTGAGTATATGTGAGACCTTCAGGTGAAGGTGCCATCTGTGGGTTTATGGTGGCAGATGGACTTGCTTCTTGAGACATTTTGGAAGCAGCTCTTTGAGTCTGCTTACCTCATCCTCAAGAAGTGTATTTTGAGCAACTACGTCGTAGAAGAAGCTCAGGTCATCATCAGTTTGCACTGAATCACCTGACCTCCTGACTGTGTCAGGATGTACATGCACTGAGTGTGGCTCAGTAGTTGCATGTGCCCCTTTGTCTTGGTTCTGGGGACTTCCAGCCTTCGGATTGGATCCATCATCGGCAGTTGCCTCTGGTGAGGTCTTATTGATGGTACCAGCTTCTTCTTGCTCATATGTTGATGTAGGAGAAGTGGCAGCCTCACCAGATTGTCTTATCTCCCTAGCCACACTGGGAGATGAGACATGTGATTCTCGGTGTTGTGGGCTCCCACTAACACTTGTTTCCACCCTCTCTTCGTTGGAGATACCCCAGTTGTGATTGGTTTCTGGGGAGAGGGTGGAGTGTTAAGATGGGTCAACACTTCAGCAATGATTAAAGTAGGGCTTTTAGGGGCGGTTGCAGTGGGAGATGGGGTAGAAGCAGATTGCACATGGGGAGGAATGTGCTCTTCAATGGCAACCTCCTCACTTGAGAAAGGTTCCAGATGTGTGGCAGCCCCTGAAATGGTTGCATCAGGCTCCTGTAAAGAGGAAACCTGTGCGTTGTGGTAGGTGGAGTCGTGGTGACTGCTGGGAGAATCTGGCCAGCAGTCACTTCCTGCGTTTGTGTTGCAGGGGCATCCTCAGGGGACTCATCTCCCTGAGTAGCCTTTGTGGGTTTCTTTTTGGGTTTGGGCTTGGTGGGGACTTTAGACTTGGAGGTGGAGGCTGTGGGTTCCAACTGCGTGGGTATGCGCAGCTTGGCAGCCTTTTTGAGTGTCTGGTCGGTGTTGTGCCTGGAGTATACCTCAGCTAATACAGCCATGGCAGGGACTCCAGTGCCAACTAGTCCCTCAGCATTAAGCTGGCTCTCTATCATGGCCATAATGAACCGTGGATATAAAATCCAACGGTTTGCAAATGGTTTTGTGGCCATGTCTTTGAGTTCCAAGAATATTATTTCAGTAAAATTTAATGGCTGTTTCTCAAAGATAAGTACAATACCTGTTGCCACCTTGTGGACATCTGGTCCCATGAGATGTCTTCGGGGCCAGACAAACATTCACCATGTGGAAGATAAGTCGTTGTGGATCAGAGAAATGTTTCTTCAGCAAGGTGGAGGCAGAGAGGTCACCCTGATAATCATGAGCAGTGAAAGAGAGATCAAGGGTGCCTTGGGGTAGGCAGTTGGGAAGGTGGCATCCTCCAGCTTTAGGGTTTGTCGGATGATAGCTGGAGTGATGACCACGGGTTTGTTGTTCACGGACGACCGGAGAGAGACCTCGCGTCGTTCTCTCCAGATTGAACGGTAACGTTCGTCCAGAATCTGATAGGGAATCGGCATGAATGATTGATTTAATAGGAAGGCCGTTTGGTATGGTGAGTCGGTCATCAGATCAATGGCATTGTGAAATTTTGACCAGAAGGGCGATTTAGTGAGGTATGCGACACAGTTGTGTCGGGGCTTGAGTTGCATGGTCGCCATTAATGGTGTAGGGAAGCTTTAGAGGTTTTTGAAAGTTAGGTCAAGTGAGAATGAAAAGCTCTAAGGTTTGGTTGGATATTTATAGGCTAAAAGAAAACTACTAAAGGTTTTGGTGTTAGTCATCAGTTGTTGAAACTACCGATGACGTGGTTTTAACCTTCAGAAGTTGTAACATCTGAGGACTTGGTGTTAGTCTTCAGTAGTTGAAACTACTGAGACCTTGGTTTTGTCCTTCAGATGTTGTAAACGACTGAAGACTTGTTGTTAGTCATCAGTAGTTATAAACTACTGAAGACATGGTTTTCATCTTCAGACGTTGTAACAACTGAAGACTTGGTGTTAGTCTTCAGTAGTTGTAAACTACTGACATCAGTAGTTATAAACTACTGAAGACATGGTTTTGCTTCAATTGTTGTGAACAACTGAGGACTTGGTGTTAGTCATCAGTAGTTGTGAAACTACTGAAGACATGGTTTTGTCCTTTAGTTGTTTGGGTACGAAACAGCAGATGTAGGTATCAGCTGAAGAGTAAAGTTACTCATCAGCTGTTTCCGTCAATTCAGTTGTTTCATTCTGACCTCCACATTTACTCATCAGCTCTTTGACTGACCTTCAGATGTTTCATTGGCCCTTCAGCTCTTGTGAATATTTATTCTTCAGCTCTGGTGAACAAATTTTGTCTTCAGTACTTATGTGTAAGATTGCACATCAGTACTTGTGAACAAAATTTGTTCTTCAGTACTTATTTGTTTGAAAATTGTAAACCACATCAGTAGTTATAACTACATCAGCTGTTTTCAACAAATAATGTACTTCAGTACTTTGAATCATTTTAGTCTGCAGTAGTTGTGAAAATGCTAAGACTAAATTATTCATCAGTACTTATATTTGACCTTTGCATACCAATGCTCATCAGTACTTGTGAACTGAGAGCATCAGTATTAGTCAAATTATTCTAGCTGCAGCATACCAAGCCTTAGTACAAATTTTGGAATGTGGTACTATCTAAAGGCTTAGTAAAGATGTCTGCAAGCTCATCAGCACTAGGCACAAACTTTGGATCAATCAGACCTTTTTCATAGCAATCTCTTATAAAATGATGTCTGATCTCTATATGTTTGGTCCTAGAGTGCTGGACTAGATTTTTAACAATACAAAGAGCTGAAGCACTATCCATTAGTAATGGAGTCTTAGTCTCTGTAATGCCATAATCCAAGAGTTGGTTCTGAAGCCAGAGTACCTGGGAAGTACAACTTGCAGCAGCAATGTACTCAGCTTCAGCTGTGGATGTAGCAATTGATGTTTGTTTCTTACTCTGCCAAGAAACTAAACATTTGCCTAGGAATTGGCAACCACCAGAGTGGATTTTCTGGTGACTTTGCATCCTGCATAGTCACTATCAGAGAAAGCAACTAATTTGCAAGAATGCCCAGTTGAATACCAAAGACCTAGTGATTGGGTGCCCTGCAGATATCTAAAGATCCTTTTGACTGCAATCAAATGGGATTCTTTAGGTGCAGCCTGAAATCTAGCACAGGCACATGTTACAAACATGATGTCTGGTCTAGAAGCTGTAAGGTACATCAAGGACCCAATCATACATCTGTAAAGGGTTTCATCAACCGCTTTACCTTTCTGATCAACATCCAGTTGTGTGATGCTGCTCATGGGAGTAGAACAGGGCTTAGAGGTTGTAAATCAAACTTATTCAACAACTCTTTTGTGTATTTGGACTGATGAATAAAGATTCCATCAGCCCTTTGTTTGATTTGCAAACCTAGAAAGAACTGTAATTCCCCGATAGCACTCATTTCAAACTTTTGCTTCATGAGCTTTGTGAATTCATCACACAATTGTGGATCAGAGGATGCAAAAATTATGTCATCTACATAAATTTGAACAAGGAGCTTATGCTGTCCCACAGTCTTGATGAATAAGGTTTTATCAATGGTGCCTCTAGTGAACTTATTTTCTAGAAGAAAAGTTGAGAGTGTCTCATACCAGGCTCTAGGAGCTTGCTTCAGCCCATAAAAAGCCTTATCCAACTTATACACCCAATCAGGATGTTTCTTGTCCTCAAAGCCTGGTGGTTGACACACATAAACTTCCTCCTTTATTTTACCATATAAGAAGGCACTTTTGACATCCATTTGATAAACCTTAAGACTATGAAAGGCAGCATAAGCTAAGAACAATCTAATTGCCTCCAGTCTGGCTATAGGAGTAAAGGTTTCATTATAATCGATGCCTTCCTCTTGTGCAAAGCCCTAGACAACCAGCCTGGCCTTTTCTTAACTATTTGGCCCTTTTCATTTGTTTTGTTCCTAAATACCCATTTAGTGCCTATTGCACACTTACCTTGGGGTAAAGGAACTAGCTCCCACACTTGCTGTTTCTTGAACTGAAGAAGCTCAAGCTGCATTGCTTCAACCCATCCATTGTCTCTGAGTGCAATATGGTAGTTTTTAGGCTCTTGCTGACTGATGAAGAGAGCATAGAAGCAGAAGTTGGACAATTGACTCCTGGTTGAGACTCCAGCATTGATATCACCAATGATTTGAGATGTGGGGTGATTCTTCAGCTCTTGATATATATAAGATCAGTGCAAGTGTTTGTAGGACTTTCAGCAGCAACAAATGGTGATGAAGATTCTTGAAACCATGTACGAGATGGCAGCTCAAATGAAGTAGAGCATGCAGAAATCTCATCAGCATTTGTTGTGGATGGGGCTGCTGAAGCTACAGGAGCATCAGGTTTAGTGGACTCAGGCAGGTGGTCACTAAACCTGAAAAGGTGAGTACTGACTACATCATCATCAGTACCACCAGGTGGAGAACTGTTGACAGGAACAACAGCTGGAGGTTGATAAGGAACATATTGCAGTATGTCAAAATCAAATAACTTCATAGGGTTTTGTGGAATCTTGTCCTTTGGAGATTCATTGAACTTGACATGCAGAGTTTCTTCGACCATCTTTGTCCTACAGTTGAAAACTCTGTATGCCTTGCAAGTTGATGAATAACAACCAAAATACCCTGCATCCACCTTACTAGCAAACTTCTGGAGTGGATTGCTAGTGTTGAGAATGAAACATGGACACCCAAAGGCTCTAAAGAAGGAAATCAGAGGGGCCAAATGATGAAGTACTTCATAAGGAGTCTTCATCAACCTCTGATTCACTAATGCTCTATTCTGCACATAGCAAGCTGTGTTGACAGCTTCAGCCCAAAAGGTCAGTGGCAATCCTGAGTCAGCCAGCATTGACCTTGCAGCTTCAATGAGAGTCCTGTTCTTTCTCTCAACCATTCCATTCTGTTCAGGAGTTCTGGGAATACTGAACTGCCTTTTAATTCCCTTAGACAGGTAGAAGTCATCAAGTGTATGGTTTCTAAACTCTGTTCCATTGTCACTCCTCACACACTTGACCTGCAGGGAATACTGCTTCTCCACAAATAACACAAAGTTCATAATAGCCTTGGCAGCTTCATCCTTGGTGTGCAAGAAGAAAGTCCATACATATCTGGAGTAATCATCCACAATTACCAGACAGTATTTCTTCTTTGCCATGCTCATCACCCTGACAGGACCAAAGAGATCCATGTGCAAGAGTTGCAAGCAGGCAGTGGACTTTGGTTCTTCTATTGGAGGGAATGAAACTCTGTGTTGTTTTCCCTTTAAGCAAGCAGTGCAGTTGTCTTCACACTTGAACTCCTTCAAAGGCAATCCTCTTACTAAACCATGGTTTATCAGCTGATTCATGTTTTTGAGATTAACATGCCCCAGCCTTCTATGCCATAGAGTAGACTCTTGAGGAGAGGCCTTGGAGAATAGGCAAGGATGGCCTTTTAGATCTATCTTTTTGGAAAGATCTAAGGCATATACTCTTCCTGTCCTGTTGGCCTTCAGGAGAGTATATTCATCCAACACCTTGTCAATCAATTTAGAACTTTGGATGACAGAATCCGACAGTTCTGGCTTTGTGAAAAGGGCAACATGGCCTTTATCACACATTTGACTGACACTCAAGAGATTGTACTTGAGATTCTCCACATGGTTAACATCATCAAACCTTATTTCCCCATTGGAAACAAAGCCTTTTCCGATGATGTAACCCTTTGCATCATTGCCAAAGGAAACAAATCCCTTCTTTCCTTGAGAGTAGTCATTAAGAAGGGAACTGCTTCCTGTCATATGCATGGATCCTCCATTGTCTACATACCAGATGCTTCTTTGGCATGTTGAAGAACCCTGCAATCATAACAACAAGTTAGTTAGTTTTAGAGACCCAAACCCTTTTGGTTTTAGGTCTGTTCTCAACAACAGGTGCAACACTAACAGGTGTGTTATGTGTGACAGCCTGAGGTGAAGGAGATGGTGTAGAAGATGAACCCTTTGGCTTGGATTTCCTTTTCTGTGGTTTCAACACAGGAGCATCTAATTGGTTGACTCTTCCCATTAGATGCTGAACCATCATCACAAGTTATGTCTGACTTTGTGATAAAGCTTTCAGCTCTTCAGACACATTGGGGCTTGCTGATGATGGATTCCTGTGTTGCACCATCTTCTTTTGAGCAACCTCAGCTGTTGCCTGAGTAACCCCTACCTTCTTTTTGGATTTGCTTTTGGGCTTAGGGGTTTCAGGGTTTGATATTGCTAGTACAAACTTGGTCTCAAACTCATTTTTCATTGTATTCATGTGCTCTTTAATTTTCTCCTTTTGTTTGAGTTTGGAACCTCTTTTGTACCAGCAATCATAGTAAGATGATTGAACAAGCCACATATCTCACATGGCTTCTTCTTTATCTTATGTTGATCATCTATTGAAGAGGATGAAACTGCTGAAGACTTGTTCTTCAACTGTTTGCTGTCAGTACTTGCAGTTTTCTTCCTTGTAGTACCTGCTTTCTTGACATCCTCTTCATTAGGCTTCAAACCCTTTCTACTTGCAGTTTTCTTCTTTTCAGTACATGCAAGTGTTGGGTTTTGAACTTCAGGTGTTATCACTTGCTCTCCAGTACTTTCAGTACTTCTACAGACAACACCTGTGTTGATCAACTTGTTGATCATGTGACAGTCAGCATTTGAACCATCAGCTGTTGTAGCATCAGCTGATTGGTTTTGGGAGGAAATGCTGACCTCTACCTCTGATGATGCTGTATCAGATAGTAAGTCACATGATGAGAAGGATTGGTTATTGCTCTCTCCATCAGATTCAACATCTGCTCTTGAAGTGAAATCTGTAGGAGGAGCAGTGTGATTATAACCAATGCCAAACTTCACATTGGAAGCTGATTGCTTATAAGAAGCATTTCAAAACCCTTGCAGGATTGCACCAATTGATCACACTCTACTTGGGTGGTTGCAAGAGTTTCCTTGAGGTCTCTGTACTTCTCTAAAAGTACATCTTCCCTAGCCTTATCATCTTTTATTTGGCATTTAAGCTTATAAATCTCATCATTTTTATCATTAAGTGCAGCCTCAAATTCAGCTTTCTTTTTGGAAATGGTTTGCTCTAGCTCAAGGTTTTTATCAATTATAGCCATATTTGCTTCTCTAATAGAAGCAAATGCTGCTATGCATGAATCAGAACAAAGCTTGGCTTTAGCCTCAGAGGATACCTATGATGAAGCATTGGATGATGACCCATCAGCAGACTCAAAGGCCATTAGAGCAAGATTCCCAAATGAATGATCACCACCATGTTGACCAGCACCTTGGAATAGTTGTTTCTGACCAGATAGATTATCTGGTAGACTACTCCAGTCAACAACTCCTGGGGTAAAGAAGCTGTGTTGTTGAGGTTGGGTTTGATGATGAGATTGGGAAGGTTGAGGCTCAGGGAGAGCATGTGGTGGCTGAGCAGAAGGTCCTTGAGCTTGACTAGGCTGAGGCACATAGTAGCAGGGGTATGGGTATGGCATATGACCCTGAGGCACAAAGTAAGCAGGTGATGGCTGTGCTGATGATGGATAACCCTGAGAACTGGAATGCTGCCCTTTGTTCTGTGAGCTATTACTAGGAAAAGTCACAAAGGGTGCAGAGGTGTTAGATCCAGATGATCTACATTCTCTAGCAAAGTGTCCAAGCCTGTGGCAATTGTGACACCTCAGCTTGCTCTTGTCAAACCAACCTTGGTTTTGCCTGAGAGACCAGGAAATTTCCTACCAGTTCTCTTGTAGAACTTTTGAGATTGAATTTTTATCATAGCCATCTGACTTAGAATATCCATCTCTTCCAGATCATCATCTGGAATGCCCTTCAAGTCCTCCATCAGGAAACACAGGTTATCACTGCTACCCCCTGAACCACTATCAACACCAACAAAAGCATGTTCAGAGTTGGTAGAGAAATCAATATGCTCATCATAGGCACTCTCTGATGTAGCATATTCCGACTCCTGACCTATCAAGGCAACATTGCCAGTGACAAAGTCATCAGTGAGCTTGCCAGAGGTTGACAACTTCCTCTTTTGCTCTATCTCTCTCTCAAATGTGAGCAGTTTCCCATGAAGTTGGGTGAGAGATAGAGTATCCAGATTTGCACTGGAGCGTAGGACAATGGTATAAGTGTCCCATCTCTCAGGCAGTGATCTGAGGAATCTGTTATTCATCTGGCTATTAGAGTACTCTTGTTTGACCATCTTCAACTCAGAGATCAAACATGAGAACCGCTCATACTGTTGAGTCAGAATCTCACCCTTCCTATGAGAGAATGTCTCATATTGTTGGGCGAGGATTTCCCTTGTGTTTGCTAAAACCTCATTGGTTCCTCCGAATTGTTCCTTCAGAGCAACCCAGAGATCATGAGTAGTCTCATGATGCATCAGACCAGCATAGATTTCATTCGGCAGTGCCATGGCCAGAATTCCATGGGCTTTTGCATCAATCTCGAACAGCTTGAGATCTTCATCCGAGTATTGATCGGGTTTCTTCGCAACCCTCTCATTAGACTCAGGGATGCTCACCATCGGCTTGTATGGTCCATGCACCACTGATATCCAACAACCAGCGCTGTTGATCGATTGATGACGGAGCATACGCCTTTTCCAGATGTTATACTCATTCCTTACAAGCATCAGAGGCTTGGTAGAAGAACCAGTATTGTGAGGATCGTTCGTTGGTGTCGCCATCTCAGATTTCAGTCAAAATCAAGTTAAACAAAACAAATATAGCTCAAAACCACAGAACCTTAAGTTTAATGGCTAGAAACAGTAGAGTCTCAATCTCCATAACTAATTCTTGCAAATTGCTAATTTGATCAAACGTAGAGATCAAAAGAGCAGTTTCAATGATCAATAGTGAAATTGATCAATGATTAACCAGCTCTGATACCATTTGACAGGATCTCAGCCTCTAGTTTGATCAATTATGTTGTATTCTAGCGGATTTAGCACGAGAATTAGCAATTACAGCAAGAACACATATGATTTTGCATGTAACAGTACACATATAGAGAGAGAGAACAATTCTGCCAAAAAGGTATTTTCTATTACTCACACGTTTCGGCACGGTTACAATAAGGTCATCTTCCTTTTATAGGAAGAATGACATAGGCTGATGTCACTTGATAGTGACATCAAACCGTCATTAACAAACTACTGATAGAACACCTAAACTAATGAAGATGTCAAAAGCTGACATCTTCTTACAAAATAGCTAAGTGTTCTACTTATTACAAGTACTGAAGAAACAAGAAACTACTGAAAGTTACAATGACTGAAGAACAGACTCTTCAGTCGTTTACAACTACTGAACTATAACAACTGAAAAAAAAACTCTTCAGCTGTTGTACAAACTACTGAAAAGGAAAAATACAAACTACTGAAAGAGAAAAACCATCATAACATCTGAAGAAGACTTCTTCAGCTGTTGTGACAAACTCTAAAGCTTCAGCACTTGGTCTTCAGACTTTGGGCTTCAGATATTTCATCAGCTGATGACTTCAGTAGTTGTCATCAGCTGATGTCTTCAGTCTTTGTCTTCTGACTTTGTGCATCAGTTGTTGATCTTCAGTTCTTCAGTTCCTCAGCTGTTGATCTTCAGCACTTGAGTCATCAGTACTTGAAGTCTTTAGTACTTGTATTCTTCAGTACTTCAGACTTCAGTACTCGTCTTTAGTACTTGGGATCTTCAGCTGTTGTTCTTCAGATCTTTGATCTTCAGTTGTTGAGTCTTTAGTCTTTGTCAAACTGCTGATGAAGCCTTCAGCAGTTGTTGTGATGTCATGTGGGACTTAGAGGTTTTCCTGATCTTGGCTCATTGGTTCTTTTGGTCCAACACAGTGCCATTACCATCAAAAGTAGGGGGCTTACACCTTTGAAATGCCTTATAGTTACAGCCTCGTGCCGGCTCCTGCACAGGCTCTTCTTCCTCCTCCTCGTCATCGGAGGGAATCGTCTCAGTCTCCGGTTGCTCCCGACCTCCCGAGACCAGTTCCTCTCTTTCCATTCTCCTTCCCGTACAGCCTTTATCACTTCGGTCACCACAGATGGTATGATCGTCTGCATGACCTGATGCACTTCTTCCACAACAGCCTCCTTTACTGAGGCTCTCAGATTGGCGCTCTCATCTCCACCCTCCGGATGAGGGGTCTCGGGTTCTTCAGGAACCACCTTTTCTACCCTGGGCCTTCCCCTTGTGGCCGCGGTTCAGCCCCACGCCCTCCACGTACTCCGCCTCGTGAAGCTTAAGATGATCTACCACCGGCCATCCTCTAACACACACTGAAAGATTCAAACACCAACACGGTCATTCAAGGGAACAACTCAGTTTATGTCAAGTATAGTAAGTCTCTAATTACAGTGGCCAGTTGTGATTAGCCACTTACTTTACTCTTCACACCCCAAGTATTACCTGTCCTGACTACATCAGTATTTAAATCCACAAACAGCACATAACCACATAACACGCACACATAATACCGGTTAACATTAAGAAAATACCTGATGGCACGCAGCTACTCAGATTGCATCCCTTCCCTTTCCGTCCCATTCTCAGTTTAAGTTAAGGTCTATTTTGAAAATTTACCCGTTTAACTTAAACTTTAGCTCTGATATTAACTTGTAAGGCCCCGTTCCCGGGACACTTACAGCTGGGCAATCATCGCACATAAAACATATAATTACATTCATGTTCATAAAACATCACAGCGGAAAATTAAAATAACCTTTCATTTATATGTAAATGCTTTTGAAAGTTAATACAACATTCATACAAAACATCGTTTGTGTGCATTACAATACAAAAACATTATACAAAAGAATGCCATCCAAAAAGAGCTGAGTAGTCACCCCGTGCCATCCTCAGCAACGTTACCTGCCAGCTAGAAACACATAAAAGGTTATCGTTGCTGAGTGAGTTCTAGTTTTATAATAAAACATATTTTTCTTTCGTTATAACCGTTCCTTACTTTCATGCGATCATACATCATACGTACACATAGATAATACCATTATTATCTTCATCGTTCGTTTGTTAACTTTCCTTCATTCAACGTACATCATTACCATTCACATTCGTTACTTTCGTTCATATTCATTCATAAATTCTTACTTTCATTCGTACGTTCATTACTTTGGATGACATGTACAATACCCCGAACATTGTGCACGAAGCTGGTTACTGGGCCTGAGGTCTTTCATAGACCTTGAACATTGTGCACGAAGCTGACTCCAGTACCTAGAGCAAGTACATTCACCACTTATCTTTTCTCTTTCATTCAGGATCAATGTCATGTGCTATACCCCAAACTTTGTGCACGAAGCTGGTTACTGGGCCTGAGGTCTTTCATAGACCTCGAACATTATGCACGAAGCTGACTCCAGTACCTAGGGCAAGCGGCAAGGATCCCATACATATGGTCAATCACAAGGATTGGACCCCAGTGTGCATCCTTCTGGGGTAGCTTACCCGCACATAGTTGAACTAACACCCTTCATTGGGTGTGAACCTCCATACATTTGCTTGCAAGCCTTTCTTACTTTCATTCATTCATTTGTTAATGCATGCATTCTTTCATTTTGTTCCTCTTTTCATTATCTTCCACTTTACGTTACATAATACTTTTCATTCATTAATAAACATTCAACGTAAAGCCACGGGAAAACAATCATACATAACAGGAACGTAATCGTAAACGTAACATACCAAGTCATCACCATACAAGGCACCATCATACATACATAACCTACATCATACATAAACACGCAACATCATCATGCCCAACATACCCTTTATGCGAATGGACCTTATGCGGATGGACTTAATACGGATGAGTACTTATGCGAATGGGCTCTCAGTCGCATGACTCCCCATGCGACTAGCCCTCCAGTCGTGAGATTGAACCTCAATCGTGCGACTGAACCTCAATCGCACCCCAGTCAGCCGTATGGTCTCCAGTCGCTCGCCTTTCCCTAACTGTTGCAGAATGAAGTTCATCCCGAACCCAATCTGCCATTTTCAACTTCCAAGCTCATCCAAACCCATTTTAAGCCCAAATCAACCATCCTAAACCTTAGGAATGCATACCACAACACCATTCAAGCACACACAAGCCCGGAAACAAACTCCAAACGCATCACACGCAAACACATCCAAATGGGTCAAACACACACACATACAAAATGGGTTTACTATCTGTTCCAGCCCGAAATCAGTTGAAAACAAGTAAAAAAGGGTCCTAGAACTCACACAAACTACACCAAGAAGAAGAGCTTCGTTTAGACCCGCTACACGACGATTTCCAAGCCTGAACCCACTTGAACCAAGCCTTTTTCTCTCTTTTCTCCCTTTCTTCTTCTCCTCTCTTTTCTTTGCTGAAATATGGGTATGGGGAGAGGGTAAGGGCTGCCATCTCCCTTCCAATATCTCCATTTACCTAACTTTCCCACGTTGGCGAGTTTGGTCCCCCGATTTGGGACTCTATTTCTTTTTCTTCTTTCGTCGGCTTCAAGGAAAATATCCGGGCGGTACAGATCTGCATTGTGGATATAATCAATTACGTGTTGATGATGACGATATTCCAAAGACTGCTTTTCATATTCGAAATGGACATTACGAGTTCATTGTTATGCCTTTTGGCTTGACCAATGCACCTGCTGTGTTCATGGATCTCATGAATCATATATGCAAACCGTACTTGGACAAATTTTTGATCGTGTTCATCGATGATATTCTTATCTATTCCAAGACAAAAACCGAACATGAGTTGCACTTGTGACAAGTTCTCGAACTTTTAAAGAAGGAACAACTGTATGCCAAGTTCTCTAAGTGCGAATTCTGGCTTGAAGAAGTCCAATTCTTAAGTCATGTGGTGAATAGCCAAGGAATCACGTCTACCCTGCTAAAATAGAAGCCGTGAAAAACTGGTGTATTCCCATGACCGCAAACAAAGTTCATTCTTTTCTGGATTTAGCGGGTTATTAACGTAGGTTCATTTTAAACTCTTTGAAGATTGCTAAACCACTTACAGCGCTAACTCAAAAGAATCAACTTTTTGAATGGGTACCTGAACAAGAAGAGGCTTTCGAGACGTTGAAATGGAAGTTGTGTAACGCTCCTATTCTAACACTCCCCGATGGAAACGTCGATTTTACCGTGTACTGTGATGCCTCTAGTCAAGGTCTTGGTTGTGTTCTCATGCAACGAGGAAAGGTTATAGCATACGCGTCGATGGAATTGAAGGTTCATGAAGTGAAATACACCACCCATGATCTTGAACTTGGTGCCGTGGTTTTTTCTTTGAAGATTTGGTGGCACTATCTCTATGGGACGCAATGCATAGTCTACACCGATCATCAGAGTCTCCAACACATGTTCAACCAAAAATATCTCAACATGAGACAAAGACGTTGGATCGAGTTGATTAGCGACTACGACTGTGACATTTGCTATCACCCTAGAAAGGACAATGTTGTAGCTGACGCGCTAAGTCGTAAGATCCACCACAAGACTGTTTCACTTCAAGAAATCTGAGATCGAAGGCAGTGGTTTGACACGTTAGGGGAATTTGATACTGAGATTCACGTTGATGTTAACGAGGCTACTATCAGGCTTCAAAACATAAGGATTGATAGTGATCTCGAGTTATGCATTCATGAGGCTCAACAAGCGGCGCTAACCGAGGAAGGGAAAGATGAAGATATGGCATTTAATGTTCGGTCATAACTGGAGACAAAACCGAACGACATGTTGTAGGATTCTATGTGCCCATGACACATAGAATATTGATGCGGTTAGTACATTATGATCCAAGTCGGGTTATACCCAATAACAAGCTTAGCAAACACCAATTGATATTTAATTGATGATATGATCATACAATTAAATATTCACACCAAATTAAGGAAATGGGTTTTCTAAATAATTTGCATGAGAGATGGAACAAATTATTAGGATAATTTGTTGATGAATTTATTGTTATTCTTGTTATTTAAAAGGGATTTAAATAACAATAATAATATATGATTGTACCTTAATTAAATTGTTTAATTAAAGGGACATATGTCACATTTAAACATAAGTCTAGATAGTGACATTTTAATGTATGATGTATGGCTAATATGTTGTGTTGGTAGTTTTAAGGGGGGAAAGTGATTTTAAATCCTTTCTTTTGGCCGCCCCCCCCTTGATCTCATTGGACCTTTTATGTCTTGAAAACACACACAACATTAACTAGCTTGACACTCATTCATTCTCTTCATTCCATACATGCAAATTTGACAAAAAGGCTCTCTCCTCTTCCTCTCAATTTTCGGAAATTCCAGCAGGAAGAAAGGAGTTTTGAAGCTACTTTGTGGTGTGATTTCTCCCTAACAAGAAGGGTTTTTGCAAGGGCGTGGGGTATAGACACTTGAGGGCTTCTTCCTTGGAGCCTTGGCCGAAATTCAAGCACCCAAAACCTCCTCTCTTTGGTCGTTTTTCATCTTCCCACAACATCAACTTTGCTGCTGAAACTCACGGATCTTGAAGGTCTTTAGGGAGCATTCATCTTGGTGTTTTGGTGTCCAAGAATCAAGCAACTAAGAAGCCTACTTGGAGCCTTATGGAGTGAGCATTTGAGGACTTCTACCTTGAAGTCCAGGCCGATTTCAGCCTCATCTCCACCATCTTTAGTCGACATTTTGCTGGAGAAAGGTAGTTGTTCACAGCTCTATGTAGCTGTGATTTTATGCTCATTAACATATTGTTCATAGCTTGATTGTTCACATATTATGATCCTTTTGATTTGGGTTTGTTTTCATCTTAAAACATCACTAAGAACATGAAATTTTCAGCCTTTAAAATCGGTTTTAAAAGCTACATATCCGCTGCGTTTTTTGAAAGTTTAAATGGTTAAACATGGATTTTGTGTTCTAGCAAACCCATCAATGGTATCAGAGCCGGTTATGTGGATGACTTGCTTGCTTTGTCCTTTAAAATTGGTTTTAAAGGATGATTATAAACTTTGTATAGGCTTATTTTGGGCTGCTATGTTTTGTTTAAATGATTCCCCAAACTTTCAAGGTCATATCACACATGTTAGTGATTATACCTGAAAGATATATATATTATGAAATGTTGATTGTTTGGACAATGTTTAAAACCCAAAATTTCAGTTTATGTTGGCTGAAATTTGGTGGTTTTAAGTGGGGTTTCATTATATGAATGGATGATATGATCATTGGTTGTTAAAGTGCATAACCTAGCTTTTGGCCTTGTGTTGTTTGGATGATTCAAATGGTTGTGTTATTCATTCAATTGGGTTGTAATATTTTTATTTATTATTGGGTTGTAATAAATAGATTAGGTGTATTTTCATTTTACTAGATATCTTGTATTAGGACTTTATATCTTGTAATATGAAGACATACACATTGGAAGCACAAAGGAAGGTCACAAAAGAAACATGGAGCATTTTGGATGCGGTTTCAAGTGGGAGGCTTTTGGAAGCTTTCTATATGATTTGTTTGTGACCCTTAGGAATGTCCTATGGACCACACTTGTGATGGCAAATAAGTGTGGACCACTTTAGTTGCTATGGTTATGCACATATGCATATTATGGTTGTTTATGTTTATGACTTGTTTGGATGTTTGTTATTTGATTGTATGATTGGAATTTTGACATGCATTACAAACTAATTAACAAACTTAACAAGTTATAAAAATGATGGTTCTTAATCATTAAAAGGTAATAAAAGGTTATTAAAATGATTTAATGATTTTAAAGATTAAAATAGGTTTTAATCAAAGGACCATAGGGTATCTTGTATTTGAAAGCATACAAATACAAGTACATAGAGTTTTCTAAACTAGTATTATGAAACCTCTAAACATTTAACAAACAAGTTTAACACCGTCCTTTTGCACAACACTTAAGTCGTTTGGAAACTCTTAATGGGATAAAGGTCACCTAACCATTTTGAGGGAACTTGTGACTTAAGGTGGGAATACCACATTCGTGGGATAAAGGTCACCTAACCACTTATGTTGGTAAACTCACATGTGTGTGCAAGTAGGGTAACTTGATTTGCAAACCATGTTAAATGGATCACCTAAAATATGGTTTCCAAATGGTGTTGATGGGATTAACATGCCGACTTTGCGTATGATGTTTAAAGTCGATCCCATACCTCTAGAAGTTGCAAATGGTTGCAATCGTCAATCGTTGACCACCTTATTAATTAAATCGTGGGATAAAGGTCACCTAACCACAATTTAAATGTAATGTTGGGTTTTAGATTTTAAGATAAAATTGACCTTAAAAGACATTAATTATTAAAATTAGCAATATCGAAAATACTAAAATAGATCTTTGTTAAATTTTGTAGATGGCCACCAATAATGAGAATCACGATAACTCATCCGCGTCAAACCAATCATTACGAGCGATCCTCCAAAAGGAACGTCTAAATCATAACAACTTTATTGATTGGTATCGAAACTTGAGAATCGTTCTCAAGCAAGAGAGAAGGTCATATGTTTTAGACGATCCTATCCCTGATCAACCTACTGAGGATGATGAGGAGGCCTATAACGATTGGCTTAGATACACTAAGGACTCTGTCCAAGTGTCTTGTCTCATGCTAGCGAGCATGACTCCGGATCTCCAAAAGGAGTATGAACATCACGGAGCTTACGACATGATAACCCAGCTGAAGGAAACGTTCCAACAGCAAGCAAGGGTTGAGCGCTTCGAAACGGTTCTAGCACTCCATGCATGTCGTATGGACGACAACCAATCTGTTTCATCTTATGTACTTAAGATGAAAAGTCATATTGACCGCCTCGAGAGGCTAAATTGTCCCGTCTCGAAGGAATTAGCCACGGATTTGATCCTAAATGGCCTAACCAAGAAGTTCGAGACATTCGTGTTGAACTACAACATGAATGCATGGGATAAAAGCATTGGTGAGCTTCACCCAATGCTCAAAACGGCCGAGGCGGCCATGGGTAAAAGGGTTTTACCCGATTCTCACCATCAATGAAGCTGGGAACAACAAAAGGCCTCATCCCACACCCAAGGCAAAGGTTGCCAAGGGTAAGGGACCCGTTTGGGGAAAGGGGAAAGGGGTGGTAATGGTACCACCCAAACCACAAGAGAAGAAGCAAAAGGTTGCTACAAATGACCCATGCTTCAAGTGTGGGGAGATAGGACATTGGGCAAGGAATTGTCCTGTCCATCTCCAAGAGTTGAAAGCCAAGAGGGATGCCGGGCAGACCTCAGGTACAATATACATGATTCATATTGATCTTAATGTTACATCTTCAAACACATGGGTATTGGATACCGGATGTGGAACTCATATTTGCAATTTGTTGCAGGGGTTCACAAGAAGTAGGGACTTCAATCAAGGGGATGTTAGCCTCTTCATGGGCAATGGAACTAAAGTCTTAGTTGAAGCTCGTGGGGACTACATCCTAAGACTTCCAAGTGGTTTGGAAGTTATTTTGAAGAATGTTTTGTATGCTCCTAGTTTGACTAGGAACATTATTTCTGTATCCCAATTAAGACATTATGATTATGTATTATCCTTTATTGAAAATGATATTCATGTTTCTTTAAATGGTGTGTTCTATTTAAAGCTATTCCAATTAATGGTATTTATGAATTGGTTCATGAAAATACTTTAAATAGTTCATTATACCAAACTAACACCAAGAAACTCAAGTTGGACTTGAGTGATACCTATCTTTGGCATTGTCGTCTTGGTCATATAAACAAGAAACGTTTACAAACACTTCAAAAGAATGGTCTTTTAAAAACAAATGAATGTGATTCATTTGATGTTTGTGAATCTTGTTTACAAGGTAAGATGACTAAGGCACCCTTTAGTGGAACTAACGAAAGGGCAAAAGATTTATTAGGAATCATACATTCGGATGTATGTGGTCCTTTTAAGCCAATGACTAGGAATGGTGAAAGATACTTCATTACCTTTACCGACGATTATAGTCGCTATGGATATGTGTACTTATTAAGGCACAAAGATGAAGCTTTTGAAATGTTCAAAATCTTCAAAAATGAAGTATAAAATCAACTCAATAAGTCAATTAAAATTCTCCGTACTGATAGAGGAGGTGAATACCTAAGTGATGTTTTTCAAGATCATCTTAGGAGTTGTGGGATTGTCTCACAACTCACTCCGCCTATATTCTGGGAATAAAGATCTATAGGGATAGATCAAGGCGGTTGATTGGTTTGAATCAAAGTGCATACATTGATAAAATCTTGAAAAGGTTCAAGATGGAGAACTCTAAGAAAGGTACGATACCTATTCAAAGAGGAACGATATTGAGTACGACTCAATGTCCAAGCTTAAAGGATGAGCAAGATAAAATGAAGGCAATCCCATACGCATCTGCTATTGGATCTATCATGTATACGATGATATGCACTAGACCGGACGTGTCATGCACCTTAAGCATGACAAGTCGTTACCAGCAAATCCTGGAAACAGTCATTGGATGGCTGTTAAGAACATACTTAAGTACCTAAGGAGGAAAAGAGATATGTTCCTAATCTATGGATCTGGTGATGAGGAACTCGTTGTAAAAGGTTACACGATGCGTGTTTCCAAACCAATCGTGATGATTCTCAGTCACAATCGGGATACATTTTCATTCTGAATGAAGGAGCGGTTTCTTGGAAGAGCTCCAAGCAGGATGTGGTGGCTCTATCAACTACAGAATCAGAATACGTCGCCACCTCATTGGCAGCTCAAGAAGCTACATGGTTGAAGAAATTCATTGTCGATCTAGGGGTTGTCCCTTCCATTCAGGACCCCCTAGAGATCTTTTGTGATAACGAGGGTGCGATTGCTCAAATCAAGGAACCCCGTGCTCATCAAAAGACTAGGAACATTGAGCGGAGATTCAACTACATACGAGATGAAGTTGAAAAGGGAAAGATATGTATTCGTAAAGTTCACACGGATCAAAACATTGCGGATCCTCTCACGAAGCTCCTCGAAAAGGCAAAGCATGAAGGTCATACTTGTGCCATGGGACTTCGATATTCTAGTGATTGTATTTGATCTGTAAATTTTGTATTTGGATATGTGGAACTCTTTATTATTTGAATAAAATTATTTGTTTATAATGTTTCAATTAATGTTCCAATTTAGCATGTTTAATCCATGAGTAAATTGTTTACACTAAATGTCCGTAGTCATTCAGACTTGTGGGAACAAGTGTGAGGGTAAGACTATTATGAACTTGGATTGGTTGATATTCATAAGGATGAATATAGAGCAATGGGTTGCTACCAAGGTTCATAGATATTTGTGGGATACAAATATTGGACTAACCCGCATCTCAAATTTTACTACATGGAATCTTATTGATTGATCATAAGTAAAATTGAGTAAAGGCGAATATCATTTGTATCCTCCGTCCTGAGATACATATTGGGTTTTGATATTCACCAAGTATTATACCTTGAGCTAATTCTTCACTGTCCTGAAATAGTAGATAGTACATAAAGGTATGTTCAGGTATAACACGAGGTGTTTATGAGAAACGTATGTAGTCAAGATGGAATTTGTTCCTCTTATTCGTCGAGAGTTAGATGTCTAAGGCTTGATTAAGTTAAATCAACAAGGAATGATCATTCTGTGTCCTTGGATTTAACATGACATCTGTAACAAAAGCATAGATGATTGATTCACCTAAATCATTTCAAGTAGGGTACTTGAATGGGATGATGTTATTGAATGGATATAAGTCATGCGTATTAAGGTTAGTAAACCGTTGTTAGGCGGTATTTACTGCTTGCATCAATCTTCTATGAATCTTGGGCAAGTGGGAGATTGTAGGATTCTATGTGCCCAATACACATAGATATTGATGCGGTTAGTACGTTATGATCCAAGTCGGGTTATACCCAATAACAAGCTTAGCAAACACCAATTGATATTTAATTGATGATATGATCATACAATTAAATGTTCACACCAAATTAAGGAAATGGGTTTTCTAAATAATTTGCATGAGAGATGGAACAAAATATTAGGATAATTTGTTGATGAATTTATTGTTATTCTTGTTTTAAAAGGGATTTAAATAACAATAATAATATACGAGTGTACCTTAATTAAATTGTTTAATTAAAGGGACATATGTCACATTTAAACATAAGTCTAGATAGTGACATTTTAATGTATGATGTATGGATAATATGTTGTGTTGGTAGTTTTAAAGGGGGAACGTGATTTTAAATCCTTTCTTTTGGCCGCCCCCCCTGATCTCATTGGACCTTTTATGTCTTGAAAACACACACAACATTAACTAGCTTGACACTCATTCATTCTCTTCATTCCATACATGCAAATTTGACAAAAAGGCTCTCTCCTCTTCCTCTCAATTTTCGGAAATTCTAGCAGGAAGAAAGGAGTTTTGAAGCTACTTTATGGTGTGATTTCTCCCTAACAAGAAGGGTTTTTGAAAGGGTTTGGGGTATAGACACTTGAGGGCTTCTTCCTTGGAGCCTTGGCCAAAATTCAAGCACCCAAAACCTCCTCTCTTTGGTCGTTTTTCATCTTCCCACAACATCAACTTTGCTGCTGAAACTCATGGATCTTGAAGGTCTTTAGGGAGCTTTCATCTTGGTGTTTTGTGTTCAAGAATCGAGCAAATAAGAAGCCTACTTGGAGCCTTGTGGGAGTGAGAATTTGAGGACTTATACCTTGAAGTCCAGGCCGATTTTCAGCCTCATCTCCACCATCTTTAGTCGACATTTTGCTGGAGAAAGGTAGTTGTTCACAGCTCTATGTAGCTGTGATTTTATGCTCATTAACATATTGTTCATAGCTTGATTGTTCATATATTATGATCCTTTTTATTTGGGTTTGTTTTCATCTTAAAACATCACTAAGAACATGAAATTTTCAGCCTTTAAAATCGGTTTTAAAAGCTACATATCCGCTGCGTTTTCTGAAAGTTTAAATGGTTAAACATGGATTTTGTGTTCTAGCAAACCCATCACATGTGGTATTTCTTGAATCGACTTTGGATCCCGAATCGCGATAATATCCGTTACTTAATCATGAATGAAGCTCATCGAACCCGATATTCTATTTATCCTGGGTCTGATAAGATGTATATGGATCTGCGTGGCCAATATTAGTGGCCGGGAATGAAGAAAGATATCACGTCTTATGTTTCTAAGTGCCTCACATGTGCAAGAGTCAAAGCTGAACATCAATGACCGAGTTGTTTACTTGAACAATCCGAAATCCCTATGTGGAAATAGGAACACATATCCATGGATTTTATAACCAAGTTACCACGTACCCCTCGTGGCCATGACAGTATATTGGTGATTGTTGATCGTTTTGACCAAAATGGAAAATTTCATACCAATACGAGACACTTACAAGGTTTCAAGATTGGTTCGTATTTACATCGATGAAATTATAAATCGTCATGGCTTGCCGTTGCATATTATTTCCGATCGTGATGCACGTTTCACTTCGCATTTCTGGTCTTCGATGCAAGAACTCTTGGGTACTCAATTGGATTTAAGCACAGCTTACCATCCTCATATGGACGGTCAAACCGAACGAACAATTCAAACTCTCGAGGACTTGCTACGTCTTTGTGTCCTTGACTTCGGTGGTGACTGGGATACGCATTTACCGTTAGCGGAATTCTCGTATAACAATAGTTATCACTCAAGTATCAAGATGGCACCATTCGAGGCTTTTTATGGTCGTAAATATCGTTCTCCAATTTGTTGGACTGACATTGGTGAGAATTTCATCATGGTCCTGAACTTATTCAAGAAACGACCGACAAAGTTTCCAAAATTCAAAATAACCTTGAGGTGGCTAGAAGTCATCAAAAGAGTTATGCCAATAAAAGACGCAAATTGTTGGAATTTCAAGTCGATGACATGGTTCTTCTTAGGGTCTCTCCATGGAAGGGTGTTGTTCGTTTTGGGAAGAAGAGAAAATTAGCCCCACATTTTGTAGGACCTTTCAAGATTTTGAAAAGAATTGGGAAAGTAGCTTACAAACTGGAACTACCTTCTGAACTTAGCGGAGTTCATCCTGTCTTCCATGTCTCAAACCTGAGTAAATGCCTGGCTGATGAAAATTTGCATATTCCCCTAGAGGAAATCCAAATAGATGAGTCATTGCATTTCGTTGAGAAGCCTGTCGAGATCATGGACCGATCCCTGAAGAAGACCCGAACAACTACCACACCGATCGCTAAAGTCCGTTGGGACGAAATATCCCTATCTTTTCATTTAGTCTTGTCATTAATTTTGGGACGAAATTTCTTAAATTGGGGAGACTGTGACCTTTCGTACTTTTGTTAAACGTTCGTTAATAGTCGTTATCTCTTGTAAGAATGTGATTGTTATTAATGCAATTACAAGGATTCACTTTGTAATTTCTTGTATAAATAAATAATTAAGTAATTAATGATAACAATAATGATAATTATAATAATAATGAAGATCAAGTATAGGTTGGACTCACCTTAGATTAGTATTTGTTTACATTTCTATGTAATAGGATTTATGTTAGATTACTTTTGTACGTTGTTTAGTTTTATTAATCTATTTTTGTAGTCCAGCGAAACTGTGAGCGAAACTGTTAGTTTCGCTCACAGTCAGCTGTAAGTTCACCCAACGAAATTGTATTTTCTGCCGGGCGAAACTATAGTTTCGGCAGCATAGTTTCGCTTACAGCGAAACTGTCTGTGAAACTAGGACTGCTATATATAGATTTCATTTTGTCCATTGTTTGGCATCCTTGCAAAACCCTAATCGAATATTTCTGTTGCAAGAGGCTATTGTAAGCTGGTTCTTATTGAATATAGTGTGCTTATCTTATTTCATTGGTATTGTTGCTTATTGAATCATCTTTGAATACATTTTGGTCTTCTTTGTTCTTCAAATCTTTGTGTGTGTTGTTTGTTTGTGGTATTGAACGATTCAAACCATCTTCTGCACTGAAAAACCGATCAAATGGACCAAAAAAATGGTATCAGAGCCTTAGTGCTCTTGATTGTTTGAGGTTTTGGGTTATTTTTGTTCAATACCACTATTTCTTCATTTCTATATCAAATTAGAGTGTATTTGATATGGAAATTGATTGAATTCTGCTTGTTTTTAATTGGGGAAGATTTGTGAATCATCATATCTCAAATACATTGAGATTTGGGTGATTTCAGGTTGTTTTCGGGGTTTAAAGGGTTTTCTGGTTCATCCAGCGAAACTGAGTGTTCTTCCAGCGAAACTATACTTTTCTTTCAGCGAAACTATGTTTTCACTCTTGCTGTTTTCTATGAAACTAGGATTTTTGAACGAAAGTTCATCTGTGCTCGTGTGTCTTTACTAGCAAAATTGCTGCCGAAAGTACCCTGAATGAAAGTTAAAGCTTGTTTCCTGCGAAACTCACAGCGAAAACTAAGCATTTGACTGCTTCTGGCTAGCGAAATTGCTGCCGAAATTGTCAGCGAAAGTATCCTTGTCCGGGCGAAATTAGCTTCAGCGAAACTATCTCAGCGAAACTATCTCAGCGAAACTACATTTTTCGGCAAAAATACCTTTTGTTTAGCGAAATTTGGAGATATCCTTAGTCGGTTCGACATGGAGAATGCAACGGTTGCAGGTACTCCACTTGCCACGAACCATGATGTGGCACCCAACGAAAATGGTTATCTGGTAGATGCCACTATGTATCGAGGAATAATTGGATCTCTGATGTACCTCATAGCTTCTCGTCCTGATATTATGTACGCCATGTGTCTCTGTTCCAGACATCAGGCAAAACCAAAGTAAATCATCTGATTGGGTAAAAAGTGTTAGGACCGTGTACGTACGGAGTACTAGCTGATTCACGTGCAACTGAATCAAATAGCCCGGAATTCTATTTGATTGGCGATCCAATAAGGGAAACTGTTAATCTGATCAAACCTAACGATTAGAATACGTTAAGAATAGACTAGGAATGATCAGACACGATCTATGAACTTGGAAGGGATGAACTGGACGAACTTGGACGGCTAGGGTTGTGAATTCTCAAAGTGTCACGTTTTTCCACGAATTAAGTGGTATTTATAGGTTACAGCTTTCATTCGCACCACTGAGCCATGCGTATGACTCAGTCGTTTGAATGAGTCATGAGATTGGTTCATTCGTACGATTGAGTCAGTCTTATGACTCAATCGTGCGATTGACTCAATCACCTGGTTCAGTCGTGCGATTGGCCCATTCGCATGGTCCAGTCGTGCGACTGAATCAGGATAACTAGTTAAACACATTCCTGAACCTTTAACAATTCAGAATTATGTCTAACAACTGTAAACCCTTTTAACATGTTCGTATAAGCGTGTAACATCCAATAATATAAATAGAAAACATTAAACAACTAATACACAATCAATCAAAGAGTATTTCATTACATTGATCAAACATTACATATGTGTAACAAAATGAAAGTCTATTACATTTAAGCTCGCTAGAACTAGAACTAAGGACATGTGTACCAACAAACTCCCCCTTGGACCTAGTTCTACCTAATCTTTGACTTCCTTCTAAAACTCTTCAAATCTCTTGGCTTGTTCCTCTTTCGAAACCCCAGCATTGATATTTGTTGGTACATATGTCCCCAGTTCTAGTCTAGTGAGCTTAAATGTAATAGAACTTCTTCTTGTAACACATATGTAATGTTTAATCAATATAATGAGAATCTATTCTATATATGGTTGTTGGTTGTTTAATGTTATATCTATTTATATTATTAGTTGTTACACGCATATATGACAATTTTATATAGGTTTACAGGTGTTAGACATAGTTCTGAACCATTAAAGGTTCAAGAATGTGTTTAACTAAGTATCCTGATTCAGTAGTACGACTGGACCATGCGAATGGACCAATCGCACGACTGAACCAGGTGATTGAGTCAATCGTACGATTGAGTCATAAGACTGACTCAGTCGTCCGAATGAACCAATCGTATTACTAAGTTGCACGACTGAGCTAGTCGCTTGGCCCAGTCGTACGGATGAGAGCTGTAACCTATAAATACCACTTAATTCGTGTAAAAACTAGACACTTCAAATATTTGCAACCCTAGTCGACCCAGAGCGCCCTGTTCGACCCTTCCAACTTCACAAAGCGTTTCAGATCATTCCTAGTTCGTTCTTAACGTTTTCTAATCGTTAGGTTTGATCTTGTTAACGTTTTCCCTGATTCGATCGCCAATCAAATAGGATTCCGCACTATTTGATCCGGTATAACAAAGAATCAGTTAGTACTCTGTCCGTACTCAGTCCTAACAAGTGGTATCAGAGCTTTGGCTCTTGATTCTTTGTGGATTCAATCGTTTTTCGTGAAAAAGTATACGTTTTTAGCGAAAAGATCCGTTCTTTCTGCTCAAAAATCAAGTTTTACGTGTGCATGTTCTGAAAATTCAATCTTTTTCGAGTTTCAGCCGTCAAGGGTGTAAAACTTGCGTTTTAGGTCAAAGTTTGTGAAAAACCTCGATTTCAGCAGTCTCAGTCGCACGATTATCTCAATCGTACGACTGAAGTCCAGTCGCCCAGTTCAATTGTCCGAATGAAGTCAGTCGTTTGTTCAATCGCCCAGTTGAGTCAGTCGGTCTGTTCTGTCACTCAAGTGACACAATCGCCTGTCCAGTCGTTCAAGTGTCACAATCGCCTGTCCAGTCGTCCGATTGAGTTCAATCGCACACTGTTTGTGTCAGTCGCCTCTCAGTCGTACGCTCCAGTCGCACAAACAGTTCACTCTTCAAGTTTAAATAAGACAAAATGGACTCCGAAAATTTTGCCTTCTCAGCCGGAAAGGACTCTAGGATCCAGAACCTTCTGTTACTTGAAAATGAAATTGGAAACCACAATAAACCACCTAAGTTGCTGTCTATTGATGAATTTCCTCATTGGAAACAAAGATTTGAAATTCATCTAAATGGTGTGGATACCAATTTATGGAACTCGATTGAGACTGGATATAACATGCCCGTTGGTGCTGATGGAATACTGTTGACTTTAAGTGGACTAAGTGATGCACAAAAGGTTGCCTATAATGCTGAAAAGAAGGCTTATGCAATGTTGACACAGTCGATTCCCAAAGACATCTTTCATCAATATTCAGAGCACAAACAGAGCAAAAAGTTATGGGACGCTCTTGAGAAGAGATACAATAGCAATTCAACACTTAAGTCACTGAAGGCTAAAGCGTTGAAGAAAGAGTTTTACAACTTCTCGTCTAATGGGAATGAAAGATTGGATGAGATCATTGATCGCTTCTACCATCTGATGAGTGAACTTCACACTCATGGGGTTAAGACGTCTAAAGAAGATAAAGTTACAAGCTTGGCTGAGGGTCTACCAGAGAAGTAGGATTCCTTTATTTCCACTTTACGCTATAACTCAGTTTTGGAGACTTTGGATATTAATGACTTCATTCTGAAACTGAGAGAGGAAGAGGTCCGACACAAGTATAGAACGAAGAAAGGAGCTTACACTCAAGATCCATCACTCTACAATGTTACTCCTACTTCTGCTTCTACTTCCAAAGCCTCCAGTGCCCCTCTGCAAACTGCTTTTGTGTCTAATGCATCACCATCAGCTGATCGAGGCTCCTCATCTACTAGTGAGTCACATGGTGCATCTGGGGTTCTACAAAGTCCTATAGTTACCCAATCAACAAAGTTAATGACTGAAAATTTGGGAAAAATAACTGTAGAGGTTGCAAAGGAACACATGGATCTACTTGCTGCGGTAGTTCATTCCTATGATGGTTTAGTGGCCGGGAAGATTGGAAACTGCCACCTGGCTGATGAAGACTACGAGCAGGTGGATGAGAATGAGTTAGAATGTATGGATATAATGTGGGCTCTAGCAAGTGCGGTGCGACGAGCTAAGAAGTTTGTGAAAAAGACGGGACAAAATCTAGTGGCTACCAAAGATACTACATTTGGTTTTGACAAGTCCAAAGTAACTTGCTTCAACTGTGGAGAAAAAGGCCACTTCAAGAGGGAATGTGTAAAACCAAAGAAGACTGGCAACGGAATCCATTCTCATCTTTCAACAAACAAGATAGGGAGAAAAAGACAGTTCCAACAAGCAGTGACTCCAAAGCTATGGTTGCTCAAGGTGATGAAGGACAGGATTGGTCCTTCCGATTCTTATCTGACAGTGAAGCCAACATAGCATCAGTTGAAGATTTGAATGAAGACTCAGCAAGTGAGGGGGAGAGCTCAGCTGAGATTGATACTGCTGAAATGGAAGAGACTTTAGCTGCTGTTAACCAAATCATTGAGAATGAGCTGAATGCTGAATCTGAAGCATAAGCACATACTCAAAATGCTTTCATGGCCGGAACGTCCACATTTGCACATGTAGAATCAAAAGATGACCTGTTTGCTAAACATGTCTGTGTTGAATGTGAAAAATTTAGGGAAAGCATTGACTTAAAATTTGCTAGGTTATTAGATCATAATGATAACTTAGTAAATGACTGAAAATTATGCACAGAGGCTAACAAAGTTTTAAAACAGAATGAAAGCAGTTACAAAGAAAAGGTTGAGGCATTAAAGAAACAATTAAAAGAGACTGAAGTTGTTGCATTCAATCAAGAATATGATATCTAATTCTATTTAAAGACCATTGAAGAAAGTAAAAAGGATAAAGCAGTTTTACTAGTTGAAAATGAGTCTTTAAAACAAAACTTCATAGTCTTGCGAGCTCCTCGCATATTTTGAAAAACTTGGTTAAGGAACGCAACAACGGGGAGGGTTTGGGTTATAAAGTTGTGCCCCACCACATGAGACTCTTTTAAACACCAAAAACAAATCAATAATAATCCAATTAAAGATCATGTGGTGACAACTCCTCTGGTCATTGACCCGGACACAGTAGTTAAGACTGTTTCTTCGGTGCTGATCAGAAACCCTCAACTTCAGGCACAACTGGAAATGAACAAAGGGTGGAAGAGAATGTTCAAGCATCTCTTGGGCTGGGTTCTAAGTCTACCAACACACAATCCAAGATTTCCAAAACCACTCAAAATAATCCAGTCAAGAAAGATAACACTCATCTTCAAAGGAAACTAAATAATAATGTTAAACATGTTAAGTTTGTCAAGGAAGGTGAACATCAAAAGACCGAGACCAAAGAGCCCGAACCTGAGGTCTACTCCCCACCCCACAAGAGATCTCCTAGCCTTTTGAAAGGAGATCCTGTTACGCTTGTGGTAAACGAGGTCACATATCTTCTAGTTGTCCCGCTATAAGACACCTAGGGTTAAGGTTGAATTGGACAAAGAAGTTTCTCAGTTTCCAAAACAGAGATCTAAGACCCCTGTTAGGTCTAACACACCTGCCAGGTCTTTCACATCTCCTCTGCACCACAGACAACATAGACAAGTCATTGGCAAGTCTGTGATGCCTGAGGTGACACCAGCTTTGGAAACTAAAACAAAGGTTCAAACTGTTAATCAAACCACTGTCTATCACAAACAATATGTTCATAAAGATGGTATGTGGAAAGCTAAAATGTCTGATGTGTCTGATAGCAGTGACAAACTAAAGGTTGAGGTCCCTCCAACTGACAAAGGACAGTGGGTAGAGTTCATACTGTGTGATGCCTCTGGGAAACCCAAGCCAGTTAAGGCTTGGGTCCCCGTCCTTAACTAATTGTTTTCAATTATGTGCAGGTTGTCCGCTACAGTGCTACTACCAATACATGGATTGTAGATAGCGGAGCTTCCAGGCACATGACGGGAAATAAGTCTCTCCTTTTCAATGTCAAACAAATCAAAGGGGGACACGTTTCTTTGCTGGTAACAAAGGAGGATACATTACCGCTCAAGGAGAAGTAGGTAATGCAAAGGTAAGATTCGACAAAGTAAATTTTGTACAACAATTAGAAAACAATCTGCTTTTAGTGTCTCAGATATGTGACAAGGGCTTCAAAGTGATGTTTGACAATCGCAAGTGTTACATACTGAAGAAAGAGATGGAGATTCCAGAGGAGCAAGTCTTAATGTCAGCATCCAGGTACAATGATTTATATGTCTTGGATATGTCTAATGCTTCTTCCTCTGAGTCTACAGTTCAGTGTTTCCTATCTAAAGCAACAGAAAAGGAATCCATCTCATGGCACAGAAGAATGGGACATATTAATCACAGGAAGATGAATCATCTGATTCATAACAACTTAGTTGATGGAGTTACTATTAAGAACTTCAAACTTCCTGATTTTTGTGTCTCATGCAAGAAGGGAAAGCAGACCAGGAAATCTCACAAGACCAAGCATGTCAATTCTATAGAGATGCCCCTGGAGCTACTGCACATGGATCTATTTGGTCCTGTAAGCACGAAGAGTATAGCAGGAGACTGGTACTGCTTTGTAGTCACAGAAGACTACTCACGCTTTACTTGGGTGATGTTCTGAAAGCTAAGTCCGAAACGTTTGAATCATTCAAGGTGCTAGTCATGACGCTGGAGTCACTCTACAACCTGAAGGTTAGGAAGATTCATTTAGACAATGGCGCATAGTTCAAGAATCAGTGGATGGATGCTTTCTGCAAGGAGACGGGAATTGTTCATCAGTTCACCTTAGCATACACGCCACAGATGAATGGAGTTGCAGAACAAAAGAATCAGAGCTTGATCGAGACTGCAAGGACAATGTTGGTAGATTCTAAGCTTCCAGTATAGTTCTGGAATGAAGCAGTTGCAAATGCTTGCTACACACTTAACCGTGTATCAGTAGTCAAAAGGCATGGCAAGACTTGCTATGAGTTACTTCAGAAGCGAAAACCTAACTTGGAGTATCTGGAACCATTTGGAGCTCCATGTACCCTGTTGAAGAAGTCTCAGGAAGGCAAGTTTAATGAAAAAGATGATCAAGGGATTTTTCTAGGATACAACATACCAGACAAACAAGTTTACAATAACTCGACAGGTCAGGTTGAAGTATGGTGCAACATAGATGTGCAAAGATACACCACCCCTGCTGGAAAAAGTCCATCGTCATTCTTCGATTACGATGGCTTTTTCAAATCCTTTAATCTTCCTCAGCTTGATTCGGATGATGTGATTGCTACTCAGATGATGTACGATGTTCTAAATACACCAAATCTAGATTCAAGCAACACAACACCTGCAGATGGTACTTCAGGTTCCTCAGCGCATGCTCAGGATGAGAGTCATGATTCATCAGATGATGAAGAGGCAGCTGAACCAGACAGTGAGCATAATGTAAATCAAGACGTTAGCTCGTCAGCTACCTAACCGGCATTGGGAAATCCGGATACTGAACCAGTAGTCACAAACTTGGAATCTGAAGTTGTTGTTCCAACAACACCAGTGACTAGGATCAGTGTGAATCATCCCCCATCATTTATCATTGGGGATATTCATCCGGTGTGCAGACATGAAATCAGCTGTACTCGGCTGATTATGCTGCAATCATGGAAAAGGGATATGTCAATGATGGGGCTTTCTCATGTTTTGTTTCACAAGTCGAGCCTAAGCACGTTAGTGACACCCTCAAAGATGAAGCCTGGGTCAACGCGATGCAAGAAGAGCTTCTATAGTTCAAGAAACTTGGAGTATGGACACTCGTTGACAGGCCAAAAGGAGTAAAAGTGATGGTACCAAATGGGTACTAAAATGCAAGAAGGATGACCAAGGTGTTGTTATTAGAAAAAGGCACGGTTGGTTGTTTAGGGATTCAGACAAGTCGAGGGAGTCGACTACAATGAAGTGTTTGCACCGGTGGCACGAATGGAAGCAATTCGGATATTTCTTGCCTATGCATCGTATATGAAGATCAAAGTTTATCAGTTGGATGTGAAGAGTGCATTCCTTCATGGGGAAATCCGTGAGGTGGTATACGTCAGTCAACCGAGGGATTCGAGGATCCCTATCATCAGGACAGAGTCTATAAGTTAGACAAGGCTCTGTATGGGCTACATCAGGCTCCTCGAGCTTGGTATGAAAAGCTCTCCACCCATCTGTTGAAATACGGCTTTCGCAGGGGTGTAATTGACTGTACGTTGTTCATTAAAGAAAAGGATGGTGATTTGCTTATGGTACAGATCTATGTGGATGACATCATAATCGGTTCCAGAAACGATGAGTTGTGCAAAGAATTCGAATCAGTGATGAAGGCAGAGTTTGAGATGAGTGCCATGGGAGAATGAAGTTCTTCTTAGGATTACAGGTGGATCAAACCTCAACCGTATTTCTTGCATCAAACTAAGTATGTCGGAGACATTCTGAGTCGGTTTGATATGGAAAATGTCACTGTTGCCGGTACCCCTCTTGCCACAATCATGATGTGGCTCCTGATGAGAATGGGGATTTGGTAGATGCCACTATGTATCGTGGGATGATCGGATCTCTTATGTACCTCACTGCCTCGCGTCCAGATATCATGTATGCCACATGTTTATGTTCTAGATATCAAGCGAAGCCAAAAGTGAATCACTTGATTGGGGTTAAGAGGATTTTCCGTTATCTGAAGGGTACTCCAACACTGGGGTTGTGGTATCCTCATGATGATGACTTTGAGCTAACGGCGTATAGTGATTCGGATTATGGAGGCTGCAAAATGACGTACAAGTCGACGTCAGCAGGATGTCAATTTTTCAGGAGAAGATTGGTGACTTGGCAGTGTAAGAAGCAGACATCAGTTGCTCTATCTACCTGTGAAGCAGAATATGTTGCCGCCGCCAGCTACTGTTCTCAAATCTATGGATACAACAGCAAATGCGGGACTACGGTTTGCGTTTCTCTTCTACTCCTATATTTGTTGATAATTCTGCTGCAATTGCAGTAACTAAAAATCCGATCCAACATCCAATACCAAACACATCAGCATCAAATATCACTTTACTACGTGATGTTTTGAAGAGAATTTAATCTATGTGTGATAAAAATTAATACAGATTTCAACGCGCTAACCTCTATACAAAAGCCTTTGATAAACCCAGATTTTTATATCTGTGCGTAGTCCGAGACACATGTTTATTTTTTTTAATTTTCTAGTTTTGTTTCATTTAATTTCCTTGTCAATTAAAATTCAAAAACACAAAAAGATTTCTGTTTTAGTATTTAGGGGAGATTAGGTTAGATTCAGTAATTACTTACTTAAAAAAAAGAAGGGGGGTGGTTACTTAAGCTGAAAAGGCAAAGACAAAAATACTGGAAATGTGACTCAATAAAATGGAAAGTGATAGTACACAGTTGTAGCGTTACTTGGAACACCAAAAGAATTTTATGTTTTGCATGTTAATTAAATCACAGAATAGTACAAATCAGAGAAGTCTAGTCTACATTATGGAAATGATAGTACGCTTGGTTGGTACTGTAACTACCCGGAGAAAGTAGATCTAGGGTGGTGCAAGTGCATTGTACGATGTGTCGGTAGATTCAACACAATAGATAAGTAGACATCATCAGTGATTTGGCTTAAACTTAAATAATTCAACAAGTTGTGGGTTTTCATGGTATCCCTGGTCTGCACAATCAATCCATTTCCAACAAGGGTTGAGGAGCAAGCAAATGCCACAAATATGAGCAAAGACCTAAAAACAGAGCAAAAGATGACAAATGTCACTGAAAACAATGTATATTCTAATATACTGCTCTAGAGAAGATAGGTATTGCGCCTCTCTGCTGTGCGTGGCACTGACCTGAGGATTAGCATAACCTATCCGATCTAAGAATTCATTGCTGTTTGCGCTCTCTGCTGTGCGATGGCACTGACCTGAGGCTTAGCATCTCTTTGAAAATTCTTAGAACCAAATCTTCTAAGTCCCAAGATCCTCAAAAATCTCCTGAGGAAGATTGATTACCATATACCTGTGGACACACAAATACTTATTGACCTAATTCATCTAATTATCACTGATGCGTGTCCAAAGTCTGTGTATGGATTTAAATGGACAAGTATACTGACAATCGTCGTGGCTGCATTGCCTGATGCTCAAAATCAATGGATGTTACTTATTATGTCAAGCATGATTCCCAGTTAGATCTTAGAAGTCTTAGATAAGTGAATAACTGTGATATGTAATTCATGCAAGGGTTTAAAGTTAAATACAGATAAAGATTCCAAGTAATGTTGTTTATGCCTGTCTGATTCCATATGAGTCTGTCCTTGATATGATGTCAATGTTATAGGCTACTTAACCCGACCTAACAAAAATCACAAAAGATGTTTTATTTGTTCGTAGTTTTAAATTTTCAAGTTATATGTGTAATGTGTCAATGTCGGACTGTGCAAATGTTCTCTGTTAACGTCACCAAATGAGCTTAACGTTTATTTAAATAAATTGTTTCAGAAAGGATAAAAGGATCACGTCTGAGGTGATCAGTTGGATAAATGGATCACGTCTGAGGTGATCGGGTGATAAATGTATCAGTCTGAGTGATCGGTGGATAAGGTCATGTCTGAGATGATCAGATGGATAATGGATCACATCTGAGGTGATCAAATGTAGTTTTATTTAAGATGGTCATGTCTGAGATGATCAACTTACTCATAATGTTTATCTACTGGTAAATGGAACTAAGGGTCGTAATGGTAAAATGGTCAAATGATGAAAAGTATGGCCCAGTCGCATGACTGAACCATAAATATGGTCCAGTCGTACGATTAGAACACGCGAATGAGTCAAATCGTACGAATGGACAATGCGAATGAATCCAAGCACATGATTGAAGGTGTCCGACTGTCACAGTCGTTTGACTGAACCTCAATCGTACGATTGAAACTGAACATTTGGGTGAATCGTACGACTGAGACTCAGTCCCATGACTCACTCATGTGACTAGACTCAATCGTACGACTGACCTATGCGACTCGGGTCAGTCGCCCGACTGGGATTTGACCTAGTATATATACAGGTCGAATCGGCCTTAGTCGCTCACTCACCCAAATCGCCTCTCTATACGTACGACATAAAGACTGCTTGCCAAATTTTGTTTGACTCACTTTTAGCATATATTCGTGTGCTCTGACGTTTGCTTTCGATCATACAGGTACTGCACAAGAGATATCATCAACAAACCGTGTCAAATCATCAAAATGCAAACATTTTGACCTAACAGTAACTGAACTTTAAGCCGTCTAATAAACCATTTAAACTGAAGTTTAAGATCAAATAATAGTAAAAGATGCTTAGTCGGTTGGTTCTGAGGGTAATGAGCATAATTTTGATGTTTAATACTTAGTATTGCTCAAAACAAGAATTTGAATGGACAAACATCGAGTAGACGACTGGTCGTGCTGATGAACTTCAATCGTACGACTGAACTGTCCGATTGGCTCAATCGTATGACTGAGATGGACGAATGACTCAATCGTACGAATGAACCTTGCGAATGAGTTTAGACGCACGATTGAGATACTCGTATGGGAAGTCATGCGACTGAGTCCAATCGCATGACTCAGTCGTACGCATGAACTCAATCGTTTGACTAAATCTCACATTCAATCGTACGACTGAAACTCAGTCGTTTGTTCAGTCCACGATTAAACCAAAGTTTAAGTTCCTTGACTGATCTTAGCTATCCTCACATGCACTAACGTTTATCAACAATGTGTAACAGATGGGGAGTCGTTGGAAACGGAGTGCTCGGTACTCATCACTGTTCTCGTCACCTTCGGAGATCGAGGATCTTGGAGCTTCCTAGCTATGCTCGCCATATCGCCCATGGCGCTGGGAAAGCGCTGTGGTGGACAGATCCATAGAGCCCTACCGTATCAGAGCACCATTTTTGGTCAGGCCATAGAGATCTCTGAGGAAGATCTCCGGACAGTCTTAGAGTTTGGGGATGATGGTGACTACCCCACACGACTACACCCTCTGACAGTTCGAGGGTGCTTCTCTGCGGGCGAAGTACTCTGGGGATATCAACGTAGGTATGCTCAACAAGACCAACCCGTGCCCCCAATTCAAGTACTTAGCCCACATGCTGCTAAGGTGCATTGCGTCGAGGAAGGAGGCTTTGATGAGCTGTTTGAGCAGATGTAGAGCGCATATGTTGCGCTGGTACTGAACCATCCGTTCAGCTTCTCACGGATGATCTTCACTTATTTAATGGAGAACATCAAAGTGAAGGGCAAAGAGAGCTTCTGCATGTACCCTTGCTTCATGCAGATGATCATTGACCAGAAGCTTCCTATGCTGCCAAAGGAGAAGGAGGATGCAGTGGTGCTTGAGGTGATGGATGATACCACCTTAGGCAGGATGAAGGTGTACAGGGGGAAGCAGGTGAAACCCCCTGTCAGGTATTTGGGCATCTGGCCCGCGATGATTATGTGGCGCCATCAAAACGGAAGTGGCGCCATGAGGACAGTGATTCGGATGTGGAGCAAGTTGCTCTGCCCTCCAATGACTCCGATGATGATCATGATTCTGATCAGGGAGGAGATGGCCAGGGAGAACCCGAACCAGCTCTGATACACCATGATTTTCATATGCAGGAGGAGGAGTCTGATGAAGAGCCACTTACCCGGACTGTGGGAAGTCGGGAAGCAACTGAGAGGGGATTAAGGGCGGCTGGTGGACGCCCGGGAGAGTCTGAGAGCTCTACAGTTGATCGATCTTACACCCCAGCCTCTCCCAGCAGTCGAGGGGGAGCCTCTGTGTCCAGAGGGACACGGAGAAACGTATGGCTCAGCCTCATGGGATGAAGCCCAACGCAGGAGGATCAGTCTTCACTACCACCTCCTCCGCTACCACAACTGCCTAAACCAGCCAAACCACTCAAACCCCCAAGCTACCACAACCACCACTACAACCCATTCCAACCCCTGTCACCTCCACCCAACCTACTACCACAGTACATTCCACTCCACCACTCATTCACATTCCACCTCCATATTCACCACCACCCACCCACCACCACTAGCCACCAAGCTGGCCCGTCCTCAGCAACTACAGGTTCACCCCTCCCTCTTATGGAGTGGAGGAACAGCTAGCACTCTGAATAGAATGGTGATGAAGCTGCTAGCTGCGGATGAAGGGAAGGCAAGACTACTTAAGCTGAGGAGCAAAATGCTTCTCAAGCTTAGCTTATCTCTCAGCAAACTGAGCAGATCTCTCAACAAGCTGCGCAGATCCCCAACTCCAGGAGCATAATGTCCTGTCGACTCGAAGATAGAGGAGTTTGGAGTCTGCAAATAAGAAGATTATGCTCAAGCTGAAAGGGTCTCAAGCTGATCCTCTTAAGATAAGAGGGGAGACGGTGATGATGGTGATGATGAAGATGATGATGATGAGAGTGATGAAGATGATGACGATAGTGGTGATGCACACCAAGGAGGGCAAGATGATGATGATGAGATGATTCTGCTTCAAATACTGCTGATTCTGGTCGGGAACGACGTTCAAAAGAAGACAAGACCATGGATCTACAGCAAATCCTCCATCATCACCTACTACAGAAACTCACGAGCAGATACAAGACAAAAGTATTGATTAGATGTTTTATTCTTAAACTTTTGTACTTGATTCATCTATTGATGTATATGAAACTCTTGGAATATTTAGTGATTAATGTTTAATTAACATGAGATTATACTAATGATTGCTACTTTACATGTTGATATAAACAGATAAGGGATTTCAGCAAGATGAGCATGATGTTCGCCCCTCCACAGATCAAGTCTCAACTCACAATGATTCTTGATCTGCAGGGGATCGTCAGAAGGTCAGTGAGTTATACTCCTGAAGAAGGAAAATAATTCACGACCTTACTGATGAGCAGCTTGCTGAAATATTTCATCTGAATCTAGACGAATTGTTAAGGATGCTCCAACTTTTGATGATGCTGATGATGACGAGCTCAACGATGTTGAAGAAATCGAAATTGAAGACATCACAGATCAGCACTATCCAGAATACACTGATCAAGAGGGAAACGTGTTTCCAGATTTGGTAAACACCCTCGACAGTGACATTCTGGATAAACTCAGTGATAAGGAGAAAGAGCAGAAGCCTCAACAAGCCAAGCCCAAGCCTCGGACGCTGAAGTTGATATTCGAAAGGCTGAATGGTGGCTTGCTTCGCCAAGGTCCGAGCCCAACATGCTACGGCAACTCAGAGTACCTACACCAAGCTATACAAAGTAAAGAAGAACATGAAGGTGTCAGAGAAGATCATTGCTTGGCTCATTTTGATGACCTTGGCGTGTATGCAGTGAAAGGGAGAGGGGAATCGAGTACTTCAGATTTCCTCATGATCTGAAGACTCTCCCCGTTTTGAGCTCAACCAGTTGGCCCGATTAAAGCTTCTTTATGCTGATGCTAAGAAGATGTCTGGCTGGTTTGAGGCTGCCCTAAAAAGGGAGTACATGACTAGATGGGTAAACTTCAAGCCTCAGCAGGCTACGAGGTACCTCAGAAGGTCTGAGGTGAGTCCCATCACTGGTCAACCGAAGATAGTCCTGAAGTTGGACCTCCACGCACAAATGTCCCGAATTCCTTTGAGGGAGATGCCATAGGACTTTACCCCACACTTTAAGTGGTGACTATGACTGGCGCTCGGGAGAGGTCGTCATTGTTTTGGAAAGGGAAGGCATAATGGACACAATAAGGGTGTTTGACCCCATGTGGCTTATCACACTTGTCAGCGTCATATGTTTATACTTGTACAAGTGGCCATTGTTTTTTGACACACAGGATATAGTGCAAGCACTACAGTTTCAGCATATCATACGTCTATGCTTTGCACTTATATCCATGCTGGGGTTTCTAAGAGGAGAGACTGAAGAGATTTGAAGAGTTCAAGAAAGAAGTCAAAGTCTAGATAGAACTAGGTCCAAGGGGGAGTTTGTTGGTACACATGTCCCCAGTTCTAGTCTAGTGAGCTTAAATGTAATAGAACTTCTTCTTGTAACACATATGTAATGTTTAATCAATATAATGAGAATCTCTTCTATATATGGTTGTTGGTTGTTTAATGTTATATCTATTTATATTATTAGTTGTTACACGCATATATGACAATGTTATATAGGTTTACAGGTGTTGACATAGTTCTAACCGTTAAAGGTTCAAGAATGTGTTTAACTAAGTATCCTGATTCAGTAGTACGACTGGACCATGCGAATGGACCAATCGCATGACTGAACCAGTGATTGAGTCAATCGTACGATTGAGTCATAATACTGACTCAGTCATCCGAATGAACCAATCGTATGACTAAGTCGCACGACTGAGCTAGTCGCTTGGCTCAGTCGTACGGATGAGAGCTGTAACCTATAAATACCACTTAATTCGCGGAAAAACTAGACACTTCTAATATTTGCAACCCTAGTTGACCCAGAGCGCCCTGTTCGACCCTTCCAACTTCATAAAGCATTTCAGATCATTCCTAGTTCATTCTTAACATTTTCTAATCGTTAGGTTTGATCTTGTTAATGTTTTCCCTGATTGGATCGCCAATCAAATAGGATTCCGCACTATTTGATCCGGTATAACGAAGAATCAGTTAGTACTCCCTCCGTACTCGGTCCTAACAATATTAAGTGCGAAGCATAGATGTATGACATGCTGAAACTGTAGTGCTTGCACTATATCCTGGGCATCAAGAAATAGTGGCCACCTGTACAGAGTGTAGATATCTGAAGCTGACAAGTTGATAAGCCACATTGGGTCGAACACCCTGATTGTGTCCACCGTTCCTTCCCTGTCCAAAACAATGACGGCCTCTCCAGAGCGCCAGTCATAGTACCACCACTTAAAATGTGGGGTAAAGTCCTGTGGCATCTCCCTCAACAGAATTTTGGACATCGTGCGTGGAGGTCGCCACTTAAGGACAATCTTTGGTTGACCGGTGATGGGACTCACCTCAGACCTTCTGAGGTACCTCGTAGCCTGCTGAGGCTTGAAGTTTACCCATCTCGTCATGTATTCCCTTTTCAAGGCAGCCTCAAACCAGCCTGAAATTTTCTTCGAGTCAGCGTAGAGCAGCTTCAGGCGTGCCAGCTGGTTGAGCTCGAACCCCGGGGAGAGTCCTCAGATCATGAGGGAATCTGAAGTACTCGATTCCCCTCTCTTTCTTTACTGCATAAACTCCAAGATCCTCAAAATGAGCACATGCAATAATCTTCCCTGACACCTTCATGTTCTTCTTGACTTTTTAGAGCTTGGTGTAGGTACTCTGCTTAGCTGTAGCGTGCTGGGCTCGAATGTCAGCAAAGCAAGCCGCCCATTCAGCCTTTCGGATATCGACATCAGCGTCCGAGGCTTGGGCTTGGCTAGTTGATGCTTCTGCTTATTTCTCTTTATTACTCAGCTTCTCCAAAATATCACTGCCGAGAGTGTTAACCAGATTAGGAAACACTATTGGTCCATTGGTGAACGATTTCAATGCTAATGAATGATAAACACTGAGATATCCCACAAATATTGAGTCAACAGAGCAAAACACAGAAATGAGTTTCAAAATAAAGCCATATGATCCAAACACAATCAATGCTAACAAATAAGGCTCAATGATGTGAAATCAATGCAATTCCAGCCCCAAACATGCTATGAATACAGTTATGCAAAAGTGTATCTCGATTAGGTTTGGCAAAACTTGCTCCCAAAGTTACAAGAGTTGCAAATATATAAACAGTGACAAATTCGCTGGTAGTTTTGCTTGAGCGAAACTACCCTGACTAGAACGTAGGTTCACCCGGCAGCGAAAAACAGTTTCGCCGAGTGACCTTTATCAGTTGACTACGAGCGAATCTATAGATTCGCTCGTAGTTTCGCTGGGTCAGTGCGAAACAAAGATAAAACATACTAGACATTACTTACATGAATGTAAATCATCTAACATTAGTCCTATTACATAAAAGACAAAATAAACTAATCTAATCTAGGTGAGTCCAACCTATCTAGATCATCAATACTCCCTAGGTTGGACCTCTCCTAGAGGGGTCTTCTCAGTCAGCTCCAGCTTCAGCATCAACTTCGGCCTCGAAATTCTAAATGAAAGCTCCTGCCCTTGACTCAATCCCGGCCAATGGATTAGTAACATCTTCAGATCCTGCCTGTTACTCACTATCAACAATAAAGTTCTCAACAAACCCAGCTTCATTGACTTCTCGATCTGGTGAATCTTCAACTATAACCTCCTCTTGATCTTGCACGGTTTGCTCCTCAGTATTAGCTCCAGACCCACTAGCCTCATCCACCACCGGCTTTTCAAACCTTCTTGAAATTGATTGATCCAACTGTTTACTCAAATCATCCACATCCATCCTTGTTTTGTCCGCTTGAATGATTTTTCTTGACAGCTCCTGGACTTCAGCTCTGAATCCCCTAGCTTTGTTAGCTACCCTCATAAAGAGGCTAGCTTCTTCCAACATCTCAGCTCCAGCCCCAACTTTTATATGATTCTCGCACAGAATCATAAAATCATCATCACAGAAAGAAAATACTTCCATTGGATCAAACAGTCTGATTTCAGGGACACCTTTCACTGTAATCACTGGTTCCCCTGTGTTGTTATCATAGAACCATTTTTCAAATGCTTGCAGTCTTGGGGAAGAGGATCAGGTATCCTAATACGATCAACAGTCTTTGCTGGTTTCAGTTTAAGCACAATCTTCCCTTTCCCAGTCACCCAATCAACGTCTTTCTTCGACCTCTTTCTTTCCATCTTAATGAAACCAAAAGCCTTGAAGTTATCAGTCAAACCCCTTTTAATTTCTTTCTCTAGCAACTTGGCCCGTTCACTCTGTTCAGCTCCAAGTAAAGGAATCTCTGCCAACCTCCTCAATCCTATCTTGGGAGAGTTTTGAAAGCTTTTCTTTTGTGAACATATGAGATTCCCCCTCCCCTTCTCTTGATCATAAACAACTTGAGCTCAGTGTTGTATTTCCAGCTGAAGATCTTCTTATCACTCTCTTTTCTTGTTGGGTTTTTGATGTTCTGGAACAGTGGAGTTATCTCTTCAGCCTCCTTTTCTTTAACAAACCAATCAGATTGATCTAACTCCACCATTCCAGTTTCGGATGACCCAGTTTCAGCCACATAGGTCACTGGAAGTTCATCTACCTCATAAAATTCAGGTTCTGAGCTGTAATCCACCAGCTGTTCCTCAACTTCCTCCTCTTCATCCACTAACTTCATCTAAGTTTCCTTTTCTTTCTCCATTCGTTGTTTCTCCCCCACAACCTCCTTACCAGTTAAATCCTTCTCAATGTCAATCCCTAAATCCACAAAATCTGCATCCACAACCTCTACATCATCATCCTCACCCTGTGTTCCTTTAGCATCAATAGGTTCTTCATTATTGTCCTTCCTTTGATTCGATCCTGCAACATTACTAGTACCAGCTGCTGAACTTGGACCCTCTCCTACCACAGAAAATCTCCCCACCTTCAGAAATGCATATTTGGAGGTATCAGTGAGGTCATTGAGTTCCTCTTCAGATCTAACATCTGGCAGGCCAGCCGCTTCCTTTAGAGATTTACCTCCTTGAACAGCGTCTTGATCAGTTCTTGTTAATCCAGCACCATCTTTGTCAAGCCTTCAATCATATCATCCTTCTTTTTCTCCCTCAACTCTTGGTTTATCAGTTTGGTTTTCACCATGCTCAGCTCATTGGCCACAGAAGCACTGACGTTTCTAATCACATCTTGGTCAAGTTCAGATCTTGCATCTTTTCTTGGAGGATTTTCTGTGAATGCCTGATGCTTGTGTTTTTTTCTCCTCTCTGATGCTTCAGCGTGACTGCTTTCTTCAGCTCTCTTCTTTGTTCTCCTCTCCTTCTCAACTCTCATTTCTTGCATTGTTGTCTCAATCTCATCCTCAAAGTTATACTCTTTCTCTTTGGCGTACCTTTTCCTCTTTTTCACTATTTCCTCTTGTTTTTCCCTATTCTCCACAGATCTCTTTTCTTCTATTTCTATCACTTTCTTTATATATGCCCATCTTTCAGCTGAATACATGTTTTCCCATAAGTGGGTAATCTTCCCACTGAAGTCATGTCCTGCAGAAGCACAGTCTGCAAATATCTTGGAGCTTATCAGGGCAAGTTTCTTATTTCTCCATGCTTTGGGATAATCATCAACTAACATTTGAACAAATCTGGGATACAGAAGCCACTTCTCCTTGTTAACTGCCATGAGGTTATCACACATGCACTCAAAAATCAGTCGGGCTATGTTTGCCTTTTGACCTCTGCAAAATATCGCCATTGCTTTGGCCCATCTCAAGTTGAGACCATCTGATCCTCCCTTCCTATAGTCTAAGCACATGATGAATATGTGAGCTATGTATCTCCACTCTTTAGATAGCATGGACTTCTTTATCTCTTTCTTTGAACCAAAGGATGGTCCCTCATACCCCATACTTTTGAATCCTTCCATGACTTGATTTTTAGAAAGCTCTACTTCGTCTCCCTGATCACCTTCTAGACGAAGCACTCTGGCTATGATTTCTTCAGTAATGGCAATATCATTCCCTCCTATTCTTGCTCGAATGTAGTTTGGATTGGCTTTGACATCCAGCTTGGCTGATCTCCAGAAATCTTGAATGTGCAAGATGTAGATAGACGGTGAGTGAGTGATAGCATAATGAATTGGAGACTGTTTCAGCCACGTTATGCAATCTCTGAACCCTGCAGCTTTAGGATTATCTTCATCTAAAAGAGCTACAGTGTTGTTCTTTTCATCGAACTTGAGGTTAGCCATGATTGCTGAAAACAAATTAGAAAAGTGTAAGTACACAACATGAAAATAAAATTCGCTGAAGTGAATCTATAAATTCGTTGAGGAGAATCTATAGATTCACCAGAAAAACAATAATTTCGCTGGGGTGAATCTATAGATTCGCTCGGTTCATGTGAACTTTCGTTCAATTTCGCTTGACATCAGCAAATTTACAGGGTGAATTTATAATTTCGCATAACTTAAGTGACTTTTAGTTCAAATTCGCTAGAAAACATTAAGTTCGCTATGGTGAATTTATAATTTTGCTCGGTTCAAGTGAACAAGTAAAGTTGCTGGGTGAATTTACAAATTCGCTCATTTTTCAAGTGAACTTTCGTTCAGATTCGCCTGAAGATCAGCAAATTCGCTGGACGAGGGTTCCCGAACCCTAACCCAAGCGAACCTGCTAAATCTCACAATGCGAAGTAAAATAAACCAATTAAATCGTTTAGCATTGTTCGCAACACCCACCTTAACCCTTTATAGCAAACAACGCGTACAGAAATCAACACAGAAGAGACAACCTGAAATTCGCACTATGAACAAGGGTTTTGAGTTTTGAGTTACTGTGTGGAATTTCCCTTCACTGTGCATTTTATAGGACATAGATTCACTGTAGTGAATCTATAGGTTCGCCCGGTAACATCAACATGTTCGCTTGACTTACAACTGGTCAAGCTTACCGGCAAGTTATAGGTTCGGTCTGGCGAATCTTAATTTCGCCCGACTCAAAGACAAAATTTAAAATAAGATTAAAATTAAGAAATTAAATAAAATTAAAATAATAATTAATAATAAATAAGAATAAAATAAGTTAAAATAAAATAAATAAAATAAGAAAAATTGCCTTTTAAATACTTTATTGCCCCATGATATCAAAACTCATGAAAATAAAATAAGACTAAAATTAAATAAAATTAAAAACAAAAATAAGAATAAAAATAAAATAAATGGTAAAAGGATATAATATCATCTTTTTCTCGAAGTTTTTCAGAGGGGTTATGACTTAGTGAGATTGCTGATATGTTTGTCCGCTTAAACCCATTCCCTTTTCTTTTCAACTCGTGATCTGCAACTGTTTATCATGTTCTGAATTTTCTTAGTAACTCAGCAACTTGGTCCCCACTGATAATTGATCAAGAACTAGTCTCGTGATCAAGGTTTATGAGCATAATCATTGATTTTGCCTGATCACTATACTGAATCTACTTAAATGCAACCACAATGACTAGCATAATATACATATGGGACACTATAATGTACAGATGCAGACACACATATATGCAAGGTATACACATAAGACGCAGACTTAACCTACAACTAATTGATGAGAGGTTCAGGTCAATGCTTTAGCATAGCAGAGAAGATCATCTAGGCGTGTTGATGAGAGCTTCAGGTCAATGCCACCGCATAGCAGAGAAGATCATCACTCCAGGTCAATGCTTTCGCATAGCAGAGGAGATAAACACACATCTTATTCTATCTAATGTATGAATGTATATACAATTAATGGGCTATTGAGATTATTTAATGTTTGACTCAGAGGGCATTATCACCGAGTCTGACAGGATCTCAGCCTCTAGTATGATCAATCAGATTGTTTTTGCAGCGGATTTAGCACGAAATTAGCACTTAAAGCAAGAACACAAAATATTTTGCATGTAAAAGTACAAACATAGAGAGAGAAAAGTTCTGCGAAAAAAAGATTTTCTATTACTCAACACGTTTCGGCACCTAATACAGCATGGTTCACCATCCTTTATAGGCGGCAAAAGGATGGGCGATGATGTCACTTGACAGTGACATCAACCGATTATTAAACTTACAACTGATAGAACATAAAACTACTGAAGATGTCAACAGCTGACATCTTCTTACAAAAGTGTTCTACCTATTACAAGTACTGAAAAGGAAACTACTGAAAAGCCTACAACAACTGAAGAACAAACTCTTCAGTCGTTTATAACTACTGAACTATAACAGCTGAAGAACAAGCTCTTCAGCTGTTGTACAAACTACTGAAAAGATAAACAAAACTACTGAAAGAGAAAAACCATCACAACAACTGAAGAAGACTTCTTCAGCTGTTGTGACAAACTCTGAATCTTCAGCACTTGGTTCTTCAGACTTGGGCTTCAGATGATGTACCAGCTGATGACTTCAGTAGATGTCATCAGCTGATGTCTTCAGTCTTTGTCTTCAGACTTTGTGCATCAGTAGATGATCTTCAGTTCTTCAGTTCAACTTTTGATCTTCAGCACTTGTCTTCAGTACTTGAAGTCTTCAGTACTTGTATGTTTCAGTACTTCAGACTTCAGTACTTGTCTTCAGCACTTTAGATTCTTCAGCTGTTGTACTTCAGATCTTTGATCTTCAGGCTTTGATTCTTCAGACTTTGTCAGAACAGCTGATGGGAGTCTTCAGCAGTTGTTGTAATGACATGTGGGACTTAGAGGTTTTCCTGATCTTGGCTCATTGGTTCTTTTGGTCCAACAAACTCCCCCTGAACCAATGCAGCCAAAACCTCTAATTATTTGTTGTCCCACTTATTGTTGGCATAAAGATTGGTCTATTTCCTTCTGGATCAGATCAGAAGTTGACCCTGATAAGCACTGGCCTGAGAGGTAGTCTCTAAGATTTGATTGGTTGAGTATGGATGGGAGCTCTGTTTTGGGGAATTGGACACAGAGCTGTTGTCCCATCCATGAGATCTACCTCCCTCGTACAAGCCTGTAGGATTCTCTAGTGTAGGCTTGAAGGAATATCATCTGTTCTTCTTTAGTCAAGTCTTCAGCCACACCATCGAATAACCCCTCCCGGCCGTACAGCTCTGAGACAAACTTGACCTGTTTGCCATTCTTGAGCTCAACTGTTGTGACTTGCCTATATGCAAATTCATCTGGGTGTCTTCCTTCTAACAACAAGTTGAGCTCATCCCTATGGAAGTTCTCAAGCCTCTTATAGACTAAGCCCTTCCTCACCACCCTATTATCTAACATTTTTTGGGGTGGCTGCTTAGCTCTATAGTCTTTCTCGAACTCTTCTACTATCTCCCAGGGTGTTATTACAAGAGCCACAGAGATCACTTCATCTACGATTCTCTTAAGTTGGCTCTTGTATCTCACAGGAATATCTTTCTTAACTATCCTGTGAGCCACCCTAGGATCAGGCCAAGTTCTCACCCTATCTTTTTCATATTGAAAGGTTTGCTTAAGGGTGAATAATCTCAGAGCCTCCTTCTTCATATTCATAATGGAAGTAGAAGCAGCATAGGATTTGTCAATGCTTTTCAGCATCTCCTCATCGTGTAGTCTTTGCTCTCTTCTTCCTCTAGCTTAACCCTCACAGTATCCTTCTGTGAGGTGGAGTGATGGTTTGAGGTTTGGCTTTGGGTAGAGGGATGACTGCTGAAAGAGGCAGTCTATCCTCCTCATCCTCCTCATCTTCTTCTTCTTGCAGCCTCAACACCCTTCTCTTCTTCTGCAAGGGTGGATCATTGGCTGTGGGTTTTGATGGTGAAGGGGTTGGTTTTGTGGGTTGTGTTTGGGTTGTTGGTGTGGGAATGTTGGCAGGCTCTGCTAGTAACTTAGAGATAAGAGTAGGTTTTGTTTGTTTTACTAGCAGGGTCTGTTCCCAGCACCGGACTCAGAAAGGGCCTTAGCGACCAGCCCCTTTGGTAAAATCACCAGCTGAACAGATCTTGGTGGCTATAGCCAAGATTCTGTCCCTGGTCCAAGCTTTGACATCAAGGACTGGTCTGCCCAGATACTTCGAAATGAATCTACTCATAGCCTCGAGTCTCTTTTTGTCCTCTTGGCTATAAGTAGACCATCAGTGTTCTATCTCTCTAGTCTCCATCCTCCTAATCTCCTGATCTAGCAAAGCAGTGTCCAAGTCAAAGCCTTGCCTGAACAGCTGATCAATGACAGAGTCCATTGATCGGCTATGCTCAGCATCAGCCTCCTTGACAAGGACTGCTAAATCATCATCCCCCTTCTCTCCCTCTTTCTCTCCCCTTTTCTTTTGATAAGTGACACTGAAATCCTTTGGATTTCAGCCACTTCTATTGAGCTCTCTCCTCCTCACCTTCTTCTTCCCCTTCACCCTAACACTCTCCTCAGCCTTCTCCCTCTCAACTACCTCCTCTCTCTCTACTTCTAACTCCTCCTCTCCTCTCTTCCTCTTAGCTTGCACTGATGTCTCCCTTTTTGGGTGCATTGGTTGGGGTTTGACTATCAGCAAGCTCTTTAGCAACAACAACCTCCACCATGGGTTGGATGTGAGTGGGAAGCCTCTCATCAATGGTTTTCATGACAATATCTGCTATTATGGGTGTGATGAGAGGCAGGGATTTCTGGAGGATAGCATCTAGCTGCTCAGGGGGGTTCTGGCCCTGAGAGCTAGTGCCAGAAGCAGAGGCTGGTGCCGAGTTTGTGAGAGTGGCTCAGTGTATGTGAGACCTTCGGGTGAAGGTGCCATCTGTGGGTTTGTGGTGGCAGATGGACTTCTATCTTGAGTCATTTGAGCAAGAAGCTCTTTGAGTCTGCTTATCTCATCTTCTAAGATAGTGTTTTGAGCGACTACATCAAAGAAATCATCAGTGTGAACTGAATCACCTGACCTCCTGACTATGTCAGGATATACATGCTCTGAGTGTGGCTCAGAAGTAGCATGTGCCCCTTGGTATTGGTACTGGGGACTTCCAGCCTCCGGATTGGATCCATCATCGGTAGTTGCCTCTGGTGAGGTCTTATTGATGTTACCAGCTTCACCCTGCTCAGATGTTGATGCAGAGGAAGTGGCAGCCTCACCAGAATGTCCTATCTCCCTAGCCACACTGGGAGATTGGACATGTGATTCTCTGTGCTGTGGGCTCCCACCGGCACTAGTGTCCACCCCCTCTTCGGTTGGAGTCTCCCCAGTTGTAATTGGTTTCTGGGGAGAGGGTGGAGTGCTCAGGTGGGTCAGCACTTTGGCTATTGTTAAGGTAGGGCTTTGTAGGGCGGTTTCAGTAGTTGATGGGCTTGAAGCAGTGTGCACATAGGGAGGACTGTGCGTTTCAATGGCAGTCTTCTCAAGTGAGATAGACCCCAGAAGTGTGGCTGCCCCAGAAGTGGTTGCATCAGGCTCCTGTTGAGAGGAAGCCTGTGCGGTTGTGGTGGGTGGAGTCGTGGTAGCTGCTGGGAGAATCGAACCAGCAGCCACATCCTGCCTTTGTGTTGCAGGGGCATCCTCAGGGGACTCATTTCCCTGAGTAGCCTTTTTGGGCTTCTTTTTGGTTTTTGGTTTGGTGGGGACTTTGGATTTGGAGGTGGAGGCTGTGGGTTCCTGCTGCGTGGGTTTTCGCAGCCGGCCAGCCTGTTTTAGTGTGTGGTCGGTGTTGTGCCTGGAGTATACCTCGGCTAGAACAGCCATGGCAGGGACCCCAGTGCCAACAAGTCCCTCAGCTTGAAGCTGGTCCTCGATTATGGCCATTATAACCGAGGATACAAGATCCAACGGTTAGAAATTGGTTTTGTGGCCATATCCTTGATTTCCAAAATATAATATCAGTTAAGTTCAAAGGTTGTTTTTCAAGGATAGAAAATAATACCTGTTGCCACCTTGTTGACATCTGGTCCCATGAAGAGGTTTTGGGGGCCAGACACACGTTCACCATATGAAAAATTAGACGTTGAGGGTCTGGGAAGTGTTTCTTCAACAAGGTGGAGGCGGAGAGGTCACCCTGATAGTCGTTGGATGTGAAGGATAGATCGAGGGCGCCTTTGGGGTAAGAGGTTGGGTAGGTGGCATCCTCCAGCTTTAGGGTTTGGCGCAAAGTAGCTGGAGTGATAACCACTGGGTGGTTGTTGACGGAGGACCGGAGAGAGACCTCGCCATCTTGCTCTCCGGTTTGGACGGTGATATTTGTCCAGAAATCCGTCAGGGAGTCGGTGTAGATGGTGGGGTTCAAAAGAAATGCCGTTTGGTAAGATGAGTCGTTCATAAGATCGACGGCATGGTGAAATTTTGGCCAGAATGGCGATTTGGTGAGATGAGCGACACAGTTGTGTCGAGGTTTGAGTTGCATGGTCGCCATTAATGGTGTATGGGAAGTTCAGAGGTTTTGAAAAGTTAGGTCAAGTGAAGAGTAAATGCTCTGAAGGTTGGGTATTTATAGGGTAGGGCAAAGGCTGAAAGAAAACTACTGAAGGTTTTGGTGTTAGTTATCAGTTGTTGAAACTACTGATGACGTGGTTTTAACCTTCAGTGGTTATAACATCTGAGGACTCGGTGTTAGTCTTCAGTAGTTGAAACTACTGAAACCTTGGTTTTGTCCTTCAGATATTGTAAACGGCTGAAGACTTGTTGTCAGTCTTCAGTAGTTATAAACTACTGAAGACCTAGTTTTCATCTTCAGACGTTGTAACAACTGAAGACTTGGTGTTAGTCTTCAGTAGTTGTAAACTACTGATATCAGTAGTTGTGAACTACTGAAGACATGGTATTGCTTCAGTTGTTGTAAACAACTGAGGACTTGGTGTTAGTCATCAGTAGTTGTGAAACTACTGAAGACATGGTTTTGTCCAGTTGTTTGGGTATGAAACAGCAGCTGTTGGCATCAGCTGATGAGAAATTACTCATCAGCTGTTTCCGTCAAATCAGTTGTTTCATGCTAGCCTCTACACTTACTCATCAGCTCTTTGGCTGATTTTCAGTGTTTCATTGACCCTTCAGCTCTTGTGAATATTTATGCCTTCAGCTCTTGTGATCAGATGTTCACAAGTGCTGATGAAATACTCTTCAGAGCTGGTGAACAAATTTTGTCTTCAGTACTTGTGTAAGATTACACATCAGTACTTGTGAGCAAAATTTGTTTTTCAGTACTTATTTGTTTGAAAATCATACATCAGTAGTTGTAATCCACCTCACTACATCAGTTGTTTTCAACAAATAATGTACATCAGTACTTTAAAGCATTTTAGTCTTCAGTAGTTGTGAAGGAGCTGAAGACTAAATTACTCATCAGTACTTATATTTGACCTTTGCTCATCAGTAGTTGTGAAGTAAGAGCATCAGCATTGGTCAAATTATTCTAGCTGCAACATACCAAGCCTTAGTACCAAATTTGGAATGTAGCACTATCTAAAGGCTTAGTAAAAATGTCTGCAAGCTCATCAGCACTAGGCACAAACTTAGGATCAATCAGACCTTTTTCATAGCAATCCCTGATAAAATGATGTCTGATCTCTATATGTTTGGTCCTAGAGTGCTGGACTGGATTTTTAACAATACAAAGAGCTGAAGCACTATCCATTAGTAATGGAGTCTTAGTCTCAGTAATGCCATAATCCAGAAGTTGGTTCTGAAGCCAGAGTATCTGAGAGGTACAACTTGCAGCAGCAATGTACTCAGCTTCAGCAGTGGATGTAGCAATTGATGTTTGTTTCTTACTCTGCCAAGAAACTAAACAATTGCCTAGGAATTGGCAACCACCAGAAGTGGATTTTCTGGTGACTTTGCATCCTGCATAGTCACTATCAGAGAAAGCAACTAATTTGTAAGAATGCCTAGTTGAATACCAAAGACCTAGTGATTGGGTACCTTGCAGATATCTAAAGATCCTTTTGACTGCAATCAAATGGGATTCTTTAGGTGCAGCCTGAAATCTAGCACAAGCACATGTTGCAAACATTATGTCTAGCCTAGAAGCTGTAAGGTACATCAAGGACCCAATCATACATCTGTAAAGGGTTTCATCAACCGCTTTACCTTTCTGATCTACATCTAGTTGTGTGATGCTGCTCATGGGAGTAGAACAGGGCTTACAGGTTTGTAAATCAAACTTATTCAACAACTCTTTGGTATATTTAGACTGATGGATGAAGATTCCATCATCCTGTTGTTTGATTTGCAAACCTAGAAAGAACTGTAATTCTCCCATAGCACTCATTTAAACCTTAGCTTCATGAGCTTTGTAAATTCATCACACAACTTTGGATCAGAGGATGCAAAGATGATGTCATCTACATAAATTTGAACAAGGAGCTTATGTTGTCCCACAGTCTTGATGAATAAGGTTTTATCAATGGTGCCTCTGGTGAACTTATTCTGTAGAAGAAAAGTTGAGAGTGTCTCATACCAGGCTCTGGGTGCTTGCTTCAGCCCATAAAGAGCCTTATCAAGCTTGTACACCCAATCAGGATGTTTATTGTCCTCAAAACCTGGTGGTTGACATACATAAACTTCTTCTTTTATTTTCCATATAAGAAGGCACTTTTGACATCCATTTGATAAACCTTAAGACTGTGAAAGGCAGCATAAGCTAGGAACAGTCTGATTGCTTCCAGTCTGGCCACAGGGGCAAAGGTCTCATCATAATCTATGCCTTCCTCTTGTGCAAACCCTTGAACAACCAGCCTGGCCTTGTTCTTGACAATTTGGCCCTTCTCATCTGTTTTGTTCCTAAATACCCACTTGGTGCCTATAGCACACTTACCTTTGGGTAATGGAACAAGCTCCCAACTTGCTGTTTCTTGAACTGAAGAAGCTCAAGCTGCATAGCTTCCACCCATCCATTGTCTCTTAAAGCAACATGATAGTTCTTGGGCTCTTGCTGACTGATGAAGAGAGCATAGAAGCAGAAGTTGGACAATTGATTCCTGGTTGAAACTCCAGCATTGATATCACCAATGATTTGAGATGTGGGGTGATTCTTGAGCTCTTGATAGACTATAATATCTGTGCAAGTGTTTGTAGACCCATCAGCAGCAACAGATGGTAATGGAGATTCCTAAAACCATGTAGAAGATGGCAGCTCAAACGAAGTAGAGCAAGCAGAAATCTCATCAGCATTTGTAGTGGATGGAGCTGCTGAGGCTACAGGAGCATCAGGTTCAGTGGACTCAGGCAGGTTGTCACTAAACCTGAAGAAGTGAGTACTGACTGCATCATCATCAGTACCACCAGGTGGAGATCTGTTGACAGGCTCAACAGCTGGAGGTTGATAAGGAACATATTGCAGTATGTCCAGATCAAACAACTCCACAGGGTTTTGTGGAATCTTGTCCTTTGGAGATTCATTGAACTTAACATGCAGAGTTTCTTCAACTATCTTTGTTCAACAGTTGAAGACTCTGTATGCCTTGCAAGTTGATGAATAACCAACAAAATACCCTGCATCCACCTTACTAGAAAACTTCTGGAGTGGGTTGCTAGTGTTGAGAATGAAACATGGACACCCAAAGGCTCTAAAGAATGAAATCAGAGGAGCCAAATGATGAAGAACTTCATAAGGAGTCTTCATCAACCTCTTATTCACTAAAGCTCTATTCTGTACATAGCAAGCTGTATTGACAGCTTCAGCCCAAAAGGTCAGTGGCAACCATGAGTCAGCCAACATTGACCTTGCTGCTTCAATGAGAGTCCTGTTCTTTCTCTCCACCACTCCATTCTGCTCAGGAGTTCTAGGAATACTAAACTACCTTCTAATTCCCTTGGACAGGTAGAAGTCATCAAGTGTGTGGTTTCTAAACTCTGTTCCATTGTCACTTCTCACACACTTGACCTGTAGGGAATACTGCTTTTCTACAAGTAATACAAAGTTCATGATAGTCTTGGCTGCTTCATCCTTGGAGTGCAAGAAGAAAGTCCATACAAACCTGGAATAATCATCCACAATTACCAGGCAGTATTTCTTCTTTGCCATGCTCATCACTCTGACAGGACCAAAGAGATCCATGTGCAGGAGCTGCAAGCAGGCAGTGGACTTTGGTTCTTCTATTGAAGGGAATGAAACTTTGTGTTGTTTTCCTTTCAAGCAAGCAGTGCAGTCATCTTCACACTTGAACTCCTTCAGAGGCAATCCTCTTACTAAACCATGGTTATCAGCTGATTCATGTTCTTGAAATTAACATGACCCAACCTTCTATGGCATAGTGTAGACTCTTGAGGAGAGGCCTTGGAGAATAGGCAAGGATGGCCTTTTAGATCTATCTTTTTGGAAAGATCTAAGGCATACACTCTTCCTGTCCTGTTGGCCTTCAGGAGAGTGTGTTCATCCAACGCCTTGTCAATCAAACTTAGAACTTTGGATGATAGAATCCGACAGTTCTGGCTTGTGAAAAGGGCAACATGGCCTTTGTCACACATTTGACTGACACTCAAGAGGTTGTACTTGAGATTCTCCACATGGTTAACATCATCAAACCTTATTTCCCCATTGGAAACAAAGCCTTTTCCGATGATGTAACCCTTTGCATCATTGCCAAAGGAGACAAATCCCTTCTTTCCTTGAGAGTAGTCATTAAGAAGGGAGTTGCTTCCTGTCATGTGCATAGATCCTCCACTGTTTACATACCAGATGCTTCTTTGGCATGTTGAAGAACCCTGCAAACATAACCACATGTTAGTTAGTCTTAGAGACCCAAACCTTTTGGTTTTGGGTCTGTTCTCAACTACAGGTGCAGCACTAACAGGTGTGTTATGTGTGACAGCCTGAGGTGAAGAAGATGGTGTAGAAGAGGAGCCCTTTGGCTTGGACTTCCTTTTCTGTGGTTTCAAACAGGAACATCTAAATGGTTGACTCTTCCCATTAGTTGCTGAACCATCATCACCAGCTGTGTCTGATTCTGTGATAAAGCTTTCAGCTCTTCAGACACATTGGAGTTTGCTGATGATGGATTCCTATGTTGTACCATCTTTTTCTGAGCAACCTCAGCTGTTGCCTGAGTAACCCCTACCTTCTTTTTAGATTTAGCTTTGGGCTTAGGGATTTCAGGCTTGGATGTTGCTAGTACAAACTTGGTTTCAAACTCATTCTTCATTTTATTGATGTCCTCATTGATTTTCTCCTTCTGTTTGAGTTTGGAACCCCTTTTGTACCAGCAATCATCAGTAAGATGATTGAACAAGCCATATATCTCACATGGCTTCTTCTTCATCTTATGCTGATCATCAGCTGAAGAGGATGAAACTGCTGAAGACTTGTTCTTCAGCTGTTTGCTATCAGTACTAGCAGTTTTCTTCCTAGTGCCTGCTTTCCTGGCATCCTCTTTAGTTGTCTTCAAACCTTTCCTACTGTTAGTTTTCTTCTCTTTAGTGCTAACAGTAGTTGAGGTTTGAACTTCAGATGTTGTCACTTGCTCTCCAGTACCTTCAGTACTTCTAGTGACAACACATGAGTTGATCAGCCTTTTGGTCATGTGACAGTCAGCATTTGAACCATCAGCTGTTATAGCATCAGCTGATTGGTTTTGGCAGGAGTTAATGCTAACTTCTATCTCTGATGATGCTGAATCAGAAGATAGTAGGTCACATGATGAAAAGGATTGGTTATTGCCCTCCCTACAGATTCAACTTCTGCTCTTGAAGTGAAATCTGTAGGAGGAGCAGTGTGATTATAACCAATGCCAAACTTCACATTGGAAGCTGATTGCTTACTAAGAAGCATTTCAAAACCCTTGCATGATTGCACCCATCGATCACACTCAACTTGGGTGGTTGCAAGAGTTTCCTTGAGGTCTCTGTACTTCTCTAGAAGTACATCTTCCCTAGCTTTATCATCTTTGATTTGACATTTAAGCTTGTAAATCTCATCATTTTTCTCTTTTAGAGCAACGTCAAAGTCAGCTTTTCTTTTGGAAATAGTGTGCTCTAGCTCAAGATTTTTATCTATTAAAGCTATATTTGCTTCTCTAATAGAAGCAAATGCTATGCATGATTCAGGACAAAGCTTGGCTTTAGCCTCAGTGGATACCTGCGATGAGGCATTGGATGATGACCCTTCAGCAGAATCAAGGGCCATCAGAGCAAGATTTCCAAAAGAATGATCACCACTATGTTGACCAGCATCTTGGAGTAGTTGTTCCTGACCAGATAGATCATCTGGTAGACTACTCAGTCAACAACACTTGGGGTGAAGAAGCTGTGTTGTTGAGGTTGTGTGTGATGATGAGATTGGGAAGATTGAGGCTCAGAAAGAGCATGAGGTGGTTGAGCCGAGGGTGCTTGAGTTTGACTAGGCTGAGGCACATAGTAACAGGGGTAAGGATATGGCATATGACCCTGAGGCACAAAATAAGCAGGTGGTGCCTGTGCTTGTGATGGATGGCCAGAACTAGAGGAATGTTGCCCTCTGTGCTGTGAGCTATTGCTGGGAAAAGTCACAAAGGGTGCAGAGGAGTTAGATCCAGATGATCTACACTCTCTAGCAAAGTGTCCAAGCCTTTGGCACTTGTGACACCTCAACTTGCTCTTGTGAAAACCAACTTTGGTTTTGCCAGAGAGTCCAGGGAATTTCCTACTAGTTCTCTTGTAGAACTTTTGAGATCGGATATTTATCATTGCCATTTGGTTCAAAATATCCATCTCTTCCAGATCATCATCTGGAATGCCCTTCAAGTCCTCCATCAGAAAACACAAGTTGTCACCACTACCTCCAGAACTACTAACACCAACAAAAGCTTGTTCTGAGTTGGTAGAGAAATCAATATGCTCATCATAAGAACTTTCTGATGCAGCATATTCTGACTCCTGACTTATCAAGGCAGCATTTCCTTGAACAAAGTCATCAGCGAGCTTGCCAGAGGTGGACAACTTCCTCTTTTGCTCTATCTCTCTCTCAAATGTGAGCAGTTTCCCATGAAGTTGGGTGAGAGATAGAGTTTCCAGATCTGCACTGGAGCGTAGGACAATGGTATAAGTGTCCCATCTCTCAGGCAGTGATCCAGGAACCTGTTGTTCATCTGGCTGTTGGAGTACTCTTGTTTGACCATCTTCAGCTCAGAAATCAAACAAGAGAACCGCTCAAACTGTTGGGTCAGAGTCTCACCCTTTCTATAAGAGAATGTCTTATATTGTTGGGCGAGGATTTCCCTATTGTTTGCTAAGACCGAATCAGTTCCTCCAAATTGTTCCTTTAGAGCAACCCATAGGTCATGAGCAGTCTCATGATGCAGGAGCCCTGAATAAATCTCGTTAGGAATAGCCATGGCTAAAATTCCATGGGCTCTAGCATCAATTTCGAACAGCTTAAGATCTTCGTCTGAATATTGTTCAGGTTTCTTCGGAACCTGATCATTAGATTCAGGGACGCTCACCATAGGCTTGTATGGTCCATGCACCACTGACTTCCAACAACCAGCACTGTTGACAGACAAGTGGTGAAGCATACGTCTTTGCCATATGTTATACTCGTTCCTCACAAGCATCGGAGGCTTGGTTGAGGAACCAGTATTGTGAGGATCGTTAGTTGGTGTCGTCATCTCAGGTTTTAGTCAAAAACAAGTTTAAGCAAAACAAATGTAGCTCAAAACCACCAGAGAACCTCAAGATTTTGGCCAAAACAGCAGAAACTCACTCTCTATGGCTAATTCTTGCAATTGCTAATTCGATCAAACGTAGAGATCAAAAGAGCAGTTTCAAATGATCAATAGTGAAATCGATCAATGATTAACCTGCTCTGATACCATTTGACAGGATCTCAGCCTCTAGTTTGATCAATCAGATTGTTTTTGCAGCGGATTTAGCACGAAATTAGCACATAAAGCAAGAACACAAAATATTTTGCATGTAAAAGTACAAACATAGGGAGAGAGAAAAGTTCTGCGAAAAAGAAGATTTTCTATTACTCAACACGTTTCGGCACCTAATACAGCATGGTTCACCTCCTTTTATAGGCGGCAAAAGCATGGGAGATGATGTCACTTGACAGTGACATCAACCGATTATTAAACTTACAACTGATAGAACATAAAACTACTGAAGATGTCAACAGCTGACATCTTCTTACAAAAGTATTCTACCTATTACAAGTACTGAAAAGGAAACTACTGAAAAGCCTACAACAACTGAAGAACAAACTCTTCAGTCGTTTATAACTACTGAACTATAACAGCTGAAGAACAAGCTCTTCAGCTGTTGTACAAACTACTAAAAGATAAACAAAACTACTGAAAGAGAAAAACCATCACAACAACTGACGAAGACTTCTTCAGCTGTTGTGACAAACTCTGAATCTTCAGCACTTGGTTCTTCAGACTTGGGCTTCAGATGATGTATCAGCTGATGACTTCAGTAGATGTCATCAGCTGATGTCTTCAGTCTTTGTCTTCAGACTTTGTGCATCAGTAGATGATCTTCAGTTCTTCAGTTCAACTTTTGATCTTCAGCACTTGTCTTCAGTACTTGAAGTCTTCAGTACTTGTATGTTTCAGTACTTCAGACTTCAGTACTTGTCTTCAACACTTTAGATTCTTCAGCTGTTGTACTTCAGATCTTTGATCTTCAGACTTTGATTCTTCAGACTTTGTCAGAACAGCTGATGGGAGTCTTCATCAGTTGTTGTAATGACATGTGGGACTTAGAGGTTTTCCTGATCTTGGCTCATTGGTTCTTTTGGTCCAACAGAGTCACCATCCCAGTGGGAAACACCATAAGCTTCACATCGATAACTTAATCCTAAAAGTAAACTCAGTACAAGAGCAAGACATCAATTAGCAACTCTCAACCAAGTTTTAGAAGAGACTTGTGTCTTTGTGCAAACCAAAATATCATGAGGATAATCCTTATTACTGAGTTATGATCTTTAATTTGGCAGCATGATCTCTTGTTTACTTCGTTTTTGGGATGAGTCTACCATGCATATACCAACATAAGATGTTCCCCTCTTGCTTACTTCATTTTCTGGAATTCCTGAGAGATTAAAAAAAAAACTTATTATTAGCATTAATATCTCCCCCGAAATTTTCATTTAATAGCTCACTTAATAGAAAATTTCTGTTTTTCATGATTTCTTAACAACTAATGTAAGAGAAGAGTAAAGTGATATGGGACATAAGAATTCTCAAGGCAGACAACAAAAACAAGACCAGAAAGCAAATATGTACATATATACAGGTAAACAGATTTTATTTTTGGGAAAAGATTTGTCAGAAAGATATCAATCCCAACATGGAGATCAGTTCATAAAAACGTGGTTTATCAAAAGTTTTTGTGAAAAGATCAGCCTTTTGTTTTCTGTTTCAATGGGAATGATATCAATAAATCCCTTTTCTGGGCGTCACGGATGGCATGAATTCTTGTTTCGATGTGCTTGGTTCGAGTATGATGAATTGGATTCTTAGCAATTCCAACAGCGGCTTCATTGTCACAGAAGATCGGTGTGTGGAGGAAGTTGATGCCATAATCCATCATCTGGTGTTGAATCCAGAGCACTTGGCAACAGCAGCTTGATGTAGCGATATATTCAGCTTCTCCCGTGGATAAGGACACTGTTGTTTGCTTTTTGCTTTGCCACGAAACAAGACAGTCACCCAGATATTGACATCCACTGGTGACCGACTTTCTGTTAATCCTGCAACCACCATGATCACTATCAGAAAAAGCATGTAAATCAAAATTCCCACCTTTTAGGTACCAAAGCCCCAAACCAGAGGAACCCTTAAGGTAACGAAAAATGCGTTTAACAACTAGCTCATGTGATTCTTTGGGATTGGCTTGATAACGAGCACAGTAGCACACGACAAATGTGATATCTGGACGGCTTGCAGTCAGAGACATGAGAGATCCGATCATCGAGCGATATCGATGAGCATCCACGGACTTCCCATTATCATCAGGAGACAAGCATGTCTGAGCAGTGAAGGGAGTAAGTTCTGGCTTTGAATCATCAATGCCGAACTTTGTGATGATTTCCTTGATGTACTTCTCTTGGTGAATAAGAATACCTTCAGGTTTCTGTTCCACCTGCAACCCTAAGAAGAAGCACATCTCCCCCATCATGCTCATTTCAAAGCGATCCTCCATCACTTCTTCAAATTCTTTACACAGCTTTTCATTTGTTGATCCAAAGATAATATCATCTACATACACTTGAACAATCAGCATCTCACCATCAACCTCCTTCTTGTATAGTGTCATATCTGTAGTCCCACCAGAGAAACCCTTGCTGAGCAGATACTGTGTCAAGGTCTCATACCAGATGCAGGGAGCTTTATGCAACCCATACAAAGATTTTTCTAGCTTGTATACTTTATCTGGAAAATCTGGATCCTCGAAACCTGGTGGCTGACATACATAGATCTCCTCATCAATATATCCATATAGAAATGCACACTTCATATCTATTTGGAAAACTTAAAGTTCTTATTAGCTGCATGTGCAAGAAAAATTCTGATGGCTTCGATCCGAGCAACTGGAGCAAACACTTCAGTGTAGTCTATTCCTCCTCCTGAGCAATCCTTGAACAACCAATCTCGCTTTGTTTCTGACAACAACACCATGATCATCTGGCTTATTCCGGAATACCCACTTGGTACCAATGGGGCATTTGTTTGGAGGAAGATCAACTAACTCCCAAACTTTCAACTTTCTGAACTGCTACAACTCAAACTGCATAGAGTCAACCCAACTTGGGTCTTCAAGTGCCTGTTTGTAATTCTTTAGAACAATCTAGGATAGAAAAGCTGTATAAAGGCACTCATTTATCAACCCACTCTGACTCCGAGTCCTTACTCGGTTTGTGATAGATCCAATGATGTAGTCATAAGGGTGATCTTTCAAGGTTTTAAAATTAGTGTTAAGCAATAAAGGGTGGTTTTGTTGAGATGTGGATGCGGAAGTGGATGATTGTGAAGGAAGAGATGAATTTTTGGGGATTGGATCGATAGGGGAATTTGGAATGGATGAAAATGTGGATGGAATGGTAGATGAGATTGTAAGATTAGATGAAGATGGTTGAGATGGTGGAGGTGATGGAGATGGGATATCAAATGAAGTGGGTGGTAATGATGTTGCAGACGGTTGCGGTTGTGGTGCAATAAGATTCACAGGAGAGTGAGGAATGACGTCATCATCATCGGGAACTGGCCAATTGAATGATTTGAAGACAGTGGTAGAATCATAAAACCATGCAGGCTCATTTCCAATGCTTGTTGAGTTAGATTCTTTCCAGTCGATATAGTAGGACTCTTGCACAATCCGCGTCCGTTTGTTATACACACGATACGCCTTTTGTGTTTCTGAGTACCCAATAAAGAAACACTCATCAGAGACGGCACCAAACTTTGTATTCTGGTCTTGAGTATTCAACAGAGTACAAGAGCAACCAAAAGGGCGCAGAAAATCAATGAGAGGCTTAATTCCTCGAAACAACTGATATGATGTCTTCATCTTGCTCTTGACGATCAATACCTGGTTCAGAATGTAAGCTGCATAATTAACTGCTTTGGCCCAAAAGATAATCAGAAGCTTTGACTCGATAAACATCGTCCTAGCTGCTTCAATTAGTGTTCTGTTCTTACGTTCAGCAACACCATTTTGTTGAGGTGTTCTGGCAGCACTAAACTGTCTGAGAATACCCCTTTGCTCACAGAATGAATTGAAGATGTGGTTTCTGAATTCTGTTCCATTGTCGCTCCTGATGGCTTGAATCTTCCTTTTCCCAAGAACCTCAATCAGCGGAATCAGCTTTATCAACTCCTCAGCAGTCTCACTTTTGTTAGTCAGAAATCTCACCCAAGGTACCTTGAGTAATCATCTGTCACAACAAGACAATAAGATTTCTTAGCAATTGATTTAACACTGATAGGGCCAAATAAGTCAGTATGTAACAATTTGAGGGGATGTGAAATCGAGTTTTGAATTTTAAGTTTATGTGGCTTTTTGTGCTGTTTTCCTTTTGCACAGGCCATACATTTTTCTACCACAGAATAATCTTTCAGTGGTAGTCCCCTGACCAAATTGTTCTTAACTAACTTATTTATCAATTTAAAATTGATATGCCCAATCTTCTATGCCACTGAAAAGATTCATGAGAAGAAGCTTTTGATAAAAGACAGGTCACGGTGGAAGATGATTCTTTTGATCCCATATTTAACAAATAGTTATCATTTCTCCTTGGAGCTCGCATGATCACCATCTCTTTAGGGATAGAGAACTCTGGTTTCAAGAACAGACATTCGTTGGCAAGGAACATCACGGGAATATTTTTATCACAGATTTGTGATACACTGAGAAGATTGAACGCCAATTCTGGAACATAGTTGACTTTTTCCAAAGTAAGGGATCCATTTGAGACATCTCCTTGGCCAATCATTTTTCCACCCTTCTTGTCTCCAGCAAAAGCAACATAGCCACCATCAATTATTCTAAAATTTGTCAGCAGGTCCTTCAACCTAGTCATATGTCTGGAACATCCACTATCTACATGCCAATAACTATTTACAGCGGCCTCTGAATGTTCCTGACATTTGAAAAAAATAATGATTAGACTTTGGAAATTGGGACCCAAGTCTTAGTGTACTTAGGTCTTGGAGTAACAGATCTTCTGCAAAAGAAACCATTCACAAAATCTATCAATCTAGTTCCAAAAAATTTAGTCTGTATATTACTGCCACCTGATTCAGGACATTGCTTTATTAAGTGATCATCCTTTCCACATCTAAAACAATGAGATCTCAACCTTGTTTTGGAACAATTTGATGAAGTAATTCTATCAATAGATATTTCTTCATCACATTCAGACAATTTTGAATCTGAATCACTGTACGAGTCATATGTCTATTTTGACTTCCAGTAATGACTTCCACTTTAACTGATTTTTGATCAATTTTATCCTTGTTATTCTCAGTGGAAGAAGTCATTTCTGTATCTTTCGGTTTTGAAATCCTTATCGGTGTAAAAGATAGAATTGGATGAGAGAAGAATTTGTTAAAGCAGTTTGTTTTTGTTTGACTTTCAGAGACATGACCTGAAAGTTGAGCTTCATCGTTCATACACACATTAGCATCAAACGTGGAATTTAAAATATTCAAGTCATCACAAGTGTCTAAAACAGAACATCCTAAGTTACTATTACATGCCCCACAGTTTGAATCCAAAATAGTTCCACTAGACACGAAATGATTACTTAAGCTAATGTCTACAAAAGACTTATTGGAATTAAAATTATGACTACTAGAGCTGCCAAGACCACTACTGCCACCATAATCATATCCTTCTCGTAACTCCTTAGAATTTTCTCCTTCTAAACCTACAATAGAGCTGTTAATATCATTCTGTATAATCTCTTGTATTAACTCATTTGAAGGATGAGGAGTGGGCATAGGAGAATAACAGAAAGTACCAGGTGGAGGATATACCGATGCATCATTTTCATTACCCAACCGGTCTTGATCCTTGCCCCCTTTGTTTTTTGCATAATTCCTCCCTTTTCATGCTCGAAAGTAACCACTGTTCTAATTTATTTTTAAGTTTTCTGACTTCAAATTCGGCAAGTGTAACTTGTTCAGTTAAATAGTTAACTTCACAGTTCTTTTCCAAAAGTGTCCTTTTTAAGTGTTCATTTTCTTTCAAAGCTTCTCTTAATTTGACAAAATACTTTGACTCATTTTGTTTAAGCTCTTTGTTGGTTTTCTTTAATTCATTTTCATTCATTATAAGTAACCTGTTAGCTTCATATATACCGAATAAACGGATTTTGCATGTGGAGGGACACATGTCTTCAATAATATCATAAGGAAGACCCATTACCAGTTTTTCTGCCACGAGAGCACGATCACATTGGCAATAAGGAGTGTTCCTTTTGTACTCCTCCACAGCTGCTTTCTTGGCTTCTTCAATCATTGATTCCATGTTCAGCTCCTCTTTTCCACCAGCTTCCTTTGCAGCAGATTCACGAACCAGTTTAACCTCTTCCTTAATAGCTTCACATACCAAACTAGTGTGAACCATATCTTCTTGAAACACAGCTTTCTGAACCACACCAGCACATTCCTTAACTTTTTGATTTTAAATTACCTCAGATTCAGCATTGCAATCGACATCAATATCAGCTTCACCATAGAACTCCTTGAAAGGATCAAACAGTCAATGTACCCATCATCAAGAACATGTTCCTCCACTATCTTAGCGATCAAGGCATGGTTGATTTCCTCCTTTGATTCTTCAATTTCTGCACTCCAATCAAAGTTAGTCAACAGAGCAGTTTCTTTCTTGGGCTTAGCTTCTTCAACTTTGTCCATGACTGGAATGGTTCTTGAGTTTCCAGAATTAACAGGTTCGATGACAATGGGAGAAGGACACTCTCTTTTGAAATGACCAAGCTGCTTACAGTTGAAACACCTGAGCTTAGATTTATCATATCCTAGGGCGTTGTTCTGACTCTGGTTTCCAAAATTTCTCCTGCCGGTTCTCTCCATAAACCTCCTAGCACGAAGAGTAAGCATGGCCATTTGCCACCGAATGTCGGTTTCTTCAAGATCATCAGGATCAACCTGATACATGTCTTCCACTGTCATACCACGTCCCTTCAATTCTCCAGCAATCAAAGCCTCATAACTGTTCACAAATTAATTATACTCTCTTCTCTTCACATCAAGATCAAATGATTTTAACTTGTTGATAACATCCATCAACTTGTAATCAGCAAAGTTCCTTTCTTGCTTGAGCAATTTGATTTGCAGACTCCACTGAGCAGGAAGAGAGTCTAACAGTTTACTCACTTGCTCATGATTGCCAAGCTGTTCATCATACTTCTTCAGGTTGCTCGAAATGGACAGAAAGCGGTTTGTTATATCAGTTTGTGTCTCATGCTTGTATCCCACGAATGAGTTAAAGTCCTTCTGAGCTTGAGCTTTCTTGTCTTTCTTTAGATCTTCGTTCTCATCATAAAACTCGCATAACGTATCATACAATGCTTAGCGGTAGTGTGTTCAGCAAACCTGTTATAAATATCCTAATACAGACATGGAATCAAAGCTCCAAGAGCTTTCTTATCTCGATCAAGCAACTTAATGTCAATCTCAGTATAAGTGCTAGTATCCTGGTTCGATGAAGTAACAGATCCGACAGTTGTTGTTGGTATGTGAGGTCCATTTATAATAGATTCCCACTGACCATGATCTGTGTAGAAGAAGAAGGCCTTCAAGCAATGTTTCCAGTCCTCAAAATTCTCACTGTTGACAAGCCTCGGTGGTCTGTTTGGTCGAACACACTCCATATCAGTCACATTCACGATTGAAGTAGACATGATAAAATCAGAAATCAGATTCGCTGATAGATTCGCTGTTAAGTTCACTGGTAAATTCGCTGGTAGATTCGCTTGCCAAACTAACAACAGATTCGCTCGAATCAATGCTATGGAAGCTCTAGTTTGCTCAACAAGTTCGCAGAACTAGTAGAACTTTCGTTCTAGTGGTAAATTCGACAGTATCTTCGCTTGAGAATTAGGCAAGAAAGGTGAACTTTCGTTCAGTGAGTCTAGATTCTCTAGAACCACACGGAGAAATTGACTCGCTGGGAAGGTGACAGATTCGCTGGAAAATCAATAGATTCGCCCGATGAACAAACATTCCTGTTCGGTCAGAAAATCACTCTGAACTCTTCTAAATCGTTATGAATTAGTGATTGGATGATTGGGATATCTCCTTACAACTAGAACAATGGTTTTTATATGGATTTCTAAAGCAAAACACACTTTGATGATTAAAATCGAATGGAACTGTAAACTTTTTCTCCAAACCACCTCAAAAACCCCAAAAACTCAACAAATAAAGAGCACAAAGGCTCTGATACCATATTGTTGGTCCATTGGTGATCGATTTCAGTGCTAATGAATGATAAACACTGAGATATCCCACAAATATTGAGTCAACAGAGCAAAACACAGAAATGAGTTTCAAAATAAAGCCATATGATCCAAACTCAATCAATGCTAACAAATAAGGCTCAATGATGTGAAAACAATGCAATTCCAGCCCCAAATATGCTATGAATACAGTAATGCAAAACTGTATCTCGATTAGGTTTGGCAAAACTTGCTCCCAAAGTTACAAGAGTTGCAAATATATAAACTGTGATAAATTCGCTGGTAGTGTCGCTTGAGCGAAACTACCTTGACCAGAACGTAGGTTCACCCGGCAGCGAACAACAGTTTCGCCGGGTGACCTTTATCAGCTTACTACGAGCGAATCTATAGATTCGCTCGTAGTTTCGCTGGGTCAGTGCGAAACAAAGATAAAACATACTAGACATTACTTACATAAATGTAAATCATCTAACATTAGTCCTATTACATAAAAGACAAAATAAGCTAATCTAATCTAGGTGAGTCCAACCTATCTAGATCATCAAACATATTTCCCTGTCAGTCAGCGTATTCATGGTAGTGCTGATCGGTGATGTCTTCAATCTCTATCTCCTCAACATCATTAAGCTCTTCATCACTATCATCATCAAACGTTGGAGTATCCTTCACGATCTCATCTGGATTAAGCCGAAACATCTCAGCAAGTTGCTCGTCAGTTAGGTCATGAATTATTTCTCCTTCTTCAGGAGTATAACTCACAGCCCTTCTGATGATCCCCTACAGATCAAGAATCATTGTGAGTTGAGACATGATCTGTTGGAGGGGAGCAACATCGTGCTCATCTTGCTGAAACGCTAGATCTGCTTGATTAAGACATGTAGCATAACAATCATTAAAATGTAGTCCAGATAATCAAACATTAAATAATAAATATTTACATTAATTACATAAACAGAAAAAGATGATTCAAGTACAAAAGTTGAATAATAAAAACATCTAATCTATACTTTTGCCTTGAATCTGCTCGTGAGCTTCAGTTGTAGGTGATGATGGAGGGGCTGATGTAGATCCCTGGTCTTGTCTTCGTTTTGTTTGTTGTTCCTTACCCGGATCCGCAGCATTTGTAGCTGGATCTTCATCATCATCATCATCCTTGTGCCCCTCCTCTGCTTGATTATCTCCACTATCATCATTATCTTCATCACTGTCATCTACCTCATCATCACTATCTTCATTATCACCATCATCACCATCTCCCTCTCTTATCTTCAGAGGCTCATCCTTAGTGCCCTTAAGTTTGAGCAGGATGGTCTTCTTGGCCTCCTCCAACTCCTCAATCTTCTTAGAAGATATGACGTTTTGCTCCTGGAGTTGGGGGAGCTCTAAACTCTGAGCAGCCATCTGCGGGGTCTGCTCCAGTAGCTGCTGTGCCTGCTGAGAGATCTCCAGTGATTGGGCAACAGTAAGCTCCTCTAACTGTCTTAGCTGTGCAGTGTTCTCGTCATCGGCAGCTAACAGCTTCAGCACCATTCGGTTAAGTGCTGCAAGCTCTTCCTCTACCCCACTGGAGGGCAGAGAGGATCCATTGGGAACTGATGAGGGTCCGGCTCGGTGTTAGGTGGTGGTAGCTGTGGTGGTGGTGAATATAGGTGGAGGTGTATGAGTGGGTGGAGGTGCAGGAGTAGTGGTTGTGGAGGGTGGTATGGTAGTGGTAGGTGGTGTTGTGGTAGAGGATGGTGGAGTGGTAGTAGTGGTGGCTGTGGAGGTAGGTGTGGTGGCTAAAGAGGTTGTAGCAGGGTAATCCTCCTTCGCTTGGGCTTCAGCCCATGTGGCTGAGCCACCGTTTCCTCCGAGTCCCCCTGGACCCGGAGGCTCCCCTCGGCTACTGGGAGAGTCTAGGGTATATGATGGGTTGACAGTAGAACCCCCAGACCCTCCCGGGCGTCCACCAACCGCCCTCACTCCTTGCTCCGTAACAACCACCCGGCTACCCACCGTCCGGGTGAGAGCTCTTCATCTGACTCTTCTTCCTCATCGGCCAGAAAGTCCTAATGGAATCGTGCCGTCTCTAAACCCTCTTGTGGCGATGGAGGAGATGTGACATCTGTAGTAGTGGTCTCAAAACCTGTATCTCCACCATCATCACTGTCATCATCATCTGAATCATCAGCAGGGAGGACTATGTGCTCCACATCGGAGTCACTGTCGTCATGGCGCCACTTACGTCTTGCCGGCGCCACGTAGTCCTCCCGGGCTAGATGCCCAAATAGTCTCCACACCAGGGGCTTAACCTGCTTACCCCGGTAGACCTTCATTCACCCCAATGTCGTGTCGTCCATGACCTCCAGGACGACCGCTTCCTCTCTCTCCTTCGGCAGCTGGGGGAGCTTCTGATCAATGATCATCTGGATAAACCTCGGGTACATGCAGAAGCTCTCCTTCCCCTTGGCCTCGATGTTCTCCACCAAGTAAGTGAAGATCATCCTGGAGAAGCTAAATGGATGATTCAGCACCAGTGCAGCGTCTGCATTCTGCATCTGGTCTAAAAGCTTATCAAATCCACCCTTCCTGGATGCAATGCATCTCAGAAGTACATGGGCCAAGTATTTGAACTGGGGCCATAAGTTGCTCTTCTTGAGCATACTTACGTTGATGTCCCCAGAATACTTGGCCCTCATAAAGCAGCCTCTAACCGTGAGGGGATGTAATCGGGTGGGGCAATCGGTATCATCCCCGAACTCCAGAACCGTCCTAACATCCTCCTCGGTAATCTGGATGGCCTCCTCGAATATCGAACTCCTGATCGTGTGGGGCTCAGTAGACCTATCTATAGCAGCGCCTTCCCAAAACGCCTGATGTATGGATCGGTAAGGAGTGCATGGCGTAGAGATAGCTCGAAAAATCCTCGAGCGTCGTAAGAAAGTAATGATGCCAGCAAACTCCGCAGTGTTGTGGGAAGAGAGATCGAGATAAGCACAAATGTTGTGCTTAGTGCTCATAGGCCACCGACTCGCCATCTGTGACATAAAGCAGGTAAACATTAGTATTGCGACTGAACCAGGCGACTGAGATCTAGTCGTGCGATTGAACTATGCGACTGAGATTTAGTCATGAGATTGAATTCATTCGTACGACTGAGTCATGCGATTGGATTTAGTCGCATGTCTTCTCATGCGTTTACCTCAGTTGTGCGACTGAGCTCATACACATGGTTCAGTCGTGCGACTGTGCCATTCGTCCATCTCAGTCGTACGATTGAGCCAATCGGACAGCTCAGTCATACGATTGAAGTTCATCAGTGTGTCCAGTTGCCTATTCGACTGTTTGAACATTCAAATTCATGTTTTTGAGCTATACTTGATGTTAAACATTGTGATTAGGCTCATTATCTTCGGAATAGTCCGATTAAGCCTCTTTTAAGTATAGTTTGATCTTATAACTCAGTTTAGATGGTTTATTTGTCTGTTTTAGTCCTCGGTTACTGTTAGGTCAAAATTTGAGTGAGTCTTGATGCCAATGTTCAGTTTTATTGATGAACCACCTCGATTATTACCTGTATAAACAATATGGAATGTCAAAACGCAAGGATATATGGTAAATGTGAATCGAACAAAATTTCGGCAGAGGTTCTTTAGGTCGTACGAATAAAGGGCGATTTGGGTGAGTGGAGAGACTGAGGCCGATTCACCTTGTATTTATACTAGGGCAACCTCCAGTCGTGCGACTGAGCCTAGTCGTATGAGTGAGTCGTGCGACTGAGCCTCAGTCGTGCGATTCACCCAATTGTTCACCTCCAATCGTACGATTGAGGTTCATTCGGACGTCTGTCATAGTCGGTCACCTCCAATCGTGCGATTGGGCTCATTCGCATGGTTCACTCGTACGATTTGGAGTTATTCGTATGATCCAATTGTGTGACTTGCCTCAGTCGTATGATCCAATCGTACGACTGGTCCATACTTATGGTCCAGTCGTGCGAATGGGCCATGCTTGTGACATTTTGACCATTTTACCGTTCGACACTTAGTTCCATTTAACGGTAGATAAAAATTATGAGCAGTTGATCATCTCAGATATGATCAAATTTAGATTACAACCTGTTGATCACCTCAGATGTGATCCATTTATCCACCCGATCACCTCAGATGTGATCCATTTATCCACTCGATCACCTCAGATGTGATCCATTTAACAACCCGATCATCTCAGACATGATCTTTTACTTTTTCAGAAACAATTGATTTAAGATAAACGTTAAGTTCATTTTGTGACATTCACAGCAATGAATAACATAGCACAGTCCGACACTGACACACTTTGCAAATAATTTGAAAGACTAAACTAAGTAACAAAATAAACATATTTTTGTGATTTTTGATATGGTTGGTAAAAAAGCCTATTAGCATTAACATCATTTCTAAGACAGATTCATATGGAATTAGACAGGCATAGACTAAATTACTTGGAACTTTTATATATGTATTGAAATTGAAACTAACATATTTACATGTCACAGTTTCTCGCTCATCTGAGACTCCTTCCTTCTAACTGGGTACATGCTTGATCTTGTTATGTAACACACATTGATTTTGAACATCAGGCGTGTAGCCACGACGATTGTCATTATACTTGTCCACTTAAATCCATACACAAACTTTTGACACACAGTGGTGATGTATTAGGTTACATTATTCCAACCAACATTTTGGATCCCAAGCTTATATGATAATCAACATTCCTTAGAGGACTTTCAAGCGGTCTACGGGTATGTTGACAAGAAGAGACTATTCATAGATCTTTCAAAGTGAAGCCAAACCTCAGGTCAGTGCCATCACACAGCAGAGAGGCGGCAAACAACAATGAATTCTAGAATATCTAGGTTATGCTTATCCTCAGGTCAGTGCCATCGCACAGCAGAGAGGCACACAACCTATCTTCTTGTTAGAGCATCTTTAGCTTTTTCTTTTGCACATAACGCACCAACAACATAGGTTATCCGCTTGATTGCGTTTATTTTCATTTTGTTCGTGCTTTGCTCTTTTTGTGGTCATCCGCACACTTTTAGTGGCGTTTATTTGCTCGTCATTCCTTATTGGAAATAATCGATTGTGTTAACCAGTGATAAGATGGGAACCCACAGTCAGTTGAACAAATTAGTTTAAATTGAGTTCACCAATGATGTCTACTAGTCATTGTGTTGAATCTACCGACACATCGTATGATGAACTAGCACTTCCCTAGATCGACTTTCTCCATATAATTACAGTTACAAACAAGCATACTATCATTTTCCCAATCTGTTAGACTTAGAATTCTCTGACTAACAATTTTCTATGATTTAATTAAACTAAAATTGAAAAATTGAAAATATTTTTGGTGTTCCAAGTAACTTGACGCCTGTGTATTATCACTTTCCAATTTGCTGAATCACTTTCTTAGTTTTGTTGTTTTTGCCTTTTAGCTTATCTGCCCTCCCCCCCCCTTTTTGAGTAAATAAATACTGAACATAACCTAATCTCCCCCTAAAATTCTAAAACAGAAAATCATTTTGTGTTTTTGGACTTTTATAAGACAAGGAAATTAAAAGAAATTAAATAGAAATAACAAAGACTAAACACGTGTCGTGCTAGGCATCTGTGTCTTCTGAAATTATGTCACTTTTCTTTTTCACACCGTTGACCTCTAACAGATATAGAAATCTAGGTTTGTCAAAAGGTTTGGTGTAGAGGTCGGCGTGTTGAAAATCCGTGTTTATTTTAGTCACATCAATTAATTGTTTTTCATAGCAGTCGCGTATGAAATGATACTTTATGCCGATGTGTTTTGTTTTAGGGTGTTGAACAGGATTTTTAGTAACAGCTATGGCAGCAGAATTATCAACAAAGATAGGTGTTTGAGAAAATTGCAAACCGTAGTCTCGCATTTGCTGTTGGATCCAGATGATCTGAGAACAGCAACTTGCAGCAGCAACATATTCAGCTTCACAGGTTGACAGTGCAACCGAGGTCTGCTTCTTGCATTGCCAAGTAACTAACCGCCTTCCAACGAACTGACACCCTGCTGATGTAGACTTGAAGTTCATCTTGCAACCGCCATAGTCAGAATCACTGTACGCAGTGAGCTCAAAGTCATCATCATGAGGATACTACAATCCCAATGTTGGGGCACCCTTCAGATAACGGAAAATCTTCTTCACCCCAATCAGATGATTGACTTTGGGTTTCGCTTGATATGTGGAGCAAAGACATACGGTGTACGTTATATCTAGACGCGAGGCAGTGAGATACATGAGAGATCTGATCATCCCACGATACATAGTGGCATCCACCAAATCCCCATTCTCATCGGGAGCCACATCATGATTTGTGGAGAGAGGGGTACCGGCGACAGTGACACTTTCCATATCAAATAGACTCAGAATATCTCCAACATACTTAGTCTGATGCAGAAAAATACCGGTTGGTGTTTGATCCACCTGTAATCCCAGGAAGAACTTCATTTCTCCCACGGCACTCATTTCAAACTCTGCCTTCATCACAGATTCGAACTCTTTGCACAGTTCTTCATTTCTGGAACCGAAGATGATGTCATCCACATAGATCTGCACCATTAGTAAGTCCCCATCTTTCTCTTTAATGAACAACGTGTAGTCAATCACACCCCTGCGAAAACCGTGTTTCAAGAGATGCGTGGAGAGCTTCTCCTACCAAGCTCGAGGAGCCTGATGTAGCCCATACAGAGCCTTGTCCAACTTGTAGACTCTGTCCCGATGATAAGGATCTTCGAATCCCTCGGGTTGACTGACGTAGACTTTTTCACGGATTTCCCATGAAAGAATGCACTCTTAACATCCAGCTGATAAACTTTGATCTTCATGTAAGATATGTAGGCCAGGAATATCCGAATCGCTTCCATTCGTGCCACTGGTGCAAAACTTCATTGTAGTCGATTCCCTTGACTTGTCTGAATCCTTGAACAACCAACCGTGCCTTGTTTCTGATAACAACACCTTGATCGTCCTTCTTGCACTTCAGTACCCATTTGGTACCAATAACATTCACTCATTTGGGGCTGTCAACGAGGGCCCACACTCCCAGCTTCTGGAACTGTAGCAGCTCCTCCTGCATAGCGTTGACCCAGGCCTCATCCTTCAGGGCATCACTGATGTACTTAGGCTCGATTTGAGAAACAAAACATGAGAAAGCCCCGTCATTGACATATCCCTTTTCCATGACTGCAGCATAGTCAGCAGAGTACAGCTAATTTCTAGTCTGCACACTGGATTGAAGATTCCCAATGATAGAGTCGGGGGATGATTCACACTGATCCTAGTCACAGGTTTCGTAGGAACGACAACTCCAGTATCAAGATTTGTGACAACATGTTCAGTATCCGGAATTCCCGATGCTTGTTCAGCAGCTAAGGAGCTCTCTTCTTGATTGACATTATCCTCATTGTTAGTTTTAGCTGCTTCGTCATCATCTGATGACTCATCAGTCTCGTCCTTAGCGGGTGTTGAAGATCCCGAAGCAGCACTGGCTGGCGTCATATTGCTGATATCCAGATTCGGTGAATTTAGGACGCCGTACATCATCTGGGCAGCAATCTCGTCATCTGAATCAAGCTGAGGGAGGTTGAAGGATTTGAAAAAGCCATCGTAATTGAAGAATGACGATGGACCTTTTCCAGCAAGGGGGTGGTGTATCTTTGTACATCTACGTTGCACCACACTTCTCTTTGACCAGTTGAGTTGTTATAAACCCCTATGTTTGGTATGCTATATCCTAGAAATATCCCTTGATCGGCTTTCTCGCAGAACTTGCCCTCCTGAGTTTTCTTCAGCAACGTACATGGAGCTCCGAATGGTTCAGATACTTTAGGTTTGGTTTGCACTTCTGAACCAACTCATAGCAAGTCTTCCCATGCCTCTTGACTACTAACACACGATTAAGTGTGTAGCAAGCATTGGCAACAGCTTCATTCCAGAACTGTACTGGCAGCTTTGAATATGCCAACATAGTCCTAGCAGTCTCGATAAAGCTCCTATTCTTCCGTTCAGCAGCACCATTCATCTGTGGCATGTATGTAGAGGTGAACTGATGAACAATTCCCTTTTCCTTTCAGAAAGCATCCATCCACTGATTCTTGAACTCTATTCCATTGTCTGAACGAATCTTCCTTACTTTCAGCTTGTAGAGGGACTCCAGTGTTGTGACTAGAACCTTGAACGACTCAAAAGTTTCTGACTTAGCTTTCAGAAACATCACCCAGGGGAAACGTGAGTAGTCATCTGTGACTACAAAGCAGTACCAGTCTCTGACGATACTCTTCGTGCTGACAGGACCGAATAGATCCATATGCAATAGCTCCAGGGGCATCTCGATAGAATTGACATGCTTGGTCTTGTGAGACTTCCTGGTCTGCTTTCCCTTCTTGAATGAGACATAAAAATCAGGAAGTTTGAAGTTCTTTGCAGTAACTCACTCAACTAAGTTGTTATGAATCAGATGATTCATCTTCCTGTGATTCATATGTCCCACTCTTCTGTGCCATGAGATAGACTCCTTCTCTGTTGCTTTAGACAAAAAGCACTGAACAGTAGACTCAGTAGTAGAAGCATATGACATATCTAAAACATACAGGTCATTGTATATAGATGCTGACATTAATACCTGCTCCTCTGGAATCTCCATCTCTTTCTTCAGAATGTAACACTTCCGATTGTCAAACATCACTTTGAAGCCCTTGTCACATATCTGAGACATTAAAAGAAAATTTTTTTCCAATTGTTGAACAAAATTCACTTTATCAAATCTTACCTTTGCATTACCTACTTCTCCTTGTGCGGTAATGTAGCCTCCTTTGTGTCCAGCAAAAGAAACGTGTCCCCCTATAATTTGTTTGACATTGAAAAGGAGACACTAATTTCCCGTCATGTGCCTGGATGCCCCGCTATCTACAATCCATGTGTTGGTAGAAGCACTATAGCGAACAACCTACACATGATAGAAAATAATTAGTTAAGGAGGGGGACCCAAGCCTTGACTGGCTTGGGTTTCCCAGAGGCATCACACATCAAGAACTCAACCCACTGTCCTTTATCAGTTGGTGGGATCTCAACCTTGAACTTATCACTGCTTTCAGACACTTCAGATGTTTTGGCTTTCCACAAACCATCCTTGTGAAAGGATTGTTTGTGGTAAACTGATGACTGATTTACAGTTTGAACCTTAGGTTTAGTTTCAAAGACAGGTTTCACCTCAGGCATCACAGACTTGCCAGTGACTTGTCTGTGTTGTCTGTGGTATTGAGGAAAGGTATAAGACCTAGCAGGTGTTTTAGACCTAACAGGAGTCTTAGACCTAACAGGAGTCTTAGACCTCTGTTTTGAAACTAGTTTAACTTCATTGTGTGTTCAATTTTAATTTTGGGTGTCTGATAGCGAGGACAGTTTGAAGAAATGTGACCTCGTTGTCCACAAGTATAGCATGATCTCCTTTCAACTGGACTAGGAGATCTCTTGTGGGGTGGGGAGTAAACTTCAGGTAAGGATTTTTGGGTCTCAATCCTTTGATTTTCACCTTCCTTGACAAATTTTACTTGTTTGACGTTATGGTGGATTTGTCTTTTTGAATGATTTTGATCTTGCTTAATTTGTTTAGATTGAGTGGATTTTAAAGTCTTAGGTTATGTGTCAACAGATTTAGAACCCAACCTAAGAGTGACATTAACATCCTCTTCCACCCTATCAGTCTGATCTTTTGTGCCTGAGGTTGATGACTTCTGATTAGCAATGGGAAGAGCAGGTTTAACTGCAGTATCTGGGTCACTAACAAGAGGAGTAGTCACCACATGGTCCTTTATGGGATTATTATTAACTGGTCGTTGTTTGGTGTTCAAAAGGGTTTCATGTGGTGGAGGCACAACCTTATAACCCAGCCCTTCCCCGTTGTTGCGTTCCTTAACCAAGTTTTTCAAAATATGAGACAAACTAGTTAGACTCTGGAGTTTTTGCTTTAAAGACTCATTTCAACTTGTAAAACAGCTCGGTCCTTTTTAGTTTCCCCAATTGTCTTTAAATAAAACCTTATATCATTTTCTTGGTTAAACGCGACAACTTCAGTTTCTTTTAGTTGTTTCTTTAAAGCATCAATTTTTTCTTTATAGCTGCTCTCATTTTGTTTTAACACTCTATTAGCCTCAGTGCACAATTTTAAATCATTTACTAAGCTATCATTATGATCTAATAACCTAGCAAATTTCAGATCAATGCTTTCCCTAAATTTATCACATTCAACACAAGCATGTTTAAAAAAAAGATCTTCTTTTGATTCTACCTGTGCAGATGTAGACGAGCCAGCCATGAAAGCAGTTTAAGGTTCCTGAGTTGCTTGAGATTTCGCATTCAGTTCATCCTCAACGAGTTGATCAACAGTAGCTAAGGCTTCATTAGCATCCAACTCTACTGAGTTCTCCCCTTCACTCGAAGAGTCATCATTCGAATCATCGACGTGAGCAATGTTGGCTTCACCATCAGATAAAAATCGGAAGGACCAGTCCTGTCCTTCATCACCTTGAGCAACCAATGCCTTTGAATCATTGCTTGTTGAAGCTGTCTTTTTATCTTTATCCTGTTTGTTGAAGGACGAGAACGGGTTCCCATTGCCAGTCATCTTCGATTGAACACATTCTCGCTTGAAGTGTCCTTTCTCCCCGCAGTTGAAACAGGTGACCTTTGACTTGTCAAATCCGAAAGTAGTATCTTTAGTAGCCACCAAATTCTGTCCCGTATTCTTAACAAACTTCTTTGCTCGTCGCACAGCACTCGCGAGAGCCCACATGATGTCCATTCTTTCAAATTCATTTTCATCCACCTGCTCATAGTCTTCATCAGCCAAGTGCCAGTTACCAATCTTTCCTGCTACTAATCCATCATACGAATGAACTACAGTAGCAAGTAAGTCCTTGTGCTCCTTAGCCACTTCCACAGTTACATTGCCCAGATTTTCTGTCACTAACTTCGTCGATTTAGCTTCTGTAGTACTGTGTTGAACCCCTGATGAAACATTTGACTCACCACCAGACGATGAGCTTTGACCAGCTGCAGATGTATTAGATACAAAAGCAGTCTACAGAGGGGCACTGGAAGATTTTGCAGTAGGAGTCACGTTGTAGAGAGACGGATCCTGAGTGTATGATCCCTTCTTGGCCTTGTACTTGTGTCTCACCTCTTCTTCTCTTAGTTTCAGGATGAAATCATTGTTGTCTAAAGTCTCCAGCACTGAATTATATCTTAAAGTGGAAATAAATGAATCCCACTTCTCTGGTAGCCCATCAGCCAAACTAGCCACTTTTTCTTCCTTAGACGTTGTAACACCATGAGTGTGAAGTTCACTCATCAAATATAGAAGCGATCTATAATATCATCCAGATTCTCGTTCCCTATAGCAGAAAAATTATCAAATTCCTTCTTTAATGCTTTGGCCTTTAAAGACTTCAGTGTTGTGCTCCCTTCATACCGTTTCTCAAGAGCATTCCATAACTTTTTGCTCTGCTTATTATCTGAATACTGATGGAAGATATCCTTAGGAATTGACTGTGTCAACATAGCATAGGCTTTCTTCTCTGCATTGTAGGCAAGCTTTTGTGCGTCACTTAATCCACTCAATGTAAGGGGTATACCATCAGCTCTAACGGGCATATTGTAGCCAGTCTCAATAACATTCCAGAGATTTGTGTCCACTCTATTAAGATGAATTTCAAACCGTTGCTTCCATTGAGGAAATTCATCAAGAGACAAAAGCTTAGGTGGTTTATTATGGTTCCCGATCTCATTTTCCAATAGCAATAGGTTCTGGATCCTGGAGTCCTTTCCTGCTGAGAATGCATAGTTCTCTGAGTCCGTGATGAATTAGTCTTAAACTTGAAAATCAAAATGTGTATGTGACTAGGAGTGGCGACTGAAGGACGACTGAAACTCAAATTTGCGATTGAGCTTAGTCGTACGACTGGCAGGCGATTAGGGTAGTTGTGCGAATGAACAGAACAACTGGGACAATCGTACGATTGAACATGCGAATGGTCCAATCGTGCTATTGAATTGGGCGATTGGAGTTTAGTCGTGCGATTGAGTCAATCGTGCGACTGAGACTGCTGACTTCGAAATTTTTCAACCTTTTTAACACAATTCGACCTAAAACACAATTTTGAATACACTAGACGGCTGCAACTCGAAAAAGACTCAAATTTGAAAGCATGCACACGTAAAAACTGGATTTTTATGCAGAGAGCACGAATCTTTAGACTAAAAACGTTGACTTTTTCACAAAAAACGTTTGAATCCACGAAGAATCAAAAGCCAAAGCTCTGATACCACTTGTTAGGACCGTGTACGTACGGTGTACTAACTGATTCAACGTGCAACCGAATCAAATAGCACGAAATTCTATTTGATTGGCGATCCAATCTGGGAAACCGTTAATCTGATCAAACCTAACGATTAGAATAAGTTAAGAATAGACTAGGAATGATCAGACATGATCTATGAACATGGAAGGGACGAACTAGACGAACTAGGATGGCTAGGGTTGTGAATTCTCGAAGTGTTATGTTTTTCCATGAATTAAGTGGTATTTATAGGTTACAGCTTTCATTCGTACGACTGAGCCATGCGTATGACTCAGTCGTGCGATTGGTTCATTTGTACGATTAAGTCAGTCTTATGACTCAATCTTGCGATTGACTCAATCACCTGGTTCAGTCGTACGATTGGCCCATTCGCATGTTTCAGCCGTGCGACTGAATCAGGATACTTAGTTAAACATATTCCTGAACCTTTAACAATTCAGAATTATGTCTAACAACTGTAAACCTTTATAACATGTTCGTATAAGCGTGTAACATCCAACAATATAAATAGAAAATATTAAACAACTAATACACAATCAATCAAAGAGTATTTCATTACATTGATCAAACATTACATATGTGTAACAAAATGAAAGTCTATTACATTTAAGCTCGCTAGAACTAGAACTAGGGACATGTGTACCAACAAAAAGGATCTTTTGTTATTTGAAGGGTACTCCAATGCTTGTATTGTGGTATCCTCATGATGATAACTTTGAGCTAACAGCGTATAGTGACCCAGATTATGGTGGTTTCAAGATGAATTACAAGTCAACATCCACGGGATGTCAGTTCTTTGGAAGACGATTAGTCACCTGGCAGTGTAAGAAGCAGACGTCTATTGCTCTGTCAACATGTGAAGCTGAATACGTTGCTGCGGCAAGTTGCTGTTCACAAATCTTCTGGATTCAACAGCAAATACGAGACTAAGGTTTGAAATACTCTAACACCCCTATATTTGTTGATAATACTGCTGCTATTGCTGTCACCAAAAACCGGTCCAACACCCCAGAACTAAACACATCGGAATTAAATATCACTTTATACATGCTGTTTTAAAAAACAATTAATCGATGTTGTTAAAATTAACACGGATTTTTGACGCGCCGATCTCTACACAAAAGCTTTTGATAAACCTCGATTTCATTATCTATTAGAGGTTAATGGTGTTAAAAAGAAAGATGATGTGATTCCAGACGAATCAAGTTCATAGTCCGTCTCTATGTTTTATTTTTTAATTTTATTTTTCTTTATTTTATTTTTTCTATCTTCAAAAATTTAAAAACACAAAAAGATTTTCGGTTTTAGAATTTTAGGGGAGAATAGTTTTAGTTTCAGTAGTTAGTATTTAATTACTTAAAAAAAGGGGCGGGCAGATAAGTTGAAAAGCAAAGACATCAAATCTGTGAAATCCATTCAAGAAAATGGAAAATGATAGTACACATGTGACATCCGGTAATTTTCCGTTACAAACTCCGTTAGTTCCGTTAAGTTTTGCATACACGTGTCGTAAACACACACTAGTTGTTGTTTGACGTTGGTGACTTAAAAATAATTAATAATGTTAATTTAATAATAATCTAGTTGATAAGATGATTATTATTTAATGTTTATGTTTTTACGCGATTTAAAAACTATTTGGGAATTTTATCGCGTAACGTGGAAACGCGTGTGTTTATTTGTATGTCTTGTGTTTTTATAAAATAAAATATATGAATGTTACCATTAGTTCATATATTCATATTATTAAGTTAAAAACACTTCACAAGGAGTTTAAAAGACAAAATTTTATAAAATACATAATACAAGGGTTAAAAGTGTACATGTGCTTAATTAAACTAAACAAAACACTAACCCTAGCCCCCCACCCTCCCTTGCGATCGTAAACAGACCCAGCCCTCTTCCCCTGCGAAATTCAGCTTTCAACCAAGCAATTGTGCCTTGGTTTGGTCGATCTCAAGCTAGGAAACAAGTTAGGATTATCAATTTCAAGTTAACACACGTGAAAAGGTTAGATTTTACCAGTTTGATGTTGTTCTTAATAGGGCCGAACCCTAATTCGATGTGGGAGTCAAAATTGTCGATTTTTGATGTTGTTTGATGATGTTGGTATGTTAGTTGGATTGATTACATGTTGTTTAACGTTGATTATGCATGAATTGTATGTTTTTAGTGGATTGATCATGAACTTTGATCATAGGCAAACCCTAATTCGAAATTAGTATGATTATGGTGAAATTGATGATTGTTAGATGATTATATGATGTTAGTTAGGTTGTATGAATGTGGAATGATGTTGATTTTGCAAGAAATCTAGGGTTTGATCATTTGGTTCATACATTGCCATAAGAGGAAACTTTTTGTTCTTGGAATTCATGATTTGATGATTCTAAGATGTTAGATGTAATGCCTAGATGTTAGTTTGATTGAATTGTGCAAGAAAATCCATGAAATTGTGATGTTGATCATGACTTACTAAAAGTAGAAACTTTTTGTATCATGTTTGGGAATTGGGATGTTTTGGAAGTAATTAGCATGTTAGGATGAATTCTATGAACTTGATTAGGTATATAATAGTTGGAATTATGGTTGAATTGGTTGTTAAATTACTTTCGGGTATTACTTTCCCAAAAGGGAAACTTTATTGTGCACGAACTTTGGATATTGGTAATTTGACTTGTTCATGGTTTTAGGGTCATGCTAGAATGATTGTTATGAATGTCTAAAGTGGTAGAATCTATTAATTGGGTTGTATGGAATGTTTATTTGGTTATTGGGTGATTATTGCACTTTGATAGTCATGTATGGTTTGGTATGTTGATTAGTAACTAGGACATCATGTTTGGGACTGGAATTGATCATACTAATGTATGTTGCATGTATTAGGCATCTTGTATGCGTTGTGAATAGTATGAAGGACTTTTTGGTAAATTATCTGTTTTGACCCATATATGCTAAATCATAGCTATAGGTCATATAAGTAGGTTATGCATGATCTAACCTGTTATATGATACACTAGTTATGTTTTGGACACACTGAGCATGCTAGATGCTAAGGATTTATACAAGTTGTATGATATGTGCATAGCATGATGATTTAGGCAATGTATTGGGAATGTAGCATCAAATGTGAGTCATTGAAATGTTAAACATGTATGTTATATGCTTATGTATGTTTAAATAGTTTACAACGCATAATGTCACCAACGGGTCAAACGGGTCAACTAGGTCACATGTATGTTGTTTTTATAAAACCTTGAGTTCCTTGTTTGTAGAACACTTAGGGTTTCTCTTGGGATTGTTGTGTGTACATGTACTTATGTACTTGTATGTTCTAGGTAACCTTTGAAGGTTGTCTTTTCCGCTCGTTCTTTTCAAGTTAAGCTTTAGATATCTATCACACACATCAGGTGAGTTCATGCCCCTCTGTTTTATTAAATCTCTTTTGGGGGAGATAGCATACTGGTAAATTTTACAAACGCTTTATATATTTAAGATGTGTATGATATGAATATAGTGCTGTTTACTATGATAAAGTCCTCACACTTTCGAATTGTTAATTGGATAGCGGGGAAACTTGGGTAGTACTACTGGGTCTGACGAGCCCCACCTGTGTGACTCGAGGTCAACCGTGTGCAATTTTCCTATGATTATTCGTCACGATATGGTGAAGTCGTGACGGGAGGCAAACATAACACAGTCAGCTTCAATTGCGAAATCACTATGTATTAATATCGTTTGTTAATGGACTAGCTAGCTATTACAATGCACATGCTTAATTATACGCTATTGATAAACTGTTATGTTTATACACAATTGATAAACTGTTATGTTTATACGCAAACTCTTGAACTCACCAACCATGTGTTGACTTTTTAGTATGCTATTCTCAGGTCATTAATCTGGACTGCTGATAGGAGCACCACACGAGTCAGCATGCATCTTAGAGATTTAAACTTCAAACATATTTACTCGTCTTTTATTTATGGTTTAAACTACTTGGTTGGCACTTGTTTTGCCACGTGGTACTTTCACATGTTTTGGGTTGTTTTATTTACTTTACGCTTCCGCAGGTCTTTTAAAGTTTAAACTCTGGTTGGTTTACATTAAACGTAGCATATAGAGTCGTTCCGAGTAACTATTGACTGTGATCCTGGTTTGTTCACACGCCTCGCGGTAAAACTCCGCACGTGGATTTTGAGGGTGTGACAGATTGGTATCAAAGCCCTTGGTTATAGAGAACTAGGTTGCATACACACTAGACTATAACCGTACATAGTTAGTTAGTTACTTGTTCCTGATTTTTCTACTGTATACTATTGGCATACACAAATCACACTCTCGACAGCATGGCATCTTCATCGAGAGCACCTGGTAAACGACCAACATCACCCACCCGATCCGAGTCCCTACCTCCTGGACCAGTACCTGACGATGGACTTGACTGGCCTTGTTTGGACTACCCATGAGGTGAGTTCGACTGGGGTCAATCGTTTGTGCCACTTGAACATGATCCTCCACGAGACTGGAGTTTCTACCCTGAGTTCGTAGATCACCTCATGTATAGGGAACGTGTACCTACCTCGAGGCCTAGAACTAGAACCAACACCGAACAACTATTACCTTCACTCCCGAGGACGATGCAGTCCAACGAGCAGGTGATTGCAGCGTTAGTGGCAGCTCTGGACACGGAACAACACCGGGTCCGGTGACTCAGGAGCGATGTCTGTACACTACAGCACGAGGTGTACACGCTACGAAACCAGCTGGATGCACTCGAGGAACATCATGGTAAGACCTTGGAGGGGTGTTACCAAATGCGAGATGGTTACCAGACGCTGAGTGGATGCATGACCACTCGAGAGCAACGTGACGAAATAGCCGACAACAGGATTGCTGCATTAGGAGCTCAGTTGGCGGGGCTTCAGATCGCCATAGCCGACAATAGGATTCCTCCAACCCGCTACTATCCAGCAAGCTATCCGCCTAGCCCACAAACTAAGTGATGAAGCTGTGGAGCAAGGACGGTTACCAAAACGGGGCGCTGTGGCGAGCGTGCCCGACAACAAGTGGAAGTGGGATGCCTCCAACACCAACAACAACAATAGAGCATCATCATCCGGTGGTTAACATCAATCTCAGCAACAACCACCGCAACAATAACACAGGAGGTTCGACAACAATCCTAATTTCAATCAGTCAGCCTCGAACAATCAAGGATCGAGCGGTTACGGTGGTAAACAACCTAGGTGCCCGCGGTGCAACTATCATCATATTGGAAGATGTGACAATTACAAGTTTCAGCGGTGTGGCAAAATGGGACACTTAGCCAAGGATTGCCGTGGTGATTTGGTTAGGAAGCCACAGCAACCTTATGAGACTCCAAAGGGTTGCTTTGAGTGTGGGAAAGAAGGGCACTATAGGCGAAACTACCCGCAGCTGAGAAAGAACGGTAATGGCAATGGCCAAAACAACAACAATCAAGGCAACAACAACAATAATGATGGAAACGGTGGTAACAATAATGGAGCCAAAGGGAGAGCCTTCGTCATTGGCTCGGGTGAGGCTCTAAATGACCCTACAACTATTACTGGTAGGTTCTCTGTCAATGGATGTTTCGCTACAGTACTGTTTGATACTGGAGCTGATAGGAGTTTCATATCCTTAAAGTTCTATAGTCTTCTAAGTGATATTCCTTCTGCCTTAGAATCCAAATATACCATAGAATTGGCCGACGGTAAACAAATCCATGTAACACGCATCCTTAGAGATTGTAACATAGAACTCGCTGGTCATACTTTCGCTATAGATCTTATGCCTGTTACACTAGGAAGTTTCGACGTTGTGGTAGGCATGGATTGGCTCTCTAATAAGCAAGCGGAAGTCATATGTCACGAGAAAATCATACGAATCTCTGTTAGTGACGAAATCCTTACAGTCCAAGGTGATAGGAGTGGTGCAGTGATGGGCATTATCTCTTACATGAAAGCACAAAAGTTATTGGGAAAAGGTCGTTTGGCTATTCTAGCACTCGTCACCGATAAGCAACCAGAGGAAAGAAAAATAGAAAACATTCCCATGGTACGAGACTTTCCATAGGTGTTTCCAGAGGATCTTCCTGGACTACCACCTCATCGTCAAGTGGAATTCAAAATTGAACTGACTCCGGGCGCAGCCCCGATTGCTAGAGCACCTTATCGATTAGCACCGAACGAACTACAGGAGTTGTCATCACAACTTCTGGAGCTTCTAGATAAGGGCTTTATTCGACCTAGCACATCACCTTGGGGAGCCCCTGTTCTCTTTGTTAAGAAGAAAGATGGCACGTTTCGAATGTGCATCGATTATAGAGAATTAAACAAAGTCACAGTCAAGAACAGATACCCTCTACCTCGTATCGACGATTTGTTTGATCAGCTTCAGGGATCAAGCTATTATTCGAAGATCGACTTGAGGTCTGGTTATCATCAACTCAGAGTCCGTGAGGAGGACATCGCCAAAAGTGCATTCCGTGCTCGTTATGGTCATTATGAGTTCTTGGTCATGCCTTTTGGGTTGACAAATGCACCTGCGGTGTTCATGGACCTCATGAATCGTGTGTGCAAACCCTACCTTGATCAGTTTGTTATTGTGTTTATCGATGACATACTGATATACTCTAAGACCAAGGAGGACCATGAAGAGCATCTACGATTAATCTTGGAATTGTTGAAGAATGAGCAACTGTACGCCAATTCTCTAAGTGTGACTTTTGGATACGCGAAGTACAATTCCTAGGCCATATTGTTAATGAGAAGGGTATACATGTTGATCCTGCCAAGATTGTGGCGATAAAGAATTGGGCTATACCCAAAACACCGAGCGAGATAAGGCAATTTCTGGGGTTAGCAGGATATTACCGACGATTCATAGAGGGATTTTCTAAGATTGCACAACCTCTCACAGCTTTAACCCATAAAGGAACGACATACAAATGGGGTGAAAGTCAAGAGGCGGCTTTTCAGTTATTAAAACAGAAACTCTGTAGTGCACCGATATTGGCACTACCAGAGGGAACAGATGATTTCATGGTGTATTGTGACGCATCCATTCAAGGATTGGGTTGTGTCCTGATGCAACGCGACAAAGTGATAGCTTACGCCTCGAGACAACTGAAGGTTCACGAGAAGAACTATACCACCCATGACCTGGAATTGGGTGTAGTAGTTTTTTCCTTAAAGATTTGGAGACATTACTTGCACGTACCAAATGCACTATCTACACCGATCACAAGAGTCTTCAGCACATCTTTGAGCAAAAGGAAGTTAATATGAGGCAACGACGTTGGGTAGAGCTTCTGAATGATTATGATTGCGCTATCAAGTACCATCCTGGAAAGGCAACGTGGTTGCCGATGCCTTAAGCCGAAAAGAAACAGTTAAACCCAGGCGGGTGCGAGCCTTGCAACTTACAATCAGTACCAATCTGCCTGAACAAGTTAAGGAAGCACAGATAGAAGCATTGAAAGAGGAAAACATTGGTTCTGAGTCATTACGGGGAATGGATAAACAATTAATAGTGGAAGAGGATGGAATTCGGTACTTCATGAATAGACTTTGGGTGCCTGTCTATGGAAATCTGAGGGATTTAGTTATGAGTGAGGCACACAAGTCAAGTACTCTATACATCCTGGATCTGACAAGATGTATCATGACTTAAAGGCGCACTATTGGTGGCCTAACATGAAGGCGAACATAGCTACCTATGTGAGCAAGTGTTTGACCTGTTCGAAGGTAAAGGTGGAATACCAAAAACCATCTGGACTGTTACAACAACCCGAGATACCAATGTGGAAATGGGAACAAATTTCTATGGATTTTATCACGAAATTACCCCGGACTAGTACTGGTTGTGACACAATCTGGGTTATTGTGGACCGGTTGACCAAGTCTGCTCACTTCCTTGCAATTAAGGAAACGGACAAGATGGAGAAACTAACTCGATTGTATCTTAAGGAAATTGTTTCCAGACACGGTGTACCGATCTCGATTATTTCTGATCGCGATGCTCGTTTCATATCACACTTCTGGCAATCACTGCAGAAATCTCTGGGTACACGATTGGATATGAGTGCTGCTTATCATCCACAGACTGACGGTCAGAGTGAGCGTACCATACAGACTTTGGAGGATATGTTACGTGCTTGTGTGATTGATTTCGGGAACAACTGGGAAGTTCACCTGCCTTTGGTGGAATTTTCCTATAATAACAGTTATCATACTAGCATTCAGGCAGCACCTTTCGAGGCTTTGTATGGGAGAAAGTGTAGATCACCGGTTTGCTGGCTGAAATTGGTGATAGTCAACTAACGGGTCCCGAGCTAATACATGAAACGACTGAGAAGATCGTGCAGATACAGAATCGTATGGCAGCCGCGCGAGATAGACAGAAAAGTTATGCTGACAAGAGACGGAAACCTCTAGAATTCCAAATTGGCGACAAAGTGTTATTGAAAGTCTCACCGTGGAGAGGCGTAGTTTGGTTTGGCAAGCGAGGAAAGCTGAATCTGAGGTATGTTGGACCATTTGAGATACTGGAAAGAAGAGGTCCGGTGGCCTATCGACTAGCCTTGCCTGATTCGTGAGTGGAGTGCACAACGTGTTTCACGTTTCAAATCTGAAGAAGTGCCTATCTGACGAGACACTAATTGTACCACTAGAAGATTTTCAAGTGGATGAACAATTGCATTTTATCGAAGAACCCGTCGAGGTGATGGATCGTGAGGTGAAAACACTTAAGCAGAGCAAAATACCTATAGTCAATGTTCGTTGGAACTCGCGACGTGGACCGGAATTCACGTGGGAACGTGAGGATCAAATGAAGCTTAAGTACCCTCAACTGTTCGAGACGATGTCTGCAAACAAAGGTATTGATTTAAATTTCGGGACGAAATTTCTTTCAACATGGGGATGATATGACAACTCATCCAAAAATCACCTGATTTCGATTTCTGTGTGCAAATGCAGTAGACCAGTGATGGAACACTCTCACCGTGTGATGGAACATGCTCACCATGTAACGCAATTTTCGGACGAAAATTCTTTCAACATGGGGATAATGTGACATCCGGTAATTTTCCGTTACAAAACTCCGTTAGTTCCGTTAAGTTTTGCATACACGTGTCGTAAACACACACTAGTTGTTGTTTGACGTTGGTGACTTAAAAATAATTAATAATGTTAATTTAATAATAATCTAGTTGATAAGATGATTATTATTTAATGTTTATGTTTTTACGCGATTTAAAAACTATTTGTGAATTTTATCGCGTAACGTGGAAACGCGCGTGTTTATTTGTATGTCTTGTGTTTTTATAAAATAAAATATATGAATGTTACCATTAGTTCATATATTCATATTATTAAGTTAAAAACACTTCACAAGGAGTTTAAAAGAAAAAATTTATAAAATACATAATACAAGGGTTAAAAGTGTACATGTGCTTAATTAAACTAAACAAAACACTAACCCTGGCCCCCACCCTCCCTTGCGATCATAAACAGCCCCCAGCCCTCTTCCCCTGCGAAATTCAGCTTTCAACCAAGCAATTGTGCCTTGGTTTGGTCGATCTCAAGCTAGGAAACAAGTTAGGATCATCAATTTCAAGTTAACACACGTGAATAGGTTAGATTTTACAAGTTTGATGTTGTTCTTAATAGGGCCGAACCCTAATTCGATGTGGGAGTCAAAATTGTCGATTTTTGATGTTGTTTGATGATGTTGGTATGTTAGTTGGATTGATTACATGTTGTTTAACGTTATTATGCATGAATTGTATGTTTTTAGTGGATTGATCATGAACTTTGATCATAGGCAAACCCTAATTCGAAATTAGTATGATTATGGTGAAATTGATGATTGTTAGATGATTATATGATGTTAGTTAGGTTGTATGAATGTGGAATGATGTTGATTTTGCAAGAAATCTAGGGTTTGATCATTTGGTTCATACATTGCCATAAGAGGAAACTTTTTGTTCTTGGAATTGATGATTTGATGATTCTAAGATGTTAGATGTAATGCTAGATGTTAGTTTAATTGAATTGTGCAAGAAAATCCATGAAATTGTGATGTTGATCATGACTTACTAAAAGTAGAAACTTTTTGTATCATGTTTGGGAATTCGGATGTTTTGGAAGTAATTAGCATGTTAGGATGAATTCTATGAACTTGATTAGGTATATCATAGTTGGAATTATGGTTGAATTGGTTGTTAAATTACTTTCGGGTATTACTTTCCCAAAAGGGAAACTTTATTATGCACGAACTTTGGATATTGGTAATTTGACTTGTTCATGGTTTTAGGGTCATGCTAGAATGATTGTTATGAATGTCTAAAGTGGTAGAATCTGTTAATTGGGTTGTATGGAATGTTTATTTGGTTATTGGGTGACTATTGCACTTTGATGGTCATGTATGGTTTGGTATGTTGATTAGTAACTAGGACATCATTTTTGGGACTGGAATTGATCATACTAATGTATGTTGCATGTATTAGGCATCTTGTATGCGTTGTGAATAGTATGAATGACTTTTTGGTAAATTATCTGTTTTTACCCATATATGCTGAATCATAGCTATAGGTCATATAAGTAGGTTATGCATGATCTAACCTGTTATATGATACACTAGTTATGTTTTGGACACACTGAGCATGCTAGATGCTAAGGATTTATACAACTTGTATGATATGTGCATAGCATGATGATTTAGGCAATGTATTGGGAATGTAGCATCAAATGTGAGTCATTGGAATGTTAAACATGTATGTTATATGCTTATGTATGTTTAAATGGTTTACATCGCATAATGTCAGCAACGGGTCAAACGGGTCAACTAGGTCACATGTATGTTGTTTTTATAAAACCTTGAGTTCCTTGTTTGTAGAACACTTAGGGTTTCTCTTAGGATGTTGTGTGTACATGTACTTATGTACTTTTATGTTCTAGGTAACCTTTGAAGGTTGTCTTTTCCGCTCGTTCTTGTCAAGTTAAGCTTTAGATATCTATCACACGCATCAGGTGAGATAGCATACTGGTAAATTTTACAAACGCTTTATATATTTAAGATGTGTATGATATTAATATAGTGCTGTTTACTATGATAAAGTCCTCACACTTTCGAATTGCTAATATTGGATAGCGGGGAAACTTGGGTAGTACTACTGGGTCTGACGAGCCCCACCTGTGTGACTCGAGGTCAACCGGGTGCAATTTGTCCTATGATTATTCGTCACGATATGGTGAAGTCGTGACGGGAGGCAAACATAACACAGTCAGCTTCAATTGCGAAATCACTATGTATTAATATCGTTTGTTAATGGACTAGCTAGCTATTACAATGCACATGCTTAATTATACGCTATTGATAAACTGTTATGTTTATACATAATTGATAAACTGTTATGTTTATGCGCAAACTCTTGAACTCACCAACCATGTGTTGACTTTTTAGTATGCTATTCTCAGGTCATTAATCTGGACTGCTGATAGGAGCACCACACGAGTCAGCATGCATCTTAGAGATTTAAACTTCAATCATATTTACTCGTCTTTTATTTATGGTTTAAACTACTTGGTTGACACTTGTTTTGCCACGTGGTACTTTCACATGTTTTGGGTTGTTTTATTTACTTTACGCTTCCGCAGGTCTTTTAAAGTTTAAAATCTGGTTGATTTACATTAAATGTAGCATATAGAGTCGTTCCGAGTAACTATTGACTGTGATCCTGGTTTGTTCACACGCCTCGCGGTAAAACTCCGCACGTGGATTTTGAGGGTGTGACAACACAGGCATCGAATTGTTTGGGACACCGAAAGGATTTAAATGTTCTACAATGTAACATTCAAAGTTGCAGAAAATTATAAGTCTAAGAAGTTAAAACCTATTGAGTTGAAAAATGATAGTAAGCTAGTCTGCTACTGTGGTTACATAAAGAAAGTAGATCTAGGGGCTGCTAATCCATCATATGATGTGTCGGTAGATTCCACACAATAGACTAGTAGACTTCATTAGTGAAAAAATTAAAACCAAATCATATAACAGGCTGTGGGCCTCCATCTCATCCCTGGTTAACACAATCAATTTATTTCCAATAAGGGGTGAAGAGCAAAATGAACGCCACAAATGTGTGCGGACGACCATAAAATGAGCAAAATGCATGAAAAATGTGAAACGCAATCAAGCTAATGACAAATGTTGTTGGTGCATTATATGTATAATAAAATTGCTCTAACAAGAAGATAGGTCGTGTGCCGCTCTGCTGTGCGATGGCACTGACCTGAGGATAAGCACAATCTAAATATTCTAGAATTCATTGTTGTTTACGCCTCTCTGTTGTGCGATGGCACTGACCTGAGGCTTGGTATCTCTTTGAAAGCTTTTAGAATAGTTTCTTCTTGTCAAAAACCCGTAGACTTCTCCAAATTCTCCTGAGGAAAGTTGAGTACCATATAAGTCTAGGATCCACAAATGCTTTTTACCATATAAGTGTGGCATCCACAAATGCTTGTTGAAATAATAAACCTAAATAATCACCAATGTATGTCAAAAATCTATGTATGGATTTAGGTGGACAAACATACTACAATCATCGTGGCAGCATTCCCCGATGGCCAAAATCAATGTGTGCTACATACCAGCTCTAGCATAATTTCTGTTAGCGCTCCTGACTCTTAGATGAATAAGACTCTGTGATCGGTAAATATAACATTCTTGTATCTATGAAAATATAAAAGGTCCCAAACGATTATGTTTATGGGTGTATGATTCCATAAGAATCTTTCTAGATAAGTTCAAAATGCTTGAAGCTGTTCTGCTCAGGGGGAGAAATCGTTTAAGGAATGTCAAAACGTTTTCAACCCACTTCGAATGCAAAATACAAAAATATGTTTTAATTTAGTTTTGTTTAAAGTTTATCTTAGTTTTAGTTATGTTTGTATCGAGTCGATGTCGGACTATGTAACAAGAGGAAATCTGTGAATGTCACAAATTGAACCTAACATTATCTGATAATAGCTTGTTTCTGAAATGCTAAAAGGATCACATCTGAAGTGATCATAAGGTTTTAAAGTTAAATGGATCACGTCTGAGGTTATCAAATGGTTTTAAATTAAAGGATCACGTCTGAGGTGATCAAACGGTTTTAATTAAAAGAATCACGTCTGAGGTGATCAAACAGTTTTGTTTAAAAGGATCACGTCTGAGGTGATCAAAAGTTTGCAGTTAAAAGGATCATGTCTGAGATGATCATTGGTCATAATGTTATATATCAAATTCAATTTTTGAAAGGTTGGGAAAAATGAAGTCAAAATCATAAGCATGGACCAATTGCATGATTGGACCATAAGTATGAACCAATCGCACGATTGGATCATACGTATGGGACAATCGCATGATTGGACCATAAGTATAAACCAATCACATGATTGGACCATGAGTATAGGTCAAGTATACGATTGGATCACAAGTATGAACCAATAATACGACTGCTGAAAGAGTCTAAGTCAGTCGCATGACTGAACCTCAGTCACACGAATGAATCATGTGTATGGGTCCAGTCGCATGACTGAATCACAAATCAGTATAAAAAGGGGCTCAGTCTGTCGTTGCCCTACACTTAATTTCAAAAATCTCTCACAAACCGCTGATTACCACACCCACCCTTTTCAAAATTTTCTCCGCTATTAACTGATCATAGCCTTACTAACTGATTGTTATCCATCTACAGGTATAGTGAGACTGAAAACATGCCAAATAACAACGTCAAATTGATCCAAAATGTCCGAATCACTTGAAACAAGAACCGAGACAAATAACCCTAAAATAGAACACTTAAATGAACCTAAACATGCATTTAAAAGATAATAAGTGTAAAATCGAGTCCATGCGCAATGAATCTAAACTTGATGTGTAAATGATTGTTTTGACAAAGATTCAAAATTTTGGACTCGCACAGTAGGGTATGCGAAAAGACATACGGATGAACTTCAGTCGCACGATAGAGCCAGACGCACGATTGAATGGCACGATTGAATCAATCGGTGACTCAGTCGCACGACTGACTCAACCGCATGTCATGGCATACGACTAAGTCCTGTCGGAGGCTCTATCGCACGACTGAGTTCAGTCGCATGCTTCAATCGTACGATTGAACCAGTTGGGTAAAATCTCTTCAAACTCAAATTTTCTCTCTTGTGAACGGATCTAACGTGTTTGTTACATGTATTGCTACAAAATTGCTGACAGATGGACGATGAGCACCAAGCACATTATCTGTGCTTATCTCGACCCCACATCTAGGAACGCTTCAGAGTTCGTTGGCATCATAGACTTTCTACGACGGTTGAGGATATATAGTGCTATTTCAGCCCCCTGCACACCGTATCGATCCATTCAGCAAGCATTCTGGGAGAATGTTGTTGTCGATCGCTCAGTCGAGCCGCCCAATCGGAAGTTCTATCTTTGGACTTGATATTGATATAGGGGAGGATGACTTTAGGAGAGTCGCGGATTTGGGTGAGGATGGAGACTACCCAACCAAGCTACATCCCCTGACGATTAGGGGCTACTTCTTGAGGATCAAGTATGCCGGCGACATCAATGTCGGCGTGCTTAACAAGAGCAACATGTGCCCGCAGTTTAAGTACTTCGCACTTGTGATCCTCAAGTGCATTGCGTCAAGAAGAGGAGGATTTGACGAGATGAGTGATCAAATCCAGAATGCATTCATTGCACTGGTACTGAACCACCGATTCAGTATTTCAAGGATGTTCTTCGGGTATTTGAAGGAGAACATAGAGGCAAAGGGGAAAGAGGGTTTTTGCATGTACCCTAGGTTCTTATAGATGATTATTGATGAGAAGCTCCCCTTACTGCCCAAGAATAAGGATTATGAGGTAGTCCTAGAGGTTATAGACGATACTACCCTAGGGGATGAAGGTTTACCGGGGGAAGCAGGTGAAGCCCCCGGTCAGGAGGTTGTTTGGTCATCTGGCCAACATTGATTATGTCACACCTGCAAGAAAGAAGTGGCGCCATGATGACAGCGACTCCAATGTTGAGCCAGTCATGATCCCAGACGACGACGACGATGATGATGACGACCAAGGTCATGGTCAAGGTAGTGGAGAGGAGGGCTCGAGCCAAACACGAGCCACGTACATGTCTACTATTCCTCCACCACCTCAGCAGAGTGGTGCATCAGCACCTGGTAGATCTGAGCAAGCTGCTATCCACTAGGACTTTTTGATTGATGAAGACGAAGAGTCTGATGATGAGCCTATGACAAGGAGAGTAGGTAGCAGGGCTGTTGCTACACATAAGGGGAAAGAGGTGGTTGGCGGACGCCAAGCTGGTTCGGAGGGTGGTGACACTGATGTCCCAGATCCATCATACACCCCCGACCAGCCTATGACTCAGGGGGAGCCCCGATTGCCAAGGGTTCCAGGAGGAAACGAATGGCCCAACCCTATGGCAAGAAGGGCAAGAGGCAAAGATTTGTACTTGTCAGTTCTTCCACCACCACAGCCACTACCACCACCACTGTCACTAACACCACCACAGCCACCACTACCACCACTTCCATCCCATCCACTACCACTACCACTACCATACCTTTACCACACATATATCCATATCCACCTCACCCACCACGCCCAAAATAGTTCCACCACAAACCATCCCCACTCCTACTCCATCTACACCACATCCACCACTGCACCTTCTACTCCCCAAGCTAGCACATCTTCACAGTTCCTATCTTCACAGAGCTCTACTCTACCCACCGTTGGGTTAGAGGAACAGTTGGCCAGCCTAAACAGATTAGTGCTGAAGCTGTTGGCAACCGATGATATGAGGGCCAACCAGCTAAACCAACTGATGCAGTTAATGCAGCACAGGGCAAGCAGATTGCTCAACTTACTGAGAAGAATGAAGCTCATAAGAGAGCTTTAGTTCAAGCTCACAATGCCCTGGAAGCTCAAAACAAGCTAGTGATTGCACCTGCCAAAAGGATCGATGAGTTAGAGAAGCAGAATAAGAAGATGATGTTGAGACTGAAGGGAACGAAGAGTGAGCCTCTAAAGATTAAGGGTGATGGAGATGATAATGGAGATGATGATGATGATGATTCAAGTGATGATGAATCAGATGAAGAAGGAGATGAGGAGGAAGAATGAGGGAGTGGAAAGGATAAGAGGGGTGATGATGATGAGAATGACGATCAGGCAGGTGATGCAACTACATAAGCCTCGACTCAATCGACACGGGAGAGGCGCACCAAAAGAAACCATGACCAAGGAGCCTCTTCCTCAGCTCCTCAAGCTAAAGAGTCACATGATCAGTGGAAAAGTAATGATTAAATGTTTATGTCTTTGAAACTTTTGTACTTGAAATGTTTATTACATTAATGTAATTTATGAAAATTTATGTTTAATGTCTTTGATAAATGATTAAAGTATGCATTGTTGGTTGTGTAATCGAACAGATACAACTTAATGGACCGATGACTATGATATTGCTCCCTTTCAACAAATCAAGACACAACTCACTATGATTCTTGATTGTAAGGGATAGTAAGACGGTCTGTGAGTTACACTCTAGAGGAGGGAGAAATCATCCACGACTTGACTGACGAGTAGCTCGCCGATATGTTCAGACTAAATCCAGATAAGCTTGTCAAAGATGCTCCAGAAGCCGACGTTGTTAGTGACGAAGGGCTACAATGTGTGGATGAGATTGAGATCGAAGATTTCATATCAGAATACTATCCAGAGTACACTGACCCTGAGGGTAATGTTATCCCCGACTTGGTTAAAACATTTGGCAGTGATACTTTTAGCACTCTCGATGAGAAAGAGAAGGAAAAGGAAAAGGATGAAGGTAGAGCCCAAGCTACAGATGCTGATGTTGATCTTAAGAAGGCTGAATGGGCGGCTTGTTTGACAGAGATGAAGCTTAACATGAACCTACAAAGCCGAACGCCTACACCAAATTGTACATGGTTAAGAGACATTAGAAGGTGTCAGGCAAGATTATCAGTTGGGCCTATTTTGAAGATCTAGATGTGTACGCTGTGAAGGGGGAGAAGGGAATTAAGTACTTCAGATATCCATATGATCTGAAGACTCTGCCTGGTTTTGAGCTAAACAGGTTGGCCTGTTTAGACCTTTTGTATGCCAACCCAAGGAAGATGTCAGGCTGGTCTGAGATGGCTTTGAAGAGAGAATACCACACTAGATGGGTAAACTTCAGACCTCAACAACCTAAGAGGTTCTTTCATAAGACTGAAGTTGACCCTAACACTGGGAAGCCTAAGGTAGTGCCGAAGTGGAGTCCCCCATGCATGATGTCTAAGATCCCTTTACGGGAGATGCCTTAGGACTTCACTCCATACTTCAAATGGTGGTATTACGACTGGAGGACGGGGGAAGTGGTCATAGTCTTAAATAGAGAGGGTATGATAGAGACAATCAGGGTATTTGACCTAATGTGGCTCAATAACTTGTCTGCTAAGGATGTATATACATTGTACAAGTGGCCACTGTTCTATGACATGCAAGATATTGTTGAAGCTCTCTAGTTCCAACATGTTATATGACTCTGCTTTGCTTTCGAGATACACGTACGAGTCATAAAAGAGGAGAAGTACAAGAAATTCCAAGAACATGTGAAGAATGCTAGACTATAGGATAAACTAGGTCCAAGGGGGAGTTTGTTGATACATTGTTCCTAGTTTATGTACTTCAATGTAAATGTCTTTCATTTCTTACACATATGTAATGAAAATGATTAATGAAATATGATATGCTTTTGATGTTTAATTGTCTTTGTTTATATCATATTCTTATTGTTATTGGTGTTACTTATATTTATGAACATTATATATAGGTTTGAGGTTGTTATACATAGTTATGAGTCAATAATGATTCAAAAATGTGTTTAACTTAGTCAAGTGGTTATTCATACTAATGGACCACACTTATGGACCATACGCACGAATGAACCATACTTATGGACCAGTCGCACAACTGAACCAGGAGACTGGATCAGTCATCTGACTGAGACATAAGATTGACTTAGTCGCACGACTGAACCTTTAGTCATGCGTATGAGTCAAACGCATGAGTCAGTCACACGACTGAACCATGCTAATGGTTCAGTCATATAAATGGATACTGAAAACCTAGAAATACCACATAATTCATGGAAAAACATAACACATCAAATACTTTCATACCCTAGCCATCCAGAGCGTCCCAGTTTGTCCATCCAAGTTCATAGTTCGTTCCTGATTTATTCCAACTCGTTCTTAACGTTTGTTTAATCATTAGATCGATCAGGTTGTTCGTTCTCACTGACTGGATCGCCAATCAAATAGAATTCCGTGCTATTTGATCTGGTCTCACGCAGAATCTGTTAGTAGTCTGTACCAAAACGGTCCTAACAACTTATGTAATTTTTATTAAACTCCTAAAATGACAAAAAACACACACAGACACACGCACACACACAGATATACATACATACATACATACATACATACATACATACATACATACATACATACATACATACATACATACATACATACATACATACATACATACATACATACATACATACATACATACATACATGCATGCATGCATACATGCATACATACATACATACATACATACATACATACATACATACATACATACATACATACATACATACATACATACATACATACATACATACATACATACATACATACATACATACATACATACATACATACATACATACATACATACATACATACATACATACATACATACATACATATACATATATATATAGGTGCAGGATTCTTCACTGATTCATCATTCATAAGTGCACCTGCTTATGCAACCAAACCTCAACCTCAACCTCAGTCTCCTCCTATTTCTCAAAGTTCTAAGTCTCAAACAGAGACTCCATCTATTAATTCTACTAAATCTAGCAAAGTTAAAGATGTGATAAACATCCTATTAGAGGATGAAGAGTCTAAAACTGCTTTTACTGCTTTCATGGCAAGCTTTCAAGCATATCAAGGTAGTCATCTAACACAATTAGATCTTGTTTTGTAGGATTTGTTTGAAATGGATCCTGAAGATGTTGAGGAGATGGATCTAAACTGGCAGATGGTGATGATTTCCTACAGAACACAAGAACACTCGTATGTCAATAGGAAATACAAGCCTAGTGCTAATAAGACTGTTGGTTTTGACAAGTCAAATTCGAGGTGTTTTAACTACAACAGTTATGGACATTAATCTAGGGAATGCAAAGTTCCCAGGAATAATGGAGGAAATGCTCAATCCAGTTTTGGCAATCAGAGGTTTCAATCATCTCAGAAGTCATTCCAAAAGCCATATCAAAGTCTTCCAATGCCTGAGCTTAAAGATGAATCAAAATCATCTGATGAACCAAAGAAAGCTCTTGTAGTCAGTGTGAAGGATTGATATGACTTGAATGCATATGCTGAACAATTTACTAATGATCTAACCTCAAGTTTATCTCTTATTGCAAAATCCAAGGGGAAGATTGGTCAGAGGAATGTGATCTAAAAGTGGAAGGTAACAATGAGAATGAAGAAAATGATTATGAATGGAGTGACCAATCTGATCCTAAAGAGGATTCAGATGAAATTTGTTTGATGGCTCAGTCTGATCAACCTAAGGTTGAAACTTCATCCTCAAACTCTAAAACTTCATTCCCAAAATATCCTAAAATACCATCTGAAGTAAGATAAAAACTTTGCATCAAATCATGATTCGAACATGTCGAATACTATTGAAGCTATTCATATAAAATCTACGAGAAACTTAAACAAGAAGAGTCAATGTATAATTAACTAAAATCTGACCATAAAATAGCATATGAAAAGATTATTTCTCTTCAAACATCATGGAACAAAACGTTAAAAGAGTTAGAAATGGTTTCTAAACAATTGGAAGAAATGACAAAAAATCTAGAACAGGAGAAGATAGCACATGCTGCTACTCAAGTTGATCTTGCTAAGGTTAAATGTTCAGAAATGATTGTTGAAAAACTGGTAAGTGAAAGAAAAGATAAACAAAAAGCACGATTAGGATTCACTCATGAACCAATGCCTGAATCAATAACCAAAACTCTACTAGAAAACTTTAACACGCATGATCATTCTCCTAAAAACAAAGCTAAACTCAAAGCTTTTCAGAACAAAAACAAGAATTCTAACAATGAAGAACAAAAGGCTAATATCAAAATCTTTGAAGAAAAGGACGATGAAAAGATCAAAAATGGTCATCCCATAAAGGTTAAATCATATGAACCTAAACAGAAAAGTCAGAAATCTTGTGCTCCAACAAAATCAGTATTGGAAGAAGTTTTAATCAAAAGTAAAGAAAGAGCAAAACTTGAAGAAGGAACATTAGAAGATTCAAACTCTGCTGATCTGAAACTGAAAGATAATGAAAAAGAATCTTCACCTGAAGATGTTCAATCTGAAATTACACCAAGTTCTTCTAAATCATAGAATCAAAGAAGAAGACGAAAATCAACTAAAGCCAAAACGATCAAAATAAAATTCAAGAAAATCAGATAAAATCAACAAATCAAGCAACTAAACTCAAACATGTAAAATTTGTGTCTGCTGGTTTGTTGAACATGGACTCTCTTCAAGAACTTAAGCTAAGTCCTAGGAACAAATCTCACTCTGATCTGAAAACGGGTTCAGAGTCCAAGACTTCCGCTGTTACTAAAAGATTTGTTCCTAAGGAATCAAAGAAGGAAGTTCATGAGCAAAAGCTAAAAAATAATATGTCAAAGAACAAAATGTCAACTCAAAAGCAAACCTTTACAAATCAACCACAGTAATTTACTTTTTGACGCCAAAATATAAACAAGAATCAAATATTGCGTCAACATCAAAAGTTAACAAACAACTATTTATATTTCCAAAAAGGTACTGTGAAATTTATGATATGTACAATCACAATACTGTTGAGTTCCTTTTCAATAAGTACTGTCACATCAGTGACATGAGGAATCATTCCACAACAGAGTGTTATTTCCATAAATACTGTACCTATTGTGATGAGAGAACTCACAACACTGAAAATTGTTACTTTAGGAAGAGTTCACCTAAGAAAGGATTTGCCAATTCAAACTTGAGCAAATGTTATGTTAATCCTAAGTATCTTATAAATCAAACTGATGGATTTCAAAGATTAACTAACTAACCTTCTTTATGTTTGAGGTCTTTCCAAAGGAACAATTATGTGAGACCAAAACAAGTTCTGAAAGAACAATTCATGCCAATATCTGTAAGAATGACTAGTAAAAATGTTGATAATCAAAATTGTTCAAAAGTTGGTCAATCAACTAGTATGAATGTTTATAAAAATGATTGACAACATATGCATAACAAAATTGGTAAATTCATTAAGAACAAGCCAGATTTGAATACTCTTCATTTCAAGCAATTTACCCTTGTTGAAAAATTTGGAAATCCGAAGACCATCTCGGCTTTGGTAGATACCTCAACTTAAATTTCTTATTGTGCAGGTATGCCCGAGAATACCACTCAATACTTGGTACGTGGATAGCGGGTGTAGCCGGCACATGATAGGCAATCATGCCTTACTGCAAGATTTTAAGTTAAAGGATGGAATGCATGTCGCCTTTGGTGGTGATGCAGGTGGAAAGATAACAGGAGAAGGAATAGTATCCAATAGGATAATAAGCTTCGATAAAGTCAACTTCTGTTCTCACTTGAACTTAATCTGTTAAACGTATCCTAAATATGCGATAAATCATATTCTGTTCTATTTGATGATTCTTTCTGTTATGTTTTGAAGCCATGATTTCAGATTAGCAAGGATTGGGTGATTGTTAAAGCTGAAAAGGATCAAGATGTATACAAACTGTATATGTCTCAAGTTGATATATCAACAGAAACAACTTGCCTTATTGCTAAAGCATCAAATGATGAAAGTCAGCTTTGGCATAGACGTCTCGGGCATTCCAACTTCAAGAACATGAACAAGCTTGTAGCAGGAAATCATGTTATTGGACTTCCATCCTAGAAGTTTGCAATGACTGATCACTGCTCAACATGTTTGAAGGGAAAGCAACATAAAGAGTCTTATAAGACCAAGCCAATAAACTCAAATTCCAAACCCCTCCAGATGTTGTACATGGACCTCTTTGGACCAACCAATGCTAAGAGTATTAAAAGAAAATCATATTTTTTAGTTATCATTGATGACTATACCAGATTTTTATGGGTTTTATTTTTGAATGCTAAATCTGAAACGGCTGAATTATTAAAAGAATTCATCATTAAAGTTGAAAATCAATTAGATCAAAAAGCGAAGATAATAAGAAGTGATAATGGTACGAAATTCAAAAATGCTAACATTGACATGTTTTGTGCAGAGAAAGGAATAGCTCATTAGTTCAGTGCTTCCAGAATTCCTCAACAAAATGGAGTTGCTGAAAGGAAGAACAGAACACTGAATGAGGCTGCACGATCTCTGTTAGCAGATGCTGAAATTCCAATCACTTTCTAGGATGAAGCTATCTCAACTGCGTGTTTTGTTCAGAATCGAACGTTAATCGTGAAAGATAAACAAAAAAACTCCATATGAGTTGATGTTTGGCAGGAAACCAAAGATTGATTTTCTTAAATCTTTTGGTTGTCCAGTCATGATTCTAAATTCAAGTGATCATCTAGGAAAGTTTGAAGCAAAATCTGATAATGGATTTTTCGTTAGATATTCATCTGTTTCATAAGCCTATCGAGTTTATAACTGTAGGAGTAATGTTATAATTGAATCATTCAAAGTTAAATTCTAGGAAAATTCATTTCCATCAGTTTCAAATGGTCCTGCTTGGTTATTTGATTTAGATTCATTATCAAACTCTTTTCATTCTAACTTGTTTGATCAATCTAACTTGCTTGATTCTGCAGGTAAGAAGAAAGCTCAAGGAGATCTTGGTTCTTTCAGTAATGACTCAGATTCTAACGACCTAGATGATCAAAGCCTAGATTACTCATTCTTCTCTTTTGTTAAGGATTCAACGATTCGATTGAATGAAAATGATCAATCTCATCAAGATTCAGATCATTCAGTTTCAGAAGATCATGATGTTTCTCAACCACTTCCTAATAATGGTACTGAATTTGTACAACCTGAGTCTGGAACATCATCCATCTCTGGTGATGCAGTTGATTCTGGTAATCTTGATTACTTTATCAACTCACCGACTCAAGTTACAAATTTCAATCCATGTTCTTCTAGCCTACTGCATCAGTTCACCAACTTGAATCATACAAATCTGGATATTAGTGTTCAAGGAAATGAGATTCCAACATCTCGTATTCACAAGAACTATCCAACATCTCAAATTATTAGTCCATTGAATGAGAGAACAACGAGAAGCAAATCAGAATAAGCAAACCTTTGCTTACACTCGTGTTATCTTTCTCAAGTTGATCCTAAAAATGTTATCGAAGCGTTAAAGGACAATGGTTGGATTGAGGCTATGCAAGAAGAATTACTGCAATTCCGTAAACAAGAAGTGTGGAATCTTGTGGATTTACCTGAAGGAGAAAATGCCGTAAGCATAAAATGGTTGTTTAGAAACAAAACAGGTGATTGAGGAATCATCATTCAAAATAAAGCGAGACTAGTTACACAAGGATACACTCAAGAAGAGGGTATTGATTATGATAAAGTATTTGATCCAGTTGCAAGACTTGAATCCATTCGTGTCTTCCTTGCTTATGCATCATTCATGAAATTCAAAGTGTATCAAATGGACGTAAAAGGTACATTCTTATATGGTCCAATCACCGATGATGTGTATGTGAAGCAACCTCCGAGTTTTGAAGATTCAAATATTCCACATCGTGTGTACAAGCTTAGCAAAGCTTTGTATGGACTTCATCAAGCTCCAAGAATCTGGTATGAAACATTGTCACAACACTTAATCCTACATGGATACACGAGAGGGAAAATCGATCCAACTTTATTCATAAAGAAGGACGCTGATGATCTCTTATGTGTACAAGTGTATGTTGATGATATCATATTCGGTTCCACCAGTCCAAAATTATGCAATGAATTTAAAGAAACCATGAAGTCTTGATTTCAAATGAGTTCTATGGTCGAAATCAATTTCTTTCTTGGACTACAAGTTCAACAATCTGCAGATGGTATTGTCATCAATCAATTGAAGAAATTTAAACTGCAAGGTTATCAGTCCATTAGAACTCCAGTTGACGTAAACTACAAGATTGAGCCTGATCCAAAAGGAAAATCAGTGACCAAACCTTATACAGATCTATGATTGGTTCTTTGATGTATCTTACCGCATGTAGACCAGACATAATGTATGTTGTTTGTGTCTGTGCTAGGTATCAATCAGAAGGAATCCCACTTAATTGCTGTTAAAAGGATATTCAGGTATCTCAAGGTAAACCGGCTTTACGGCTATGGTATCCTTACGAGGGAAACTTTGAGTTACATGGATATACTAATAGTGATTATGGAGGATGTTTTAAGATAGAAAATCTACTACGGGTGGATGTCAGTTTTTAGGTCCCAAATTAGTCTCATGGCAATGAAAGAAACAAACAAAAGTCTCTGTTTCAACCGCAGAAGCTGAGTATATAGCTGCTTCAGCAGGATGTTCTCAAATCCTTTGGTTACAAAACCAACTGCTAGATTATAGGTTCAATTTTCTTAAAACCCCAATTTACATTGATAACATTGCTACTATGTTCATTACAGCTAATTCAGTACAACATTCAAAAACAAAACATATCGAGATTCGTTATCATTTTCTCAGAGATAACTCTAAAAAAGTTTTAGTCATTTTGATTCAAATTGCAACTGAAAAATAGTTGGCAGATCTATTTACTAAAGCCTTCTTACTAGGACGGTTTGAGTATTTACTAGTGTCAATTGGTCTTATTAACCATGTGTAACATTGGTTTTTAAGCTTTTTAGTTCTTTGAGTCTTAACATGATTAGAACCCTTCCTTATCCAAAAGGTCATAGCAAGAGAAACTGTCAAAGTTAATTGCGTGATATTAGTTTGTGTGTGCTTGTTTTCTTCTTAAAGAAAAATCAAATATAAAAATAGAAAATCAAAAATCAAAGATAAAAATATAAAAAAAAATTACAAAAATAGTGTCTTTCTTGTTAATACATGTTTTAGGAATGAATCTGTTTTTGTAATATATGAGAAATGATAGTACATTATTGAGATCAGTTGCATATTTCACTCGACAATAAAGTCTGACATGATCAGATATCATGTGTAGACAATCTCATGGTATTATACTGAAAAAGTAAATTCTTGTGATTAAACTAAATCACCTATGCATGAATGTGTGTTCATCTTAGTACTAATGAGTAGTATTAGCTTATCAGATTGATTGCTTGTAAAGTTACAACACTCACAACTGGTGGTGATATAACTAACCATGAGATTTGTTACAAGCATCATCTCACTTCTCTGTTATGTGTCATCATAGGCCTGAAGTGCTGAGATATCCTTTGTTGTAAGTAATTACAGACCTCGATATTCTCATTTGAAGCAAAAGATGCCAATGTACACAACCCATTTAAATGGATGGTTAGAGTTTATCACATGGTTTATCCATGATAATTCTCTGCTAAATTATCAACATGAACTCTGGTTATGAATATATGTCAGGTAATAAGTTGAGATTTTGTGCTTTCTTGCATGTCTTAATGATAGTTGATCTCTCTAAGTCTATGTGTGAGTCATATCATGTCATATCTAATTCAACCTAATTAATCCATGAATTGAAAAAGTAAGTGAGCTGATTCTTTTGTCAAAATCACTCATTGTCTGTCCTTGGATCTCGTGTCTCCTTTGCTATAAAATCACTGACATGGAACACACTTGATCAGGTTTAATCATTGTCTATGACTATTCATACATTATTTAATTTTAATGTGCTAATCTTAACTGATATGATCTCATTGCAGACATTGATTCTATTGTACATATTAGATTTTTATTCTGCTTTAATTTTGATTTTATGCATGTTTTATGTGTGCAGACAATTTAACAATGATCAGTGTGATCTTCTTATGACAACTTGGGAAACTTATAAGTTTTGTAAAACATAAAAGTTTAGGGGGAGTAATAAAAAGTAAGATTTTCTAACAAAATCAAAATTAAAATGTTTGAATGGAAAGGATGAAGCTAAAAGTTCAAAGCATGTGTGTGTTTGATAATGTAAAAATGAGCCTATAAATTTTCAAGTGGAAAAGCTTCTTGCAAATTTTTAAATGAGATTTTTTTGTTTAAATTTAGAGACTAAAATGAAGGGAAAATGAAGGGAAATTAATTTTAATTTAATTTTGTTTGTTGAAAATTTTAAAGAAAAATAAAATGTCAAAAATTCAAAAAAAAATAAGGGTCAATTATGAAAATTTTGAGTGAAATTCAAAAATTCAAAAATTGAGGGTCAATTATGAAAATTGTATGAATATTAATATGTGAACAGTACTAATATGTCTAAACAGTGTTCAGGTGGAAGATGTGAAAAATATTCAAGTGTATGAAATCTCATACGCCTAAACAGTGGCCATAAGTCCAAGAAGGAGCATGATGAGTTTACAGAAATTTTACAAGTGTTTAGGCGCTTTTCATATACTCATGCGCTTGAACAGTTGTCATATGTCTGAAAAAATTGGTTAAGTGTTGGGCGTTTCAGCATGCTCATGCGCCTACACAGTACCAGAATTTCTAGGGTTAGATGTTTCAAGTGAAAATTCACTAAGTGTTGGGTGTTTCATATAGTCTCATGCACCTGAACAGTGCAAAAGCGCCTAAACAGGGCTTATGCGGCTGAACGGTGCTCATGCGCCTAATCTCATGCGCACAAACAGTGCTCATGCGCCTGAAATCTTAGTGAAAATACAACTTTATGCACACAAACAGTGCTCATGCGCCTAAAATTTTCACTTAGTATATAAACAACACTTCGTATTTTTCATTCATTCATACTCCCAAAAACCCTTGAACTCTGTCAACTCTTGATTTCACTTCATTACACTCATTTTGATTGTTTGTCCTGATATATTGCGATCGATAGATTGTGTATTTGATTGTAAACGTAAGTTCATAATCAAAACCATACTATTTCAAGTATATGATTCACAATCGATTGGGCGTTTCAAAGCTATTCAGGAGTTTTGAACCTTAAATATCTGAAAATTTGAATTTTGTGCATAAAAATTGAACTAGGAACTGAAATTGATCATCGATTGTTAATGTACTCTTGATTTCGAGCAGTTTGACATGTAGAACATTGAATTTCGTGAACATTGATCGGATGATGTTCTTCATCAGTCGATTGATGAAGATGAACAGTCATGAATTTTGAATTTTTTAACTAAAAATAAATATTCATAAAAAATTCAATTGTTTAATACTTCTCATAAAATTTAATTGAATTGGTATATGTCTTGGATAGAATTCTTTTAATTCTTAAAAAGTCTATGTACAAGTTGAAGTAAAACAAAATTTTAATTTTTAAAACATAATAATTCATTAAAATTTTTAATCAAAATTTGTAAAATTCAAAGTGTTTACAAAAAATCAAAGTGTCTAAAGTTCTTGTTTTCATTTGTGCGGATGGCTGATTTAAAATTTGAGCCAAAGCATAATGTTGCTACTCTGCTTAATGAGAATGTACAAGATGCAGTTTCTTATGAGGAGATGCTCAGATTTCTACTGAAGACCAAGTATGTATATGCCATGTGTTACCAGCAAGTAATTTACTCAAGATTGATCAAGAAATTCTGGAACACAGCATCAGTGGAAATAGATGATGATGGAAGGAAAATTGTGAGGGGATTTGTTACTAATGACAGAATGATAGAAGTCTCAGAAGATTCTATTAGAGTTGCTCTAAGATTAGGACATAATGATCCAGAAGACTTATCTGAGCTGACTTTTAATGAATGTAGAGGCACATTCATAGAAATGGGTCATCCTGATCACTTGCCTAAGAAGCAATTCTTTAGAGCAAGAGTATATAATCATTGGAAGCTTTTATGCTACATTTTTCAACAATGCATGTCTAAAAGGAGTCTTGGATGGAATTCTTTTCAAGTAGACATTGCATCTACAATAGTGGCCATTGCCACTAATTAGAAGATTTAATATGGCCAAGTGGATTATGAATGGATTTATCTTCAACTTGGAGAAACGTATTAGGAATAAGTACCTGATGTACCCAAGGTTCTTGCAAATGATCATAAATGAAGAATATCTAGATTTCCATGCTTATGGTGTCGGTGGTGATATCTTAGAACTTGAGCATATGACTGAGATATCATATAAGAGATTGGCCATGATCACAGGTGTTCAGAATGTAACAATGTTTGAGTACATGAGGAATGATGCAAGAGATGAAGTATACATCAATACGGATCACTTCCACTTGATTGAAGGTGAACCGGTGGATCCAACTGATCTCATTGATGAAATTCCTCAAGTTCAATCTGATGATGATGAAGATAATGATGATGCTGATGATAATGAAGATCATGATGATGATAATGAAAGTTCCTTAAGAAGTGATAGTGATGATGATGGTGCTGATGATGCAGTTGAGGCACATCAATCTGATAGTAGTGAGAAGACTTTTTCTGATCATGTTGATGAAGGAACTAATGTTGGTTTGGAGTTTGATGAAGGTGTTAATAAAAAAGCTATTGTTAGGAATGTGGTAGATTCATCTGTTAATGAAGAAGCTGTTGATGATGTGATAAATTCCAATATGAATGAAGGAAATGATCAAAATCAAGATTTTGGGTTTGATTTCATAGATGCTATAATTTCTGAGCCTATAATTCATTCAAAGCTCCACTCTGATAGAAGCTGAGGAAACTCATGTTATTACAGCATAAAATGTGTATGTACAAACTGAGGATGTTGTGGATGTGGATGAGCTTGAAACATTGAAAGAATCAACCGGTGCTCAAGGAAAGATTATAGATGAATTAAAAGAAGAGAATGTGAATCTTAATGATATTATTCAAAAGAAAGAAGCTGAGATTGAAGCTCTTGTTAAAGAGAAAGATGAGAATATAAAAACCTTTGAGGTGATTATTAGAGACTATGACTTGATGGAGGAAAAATTCAAGAAGTTAACTGAAGAGCATGAGGCTTTGAAAGAGGAGTTAACTAAATTAAAAGAAGATAAAAAGTCAGAATCTCCAGATTTGATGATTGTATCAGAAGTAACTCCAATTGTTATTGAGAAAATCTCTGAAGCTGACAAGGGTAAAAGAAATATAGATGAAATAGATGAGTCAGTTTTACCTGAGTCTTCATCTAAAATTCAAAGGATTTCTAAAATTCAAGACGAAGGTGATAAGTTTGTGCAAGAGACTATAGAAGCTCTAGACGATATTGAAGATGAATTTGATGACGATTGGTATAATGAAGTTCATGAAGATGAAGATATTGAAGAAGCCAATATTGAATCTACTTTCTCACCAATAGAGACTACACATGAAGATTACCTGTAGATTTTGAAGACAGGTATAACTATCTGGTGATGATGAAGTATAACAGAGTCTTTCTAGGTGGCTTGACTGTTACTCAAATCAATGAAGAATATGAGAAGTGCATAACAGCTGAGTCAGTAGCCCCAGTTGACCGAATGAGGTAGTTGTTGAACACGGTGAATGGAATCCTCTACAAGAGAGTATTAATGTTAAGGAGATGCCATCATCAGAATTGCACCATCCAGATCCAGAAGATATGAATGTTGTAGCATTGAGATCATGGTTGCAAGCTAGGAATTATCCATGGAAAAGACTTATGAGACTTCAAGCTGAATCTCTGAGGAATCTTGTCAGGAGCTTTCAAGAAACTGAAAAGCAATCAAACAAGATGATTGTACTTGACACTGACAATCCTCAATATTTCGAGATTACAAAACAAACAAGGATGCTTAAACCACAAGAAATTAAGTCTCTGACCATGAAAAGCTTAGTTTATGAGAGAAGAAAATAGTTAATAAAAATGTTTCCTGAATCAGAGCAGCCAGCGTTTAAAGTCTCTCTCGATCAGAAACAATTGTTTAACAAAGCTCGATCGGCTGGTGACTTGGTAAGGAACATATTATAGAAAGGACAATCAATTTCTGAGCTATTAAATGCTATGATTCCTCTTGATTCTACAAACCAAGTAAAGATCATAGCATGGAAGTACGATGAAGTTTTTGATGCTTTTTTAACTAAGCGAGTCAATGTTGTTTGTGATGTTTATCACTTATATTCAAGCATAATCAAGCTCCCAGTTCAAGACTTAAAGGAGCTGAATAAACTAACTTTGATCAACCCTACTTGAGCAAAAAGAGGGGAAATGTTTGTTGAGCTACTTAACCGAGGGATCACCAGAGCCAGTTCATATTTGCAGATCAGATGTACACAAGAAGATAAAGAATATTTCAGTACACTGAAAAAGAATATTAAGTTTCAAGGAAAACAATCTGAAGATGAACACTTTTTGATAAAACTCTATGATCAATAGAAAGAGAGTAGAAATTGATCAAAAAGCCATGATAGCCCTTCAGACTGCTCTTCCAAACTCTGTATACAGAGGTTTCAAGAAATGCAAAACAACTAAGCAGCTGTGGGATGCATTGAAACTAATGTATGAGGGTTCTACTGAAGCCAAGGAAAACAAGAGGGATCTCCTGAAGCAGAAGTTTGAAAATTTCACCTTCAAAACAGATGAGACCATGACTCAACAATACTTCAGGTATGTTGAGATTGTGGATACCCTAGTGGATATTGGAGTAACTCTTGAGATCAGGGACATTGTAAGGAAGTTTATGTCCTCTATTCCTAGGCAATGGACACATTATTGTGTTGTAATCAACAGAACTGAGAACCTTAAGACTCTCACTCTGACAGAGTTGTAAGGCATTCTCAGTGGATACCAGATGGAGAAGAACATGCAAGGTTCATCTGGTAACTCTAGCAATCAAATAGGTTCAGCCCTTCATGTAACTAAAAGGGATAGCATAGAATCCCAGCATCATCTCATATGGTACCCTGACATCTCATAAAAGGGTCCTTTCATCACCTTCCTGGAGACACCAAGGGAGAACTATACTCAAGGAAGCCCATTCCAAGAGACAAGTTCTTCTCAAGCCTTTGTGTCCTCTGATGAAAGTTGTGGCAGCTTCTTATTCACCCTTGAAGACCTGGACTATATCCATCCAGATGACCTGGAGTACATGGAGATAGTCCAGCAAATGGCTCTTCTCACTCACAGAGCCAAGATATTCTACAAGAGGACAGGAAGGAAGTTTCCCAGCAATACAACCAGTGGAAAGTTTGGACTGGACAAAAGAAAAGTTAAGTGTTACAACTATAACTTGATGGGTCACTTTGCTAGGGAGTGCAAGGCACCAAGAACAAATGGTGGACAAGCACAATCCAGACCAAACTACACTGATAAAGCTTCGCAGAATGAGAAGCCAAAGCAGCAAGCTGCAGTTGCTGTTGAAGAAGGAGGCTTTGACTGGAGCATTTAGGTGGAAGATGCATCTCCAAACCAAGCATTGATGGCTAACCATGATGAAACTAAGGCATTGGAACATCTTTGCACTCCTGAATGTATTGCTAAAGTCAATAGATACACGTCCTATAACTTAGAGATGAGATCTGATCTTGAGTCCTTGAACATCCTAAAATCTAATTTTAGAGAGACTGAAAATGATTATAAGTTAAAGATAGAGGACTTAGAGAAAACCATTTCAGTTTTTAAAACATGAGCATACAAATTACAGGACTCAGATCAAGGATCTCATAACTAAGTTAACTAAATGCCAAGGCTGAGCTTGTGATCAGCAAAGCCAGGGTAGAAAAATGTGTTATTGAAGAAGAGACCTTCAAGAACATCATATCCTCATCCTTGCATGCAAAAGTTTGTTATCAAAATAGGCAGGGACTGGGATCTAGTGAGATAGCTCCTCCATACACAATCTTGTCGGTAAGATCACCTAGGTGTGGATCTTGTGAAGATGAGCTTCCTCACATAGACCCTTGAGTGAAGAGGATGAAGAAGTGGTAGTGAAGAATTCCTCTGAGAAGAATGAAGAGGGGGATTCTAAGAAGGGTCACTATCCTTCTGAGGAGAGCAGGAAGCCTGAGATGACCAAGTCTATGAGGAAGAACTTGATCAGAAAGAGCAAGAGAAAGGGCTCACGAGATCAAGGCCACTTTCAACTCTAAGCAGAAATAAGTCTTTATTTCTGCAGGATTTGATATGGTTAAGACTGAAGACATAAACCTCAGCTCTTCTACCAAGAGTTCTGGTTCATGTTCAAATCATCTCAGCATCAAGAAGAAGGCTGATCCGTTGTGTACCACAGCTACACAGCCTTAACCATCCAACTCCAAGAACAGTCCTTAACCCAAAGGGACTATCTTAGCATCTGAAAAGATGAAGGTGGAGAAGGGAAGTGATCAAAGTCAGCCTTGTTCTCTGAAGAAAACTCTTGGGAGGAAAAAGATAAGTTGTGTCATGTGTGAAAGTACCTCTCATCTTGCTATGGATTGTCCATACAATCCAAAGAGTACTCTTCATGTGACCAAGAAGGAGACTCCCAAGAGATCTAAGAAGAACTCAGCTTCAGAAGGAAAATCTGTTTCCTTCAGAAGCTCCAAAGGAAAGAAGAAGGCAAGTTGAAAATTGCCTTCGGAAGTAGATTTGGTCTCGGAAGAAACGAATACTTCCGAAAGCACTCAAGTCTACTGTAGTGTTAACAGAGTCTTCGGAAGGTTCAGTCATCAAAAATTCCAAAGTCTCAAAAGCTTCTGAAGTGTTGAAGGTCAGGTCCAAACTTCCAAAGGTGGTGTGGAAGTCAAGGAAAGACCAACTGATAAAAGTTCTCCATCGACAACAGCAAGAGATCCTCGAAGCACAACTTTAGGATCTATTACTGTAACATTACCTTCTATTTCCTTTGATGAGCCCAAGACCAATAAGGCTTGGGTTTCCAAATGTAACTAATCATTCTCTTTATGCAGGAACAGCTCAAGACAAACAAAAATGTCTAGATCATTGATACTGGCTGTTCCAGGCACATGACAGGTAATAGGTCACTACACCAGAACTTTGAACGGATTGATGGAGGACCAGTTTGTTTTGGAGGAGATGAAGGAGGTTACATTTTTGGAAGGAGTAAGGTCACAAATGGTAAGGTCAGCATTGAGAAGGTAAACTTTGTCAAGGAGCTTGGGTACAATCTTCTGAGTGTATCCCAATTTTGTGATCAGAGTCATAACATGCTCTTTACTAAGCATGAGTGTATTATTCTCAAACCCGGGGTGATTATTCCTCATGAGCATATCCTGCTTAGAGCCCCCAGGAAAGAGGACATGAATAAGATGGATTTGCAAGAAACATCTCCCTCAGGAGAAGTTTCATGCTTCTATCTAAAGTCAATAGTGATAAGTCTTTTCTTTGGCATAAAAGAATGTGCCATGTAAACTTTAAGAAAATAAGCTAATTAAGAATGATTTGGTAACTGGAATGCCAAAGAAAGAGTTTACAAGTGAAGACCATTGTTTGCATGCCTGAAAGGGAAGCAACATAAGATATCTCACAAGCCTATGGAAAGAAACTCCATCACTACACCCCTACACTTATTACATATGGATCTCTTTGGCCCTACCAGTGTAATGAGTCTAGGAAGGACCTCATACTGTCTGGTGATCGTAGATGACTTTACAAGATTCACTTGGGTCTTTTTTCTTAGAACTAAGGATGAGACCCTGAGATTCTAAAAGAATTTCATCTTAAGAATTAAGAATCAATGTGATCACAACGTCAAAACCATAAGATGTGATCAAGGAACTGAATTTAAGAACCAAATCCTTGACACATTTTGTGATGTAAAGGGTATTACAAGACAATACAATGTTCCCAGGACTCCACAGTAAAATGGTATTGCTGAGAGAAGAAACAGGACACTGATTGAAGCTGCTAGAACAATGTTGTCTGACTTTAAACTGCCTATCACCTTCTGGGCAGAGGTAGTCAACACTGCCTGCTATGTACAGAATAGAGTGTTAGTGGTTAAGACACATGGTAAGACTCCTTATGAACTTTAGCACAAGAGAAAACCTTTCATTGGTTTTCTCAGGTCATTTGGATGTCCATGCAGCATCTAGAATACCAAAGATCAAATTGTCAAGTTTGCTGAGAAATCAGATGATGGACACTTCATTGGATATTCTTTTCAAGCTAAAGCTTATAGAGTATATAATCTCAAAACTAGAGTAGTTGAGGAGTCAGCCAATGTGACTTTCAATGAGCACACTCCCAGTGTGAAAGGTTCTGGTCCGGATTGGCTATTTGATCTTGACTTAGTTACCAACTGTTTTAACAAATCTTGTGAGAATGTTTCAAGGTCTACAGATATTTTACCTCCAGGTGATCCTGATCCAAGATTTGAGCTAAGAAGACCTTCAAGTTACACATCTTCAGCTCTAGTTGTAACTACTTCAGCAAATGAAGTCTCTATCAGCAAAACAATGACAAATTCAGCTGATACATCTGAGATGCCTTCAACTTCCATCTTAGAGGCTCAACAGACAAACGAAGAAACTTCAAATGCAGAAGAAGATGATGGTGGTGGTGATAGTGATCAAGAATTTCTTGATGCTGATAACAACCCCATAGATGAACATATCAATGATGTCACACACTCATTGGATCAAGTTTCTCTTGATAGGTGTGTTGAAGTGGTGGAAGAAGCATCTATGCCAGATCTAAATTTCTCTAATTTAGATCTGTCTCAGCAACTTGCTGTGATCCCTCAGCTAAGGATTCACAAGTCTCATCCCACCACAAACATCATTGGAAATGTTGACACCGGGGTAAGAACAAGAGGACATACACATAAAGCAAATGTTTGTCTTCACTCTTGTTTCTTGTCCCAGATAGAGCCCAAGAAAGTTTATGAGGCTCTGAAGGATGGAAGTTGGATTGAAGCCATGCAAGAGGAGCTACTTCAATTCAAGAGACAGAAGGTTTGGAACCTATGTCCTCTTCCTGATACGAAGACTACTATAGGAACCAAATGGGTATATAGGAATAAGAAAGATGATAGAGGTATTGTCATCAAGAAAAAAGATAGACTAGTTGTTCAAGGATACACACAGAAGATGGAATTGACTACACTGATGTCTTTGCTCCTATAGCAAGACTAGAAGATATTAGGATATCTTGGCCTTTGCTGCATCCAAGAACTTCAAGGTCTATCAACTTGATGTCAAGTGTGCTTTTCTGTATGGGGTGATTGATGAAGAGGTGTATGTCAAACAACCACCTAGATTTGCACATCCTGATCATCCTGATTATGTCTGCAAGCTTGACAAGGCTCTCTATGGGCTACACTAAGCACCAAGAAAGTGGTATGAGACTCTATCTCAGTATCTCTGCAAGCATGGATACAGAAGGGGTACTATAGATGGAACTCTCTTTATCAAAGGACAGGGAAATGACCTACTGCTAGTTCAAGTGTATGTAGATGACATCATCTTTGGTTCCACTAATCCAAGGCTCTGCAAAGACTTTGAGAAGCTGATGAAAGACAGATTTGAAATAAACGCCATGGGGGAACTCAATTTCTTTCTAGGAATTCAAGTGAAGCAAGTTGAAGATGGAATCTTCATAAGTCAGTCAAAGTATGTTCAGGACATACTCAAAAGATTCAACATGACTGATTGTAAGATTGCTAAGACACCCATAGCAAGAAACCACTCCCTTGGGCCTGATCTTGAGGGGGAGTGTGTGGATGAACACGTTTATAGGCTATGATTGGGTCTCTCATGTATCTTACAGCTAGCAGGCCTGATATCATGTTTGCCATATGCATTTGTGCAAGATATCAATAAAACCCCAAGATGTCTCACCTCATCACTGTCAAGACAATTCTAAGATACCTCAAAGGTGCCTCAACACTTGGTCCTTGGTATCCCAAGAATTCTGACTTCAATCTGTATGCATATACAGATAGTGATTATGGTGGTTGCAATATGACTATAAAGTCTACATCTGGAGGATGTCAGTTCCTTAGTGGAAGGGTTGTCTCCTAGCAATGCAAGAAACAATTCTGTGTCTCTGCATCAACTGCTGAAGCTACATACATTGCTGCTGCAAGCTACTGTGGTCAAGTGCTTTGGATTCAGAATCAGATGCTTGACTATGGTTTCAACTTCAAGGAGACTCCCATTCACATTGAAAACAACAGTGCTATCTCTATCACAGAGAATCCTATGCAGCACTCAAGGACAAAACACATAAACATCAGGTATCATTTAATTAGAGATAACTTTGAAAAGGGATTAATTAACCTAGTTAAGGTTAACACAAATGAACAATATGCTGATCTGTTAACAGAGATTTAAGTATCTTATATCAGCTATTGGGATGATTAACTTTGTGTAGCTTTTTCTTAAAACTAGTTCATTTTATTTCTTAAAATCTGTATGTCCTAAGTTGTCTAGTCTATCACCTTCATAAGCTCATGTTTTCTAAGGATAAAAACTTGTTAAAGAGTTTTTCTTAGATTTTTGACAAATTTTGATCCTTCAGAAGATATGATTTATCTTCAGAAGAAAATATACTTTCAAGACAAATAACTGTCTAAGTAAAATTTACCTTCGGAAGAAATTTCTGAAATATCTTCCGAAGCATAAACTCTCTTAGGCACTTATATGTTACTAAGGACCATTTTTCTTCTGAAGGATATAACTCTCGGAAGCTTTGTTTTATGGAACAAAGCATCCAAGTTTAAAATTCTCTTCCAAAGCAAATTTGTGAAAAATCCTTAAGAAATTCTTTCGTAGTCATTTTGGCTTCGGAAGCTTTTTCATTAAAACTTCCGAAGACAATTTACCTTCGGAAGATTTTCGAATTCCAAGAAAACAACTTTTGAGCAAAAAGCAAACTACTTTTTCAGAGGTGGGACCGCCATCCAGATTTCAAAGTTTATCCTCTTTCATTAACTTTGTCTCAAATCCTTTTCACACATAAACCCTGTCAGTTTCCCCCTCTTTTTATCATCTTCATCTTCTCTCCAAACCTAAATTCTACCATTTCTCTCTGAAACCGCCTTCGTTCATCCTTCCTTCACATCTAAGCTTACTCAAAATGGCCAACCTTGATAGACGAAATGACCCAGATTTTTCTATGCAGTTACACAGGCAACACAATCAGGTTGCACTGTTAAACTCTGAGAAATATCCCTGTTCTCAGAGGTATGCCAATTCTTGGCTTTGTCAAACTACTTCACCTCCCTTACCATTGATCCTCCTCTCTATGGGGATCATTTGCTTGAGTTCTGGAAGACCTGCCAAGAGGTCATTTTGGATGGGGAGAAGGCACTGTCTGCCACAGTGCAGGGGAGAACAGGCTTCATCATTCCGGCCATCATCAACACTCATCTTCTGCTGGATGATAAAGAAGGTGAGGTGTTCTTCCCCAAGGAAGCTATCAATCATTCTTTTGAGCAGATGGGCTATGAAGAGATTTCTCTATAAAGACCTTCAGGAAAGGGAAGGTCTCATCTAAGTGGAAGTACTTACTTCATGTGGTCATCCATAGCTTGTCTAACAAGCATGGAGGATGGGACCAGATTCCTGAAGATCTCTCCTTCATTGTACATGGAATGGTTCAGGGAGTCAAGTTCAGGTATTCTCAATTTGTCTATACAAATTTAATAGCAAACTTAGACTCCTTAGAGTATTACATGTTTCCTAGATATGTTCAATACATTCTTAACTTTCAACTGGGCTCACAGTTGAGGGAAAAAGGTAATATTCTTAAATTGGGACAGATGAAGCCCGACATCTTTAAAATCTTGAAGAAGCCAACTGTTGGCTCTCAGGGGTAGAAACAGCCCTTGTCCCAAAAATGTTAGAGCTCATTGCTCAAGGTGACAACCTAGCAACACAAGCTAGTGTTGAACCCACACCTTCTACATCCCAACCACCAAAACAGCCACAAATCACCCTCACCTACAAAAGAAAACACAAACGAACCCCTGCACAAGCTATTGAGTCTGTGCAGGCCCCCATATACTCACCTACACAGGAGGAAGTAGACACTGGAGCTCCCACTTCCCCTGAGGAGCAAACCACTCCCATCACTTCGAGAATCAATGCTCAGGTTCCTCATGCTCAGCCTGATGAGCTCACAAGCCCAACAGCCTTAAGCCTTCACTCTGAGTCTCAACACTCAAGTGAACAACCTTCAGGGGACAGCTACCATCCCCAGCCTTTAGATTTAAACCAACCAATTTCCAACCTTGACTTTTATACTGATGAGGACTTGATGCCAGTGAGTACCATGAGTCTTCCTACTACACCATTCCTCAAAGGGAGATGAGTGCTCCTGAGTCATCTAGGTTTAGCCCACATCAGTCACCTATCACTGAGGTGGATACTTCTGAACATGTTCAGGATATCCATATGGAAGAGGCTCTTACTTCAGCAAGTTTTTTACATCATTCAGACCTCAACCATGGGAACTCAGCCCATTGACACTTCAACTCAAGTTGTCACTGAGCAGAGGAAATCCAACAGCCAAAAACACTATGCTGGTGATGAGGAAGAGGACCTTGGTCCCATTCTCTCATCCCCCAGTGATTCTTCTGATGAAGATGAGGGGAATCTAAGACTAAAGATGCAAAAACTATCAAAAACATGCACCTATTTAGTCTCCAAGGTTAGTCATCTTGAATCTCAAGTGACTACCTTGCAACACAGGGTCAATGATCAGCAACTTCAGATATCTCATCTCAACGAACAACTAGCTAGGAGACCCATAAAAGAAACTCAACTAGGAACACAAGAACATGTGGATGTAATTGACCTAACTCCTAGCTCCCCTGTGCAAGAGGGTGATGCTACCAAAAAGGAGGAGGAAGTCATTAAAATCACAGAACCTGGGAGTTCCTCAGGGAGTATGGACATTGAGGACTCACCATCCTCACTTAATGCATACTCAGCAACTTTCTCAAGTTCATATTGATGTGGACAGCATAGACTCAGTCATTAGGAGTCTATTTGAGAAAGGCATCCCAAGAGCAGTATCATCTCCACCAACTCTAAGTCACTTTTTTGGGTGGAGGTATGATACTGCTAGAAGAACTCTTATTCTTCAAAGAGTTCAGGATAGGAACACTGCAGAGCTCAGCCTTAGAGGAAGACATAGGCAATAAGGCAATACCATCGGTCAACTGGATGTTGAGGCTGACCCTGAGATTAGCTTCAAAGGGGAAACCTTGACTGAAGGCCGATGGTAGAACCTGAGAGCCCTGTCTCACCATTAACTGCTGTAGAGATTCAAACCCTTGATGAGATGCCTGATGGTGAAGGTGCATCTCAACCTCTCTCTGGCCAGATCTTTGAAGCTACACAAAGCAATAAAGCTCAAAGCTCTCTCCACCCTGAGTCACAAAGGTCTGTGAGTGACAAAGGGAAAAGGAAATAAATTCTGTGGAGATTGAGAAGGAGGGGGAGAGAGAGGAAAATGAGGCTAAGGGGAGAAAGTTCCTTTACTGAGTCTGCAAGGCTCGTGGAAAGTGCTATCAGGGCTGCCCCAGACCAAATACTCAGGATGATGAGTTAAGGGCAGTTAGGATAAACTACTTGTAGACTAAGAACTATGATATTGATAATATCATTTCTCTCCCCTTAGATGAGTTGAATGAACTGGCTGACATGGAACTATCAAAAGAGAGAAAGGAAGAAGAGGATGCAGAGCTTCTTCTGAAAATCAAAGAAAAAAGAAGAAGTAAGAGGCTCTATAAGCATATGACTACTCTCTCACCAGTTCAAGAAACTCATGAACAAGAGGATGTGGTACCATAAGAACCTCAGGTAGACAAAGAAAAGGATAGGATTAATATGATCAACTACCTGAGTGCTACAGGCCTCTATCAAGCTGATACACTTCTTCCCTTACCCTTTGACTACATTAAGTTTGAGTACCTCAAACAACTTGAACTTGATGTAGCCAAAGAAAGAAAGATCACCAAAAGGAAGTTAAAGGAAGAAGCTGTAAAATCAAGAGCCATCATCCATAAGAATTTGAAAAGTCTGCTGACAGGCAGAAGATGATGAGCTTCTTGAAGTTGTATGGATTCTCCAGAAGGAGACTTGGTCCCATGTCTCTATCTACCATGGATGAGCACATCAGGGTGATCAAGCAGAAGATCAAAAGAGGTGAACTTGTTGACTTACACTCCCCACCAAGTTAGGTCCCTCAGGAAGTAGAGGTTAAGGTTGAAACACCTAAGACAACACAATCTGAACCTCCTACTGAACCTCAGCAAACTTCCACTTCTGATCCACATTAGGGATCTATCCCCTCTCAATCTGAACCTGTGATAGAGGAAGACCTAACTGAGAAAGACAAAGAAGATAAATCAGGTGCTACAGGCCAGTCTTCTCAGTTAAAGAGTTCAAAGAGGAGGAAAAGGATGGATCTATACAAAAGTCAAGAAGAAAAAGAAGGAAACATCCACCTCAAAACCTCAGGATGAGTCAGAACATCCTGAGGATGTGCAACAAGAGGATGCCCAACCAACTCCAATTCAAGCAGCTCCTTTGGCATCAGGAATACCCATCTTATCTTGGAAATACACCACAAATCCAGAAAGATGGCATGTCATAAGAGATCAAGGTATTGAACATGTCTACACGTGGCAGGATATGTTCAATCTACCTCTGCAGGATCTCTTTGACATGCGAAGATATTATGAGAGTCTGAGTGATCCTGACCATCTCATGAAGAAAGGGATGGTCATCATCATAATGAGGACTATTAATATCTAGAGTCTTAAAGTGTTTTGGTAGCATCAGCCTAGGGGGAGTTTGTAAGGTTATTAGTAAGGATGATGCAATCGAAACACTCAAAGTCTCTCCTGCATGCATGCACATGTATACTGAAGTGGAATGCTTTGGAAGTTTCACACTGCCTTGGAAATTATTCTAAGTGTGAAATCTTCCGAAGCCAAAAGATGAAGTCTTCCGATGCTTCAAGGACAAAGTCTTCCGAAGCCAACCATTGAAGACAGATTTCTTCGAAGGCTTTTATATTACATGCTTTATCTGATGTACTTTTTACCTAAAGCTGAACCACTTTCCGCTACCACTCTGATAAGTCACCAACCTTTCATGAGTTGGTGAAAAGGTCCATGCTTTGGTAAACTGTACATTGAGGTCTTGAGTCTGTAACTTTCCAATTTATATACTTTATCCTTTTTGTAATATATTAGGATGTGAGCTATGGCATTTCATAGTCACTAGTCAAAAGGCAATCTGCTTTTGACTCTACATGGATTTTGTTGTCTAGTTAATGTATCCAGCTGGCCTTCAAAGTATGGCTGGCTGTAGGTTATAGTATAAGTATTTTCTGGTCCTTGTAACTTAGTAAGTTTTGAGTAGAACTTTGTGAACCATTTTGTAAGGAACTAGAAGATCAATATACATTAACCTTAAAAACCAACTGATTGTGTGTTGTTCTAGTTTCTGTCTCATTTACATCTTGTGTTTCTTAGTTCTCTAAACTCATTCTTACCAGTTCCCCATTTGAATTGTTATGCGTTATCATACACTCTCCTCTTTGTGTTGTTGTGTTGTACAAGTGCATAAGCCCTTCACCCGGTCCTGCAGAAGGTGACCACTCCAAGATTGAAAGTAATTAAAGGGACTCAAAAGTCTAAACCAATCTGAGATGGTTCTTGTCACACCCCGCTAAAAGCTGAAACACGAGGATGTAACGGACGGGATCGTCATAACACATTGTAATCAATAGGGACGCAATATATGTATAAAAAGAATAACATGTCATGACGACACCCGACACAAGGGAGATTTGTGTCGTGTTTAGTCAATATCCACAACAACATAGCCAAAAGTATTAATATTGTAAGAGAATTCCCACAACCTGGGAACAAGTATCCAAATGTAAGATAATGGGAAATTAGAACAACAATGTCAAAGTAATGTTATAGTCTCAAAAATGCATCCTAGGGTCTCCACTAAGGCCGCACTCCTAGAATCTTCAGTTATTGGTATCACCTGAAAAGATATGCTCAAAATGGTCAACATAACTGTTGGTGAGTTCGCAGGTTTAATAGTAAATAAAATTGGTGTTGTATAATAGTTTTGCAGAATATCGTGAATACAGTTATAAGTAAGCAAAATCAAATGACAACATGAGCATCACAACTAAACCTACGACGTACACTAAGATATTGTCAGAATATATTCACCCTAGGGCCCGTTCCTGGCCGTCATTGGTAATTAACTAGTATACCGATAAACAAGGGTGGGGGTGTCAACCCAATAGTACTATCAATACCTATCCGTCGGTTCCAACATCGGAATTAAATAGTTGGAATCAAGTACCACGTAGCAAACTCGTGCATGTATCAGATAAAGACTTACAAAACAGTAACATGATAATCCTAAGAATATGAGTTGTACAACATGAAAAGGGTGAGCATACTTTCCCCAAGTTTGTAAATAATTGAAGTAATAAATTAAAATAAAAAGGGGTCACGAAACTCACTTGATTGATGGTAGAAATAGATGAACAAAGGTTCCAGAGGATGAAAGTAACAATCGATCAAACACCTATTATTATTTATTGTTAGTATTAAAGATAGGCTCAAAGAGAATAGATGCGTTCGGTCAGTTCGGGTCGGATCGGTCACACGACACACACACACACAAGCAGACATAAGTATAAGGTCTATATAGAATCATGCCATAGGAATCGTCACCATTGATACTGATATCAGTGTTAAGAATTTCATTGTAACTAAATGGGCGTACTCAGTATGACCAGATGGTCATGTCGATAAAAGCAATAAGGATATTAGTAATTAGCAATGTTAGTCTTGGTAATCGTAATAATGATAATATTGATTATATTTGTGATTGATATTAGTAATAATCATGATGATAATATTAATAATGTCATTAACAATGGTAACGGTACCAATGTTACTTTAACATCACACGACCTACACATACTGTACACAAGAATGCATTCACACACAAACAACCTTCAGTCGCATGATTCAACCTTCATTCGTACGAATCAACCTTTATTCATATGAATCAACCTTCATTCGTACGAATCGCATTCGGTCGTACAACACCGCACTCATTCGCACCCACATATCCAGTCGCACGCACACATTCGCACGGCACAGCATTCATACGCACACACCCTCATTCGCACGACACAAAATTCATTCGGACCCACACTCATTCACATGATACACACTCATTCACACGATACACACTCATTCGCACACCTACTTCCAATCGCACGTCATCATTCATTCGCACGCACATACTCAATCGCACGACTCGGCATTCCTTCGTACACAACCATAGTCATTCGTACACGAATATCAACCATTCGCACATGAATGACCTTCATTCGTGTGATACACAACTCATTCGTGTGAAACAGCTGATTCATACAGCTCACATTCAGTCGCACAAGGGCAAGCATACAGATGCATACACACAACACAGGGGTGTCAGAGTGCGCACAGCAGCCTTCGGCTGCTGTGACCACTTGATTTGCACCACAACACATACAAAAATCGTTTCCCAACGTATTTAGGCAATTGATGCCCACAACGACCCTCGACAACACTCGCACACTCGAAAAAACACCCAAAACACCTAAAACCGATGCAAAAAGGACGAAATAAGATGAAATAGGAGACGATGGTGGTCGTCTATGTAACACCCAGAAATTTCAATTTGAAGTGCCATGCGACTGGAGCGTCCAATCGTACGACTGAGGGACGACTGGAGCTCCATACGCATGATAGTCGCACGATTGGAAAGTCCAATCGCATGGAGCTCATGCAGCTGAAGGTTCAGTCGCATAGAAGCTCGGGCGACTGAACTGTAGTATTTAAGGGAGAGGGCAGCCCTTACCCTCTCCCACACTTGCGAAACCAGGGAAAGAAGTGAAAAAGGAACAAAGGAGAAGAAAGCTTGGTTCAAGCGGGTTCAAGGGTGCAAAATCATCGTGTAGCGAATTGAAACGAAGCTCTAACCGAGGAGACTGCTAAGGTGAATTATAGGATCCCTCTTTTACACGTTTTGGAAGGATTTTAGGGCTGGAACACATCTGAAAACTATATTTTTGGGTTTTGGGTGTTTAACCCGTGTATGTATGAATGTGTATGTGTATAGTGTGTTTAGAGTGCGATTTTGGACGTGTATGTTCTTGAATATTGTCATAGTATGATTCCCTAAGGTTTAGGAGGGTTAACTTGGGCTTAAAACGGGTTTGGAAGGATTTGGAGGTCGTGAGTTGCGACTGCAGTTCGGGATGAACTGCAATCGCTGCCCAGCTAGGGCTAGGCGACTGGGGGGCCAACCGCACGACTGAAGGACGATTGAAACTCAACCACATGACTGAGGCTCAGTCGTACAACTGGGGACTTAGTCGTACGACAGGTCATGCGACTGGGAGTTCAGTCGCATAGGTCCATTCGCATGGTTGTTCAGTCGCACGATTGAGGGTTCAGTCACATAGAAGCCCATACGTATAGTGTTCAGCTGCATGACAGGGAGTCCATTCGTACGATTCGGTGTTCATCCGCATGGATGCTCATCCACATTGGTCCAATCATACAGTGTTCAGTCGCATGGAGGCTATTCGACTGAAGGGTGCCCAATCGCCCAAGTAGGGCTGTTGTGTACGAGGAGAGACAGTGCAATTACTGGCCTTCGGGAAAAGAGCAAGTGTAGGTAATGATGTGACAGTTCCCATAGGTACATGTGTGAGAACTATCGAGGCTTAGAAGTTACGTGGGGCATGATGATGATATTAATTGCGTGTATATGCATGATGTATGTATGTTAAGTATGATGTAGCCCTGTATGATGGTAATGACTGATGACTGGTAAATGGCGATGTTCCTAGTGTTGATGTATGTTTATCTTTTCCATGACTTACGTGTTATGATTAGTGAATGAAATGAAAAGTATTATGTAACGTAAAGTGAAAGATAATAAAAGTGGAACATGATGAAAGAATGCATGCATTAACGTATGAATGAACGAACGTAAAGCTAGTGAGCGTATGTATGAGATGAGCGACTCTGTGTCGCAACAAACTCAAAATAGGTCCTTATTGCGTACTCCGGTACTGTGTCAGTCTTCGGACATGAGTCGAGGGTTTGTATAACAGGCCCCGGCACAGTATCAGTCTTTGGACATGAGTCGGGGGTATGTCATGGGACGAGATAGTGAGGTGACCAACTTTGTGTTGTAACAACCTCGGATGGAGTTTAATCCAGGTGATTGACTCAACGGGATCTTTGTTGCGTATCCTGATGCTGTGTCAGTCTTCGGACATGAGTCGGGGTTTGTGAGCAGGCCCCGGCACAGTATCAGCTTTCGAGCATGAGTCGGGGATATTGCATGAGACAGGATCTAGTTGGATGAGTAGAGGATCGCATGCTCCGGTACTGTGTCAGTCTTCGGACATGAGTCGGGGGTTTGTGTACAGGCCTCGGCACAGTATCAGTCTTCGGACATGAGACGGGAGTAGTGCGAGAGAGTGAGATGAGACAAATGAGGAACGGATCGCATGCTCCGGTACTGTGTCAGTCTTCGGACATGAGTCGGGGGTTTGTGAGCAGGCCCCGGCACAGTATCAGTCTTCGGACATGAGTCGGGAGTATCGCGTGAGTTGATGAATGAGAGAGAGATAATTGTGAAAGAAAGAAAGTATGAAATGAACGAAAGATAGTGAACGTAATGAAAGCTAAAGAACGAACGAATGAAAATAATGAACGGGAGGAACATAGTGATAACGTATGGAACGGGATCCTTGTCACTCGACCTCAGTAATCATGGCTGTGTGCCATGAAGAGGGTACAGTGTGACCGGATCCAGATGGAAGTAAAAGACAGAGAATGAATGGAAGTTAAAGATAAAGAATGAATGAGAAAAGAAGATAATAATGAGGTTATCTATGTGTATGTACGTATGATGCGTGATGGCATGTATGTAAGAACGATTTTAAAGAAAGAAAGTATGTTTTATTATAAAACTAGAACTCACTCAGCAACGCTGACTTTGATGTGTTTCCAGTTGGTAGGTATGTTGCTGAGGATGGCATGGGGCGGCTACTCAGCTCTAGAGGCTGGGATCCATATTTCGACATTTCAATGTATTTTGTGATGAAAACGAATATTATAATGTTATGAAATGATATGTTTTTAGTTATAAATAAAAGTTTTAAATTCCGCTGCAAGATAAAGGTATGTTTTAAAATGTTTATGTGCGATGAATGACCAGCTGTGAGGTGCCGGGAACGGGGCCATACAGTCTACCTGTGAAATGTCGAAAGGGAATGACTGGCGGCAACGATTGCCGAAGAAACGGAGAAGAATGATCGGAGAACAGGGGGAGGGGACCGGCGATGATAGGGCTTAGGATAGGGAAATAGTGGCTGAACATGGGTATTTATACCCATATCAGGATTATGAAAATGATATTTTTAGTCCCTGAACTTCCGAGGCAATTAATTCTTTGAGTTTGATTAATTACAATTGGGACCCCGAACTTTGTTAGTTATATTAATAATAGTATATTATGATATAGTTTTACAATATTATTGGTAATAATAATGATAATAATAACATAACTAACAATAATACTAATAATAGCTTTAATAATAATAATAATAACAATAATATAATAATGATAATAATAATTGTAGTAATAATAATAATTTACGACTTTAATAATTAAAATAATAATAATAATAGTAATCATAATAATAAAAATAATAATAATAATGGTAATAATAATATTGTTAGTAATATTAATGATAAAATAACTTTTACATGCTAATATTTTCATAAATACTTAAGGAAAGAGGGAATATATTGGTAGAATTTTATTAGGTTTTTAATATTTAACTATTTGTGCTCACTTAAACAACACACATAAACAATGAAGAAAAAGGTTTAAGGAAATACCACGTTAATTGACGGACCTTTCGGTGACGGATGTCACAATATCCCCAGTTAAGAGAATTTCGTCCTGAAATTCAGCTGGATTTAGGTCCAGGAGTATTATCATGAACAGATGCGGGTATTTGAGTTTTATCTAATCTTCCCATTCCATATAAACTCTGGCCCTCATTTAGAGTTCCATCTCATGTGGAAAATCGGTATCTTACTACGCCTCAATCGTTTGACCTTCTATCCATAATTTTTATGGGTCTTCAACAAAATGAATCTTTTCATCAATCTTGATTTCCTCAATTGGTACATGAAGGGATTCATCAGTCAAACACTTCTTGAGGTTCAATACGTTGAACGTATCGTGTAGACCATTGAGTTCTGGTGGTAACCTTAATTGGTATGCCACTAAACCAATTCTTTCTATGATTTCGAATGGTCGTACATATCTTGGAGCTAACTTCCCTTTCTTTCCAAACCGTACAATCCCTTTCTAAGGAGAGACTTTAAGTAAAACACGATCTCCCACGTTAAATTCCAGAGGTTTACGATGGTTGTCAGCGTAGCTTTTTGACGATCTCCGGCTGCATTTAGTCTGTCTTTGATCTGAAAAATCTTGTTGGTTGTTTCCTGATTGGTTTTCGGGCCTGTTAACTAACTCTCACCTACCTATGCCCAACAAATTGGAGACCTGCATTTCCTTCCATAAAGGGCTTCAAACAGAGCACACCCAATGCTCGTATGGTAGCTGTTGTTGTAAGAGAACTCAATCAACGGTAGATAGGTGTCCCAACTACCACCAAAGTCGATTACACAAGCCCTAAGCATGTCTTACAATGTTTGTATCATTCGTTCACTTTGACCATCTGTTTGTGGGTGATAGGCGGTACTCAAATCTAATCGAGTGCCCATCGCATTCTGTAGCATCTGCCAAAAGCACGATGTAAATCGGCTATCACGGTCGGATATGATCGACACTGGCACTCCATGCCTTGTCACAACCACATTTACATACAATCTCACCAACTTATCCATTTTGTAATCCTCTCGGATCGGCAAGAAATGGGCCGATTTCATCATACGGTCCACTATAACCCATATCGAGTCATGCCCGCTACTCATTTTAGGAAGTTTGGTAATAAATTCATAGCTATGTTTTCCCATTTCCATTGGGAATTTCCGGTTGCTGTAATAAGCCTAATGGTTTCTGATGTTCAGCTTTAACTTTCGAGCACGTCAAGCATCTTCCTACATACATAGCAATGTCTTTCTTCATGTCTGGCCACCAATACAGATTTTTAAGATCATGGTACATCTTGTCTGCACCAGGGTGAATAAAATACCTTGACTTATGCGCTTCATCCATAACCAAGGTACGTACATCTCCCAATTTGGGTACCCATATACGATCCATAAAATATCGTATGCCATCTTCCTTGTAACTCATTTGCTTATCCAATCCTCGAAATTCTTCTCCATAACATTTTCTTCTTTTAGCGCTTCACCTTGTGCAGTCAGGATCTGAGCTTTCAGGCTCGTTTGAATAGTCAATCCTAACGCTCGAGCACGTAGCGGTTTCACGCGTTCCTTGCGGTTAAGGCATCACCCACCACGTTTTCCTTTCCCGGATGATACGGATTTCATTGTCGTAGTCACTAAGGAGTTCCACCCATCGTCGTTAGCGCATATTAAGTTCCTTTTGATCCTGGATATGATGGAGGCTCTTATGATCCATGTAGATAATGCACTTAGTTCCATACAGGTAATGCCTCCATATCTTAAGTGCAAATACCACAGCGCCCAACTCCAGGTCATGAGTCATACAGTTCTTTTCATGCACCTTAAGTTGTCGCGAGGCGTAGGCAATCACCTTATCCTTCTGTATTAGCACACATCCCAGTCCTTGATGTGAGGCATCACGGTACACCATAAAATCATTAGATCCGTCTGGAAGGGACAATATCAGCGTATTGCACCACTTTTCTTTCAATGTTCGGAAGGCCTCTTCTGGGTGCACGTCCCCAATCAAATTTCTTGTCTTTCTGAGTCAGCAGAGTCAACGGTTGAGCGATTTTTGAGAAATTTGCGATGAAGCAACGATAGTATCTAGCCAACCCTAAGAATTGCCGTATTTCCAAAGGCGTATGAGGTGCTTCCCATTTCTTTACTGCTTTGACCTTTCCAGGATCTACATGAATTCCATTCTTATTCACCACGTGTCCCAGAAATTTCACTTCCCGCAGCCAAAACTCACACTTTGAGAACTTGGTTAAAAGTTTTTCTTCTTGCAATAGCTCTAGTATTGCCTGAAGGTGTTCTTCATGGTCCTCTTTCGATCAGGAGTAAGTAAGTATATCATCTATGAATACGATTACGAACTTATCCAAATAAGGTTTACACACCCGGTTCATCAGGTCATTGAACACAGCTGGAGCGTTAGTCAGTCTGAACGGCATGACTAAGAACTCATAGTGCCCATAGCGAGTTCTAAATTCTGTTTTCAGTATGTCATCCTTGAAACCTTTTAGCGGATGGTATCCCGAACGACGGTCAATCTTGGAGAATTCTGGAAGAGGATATCGATTTTTCACGATCAGCTTATTCAGCTCGCGGTAATCGATGCACATGCGAAACGATCCATCTTGCTTTTTGAAGAATAATATCGGTGCTCCCATGGGAGTGACTTGGCCAGATAAAACCCTTTCCAGTAGTTCCTGCAATTGGCTAGATCGCTCTTGCATTTCTGATGGTGCTAACCGATATGGCGTCTTTGCTACCGGTGTAGCTCCGGGAACCAAGTCTATGCGAAATTCCACTTGTCGAGGAGGAGGCAAGCCAGACAAGTCGTCAGGGAATACATCCAGGTAGTCCCGTACTACTGGAATGTCTACCAACTTCCTCTCCTCTTCCTTCTTTTCCACCACGTGGGCTAGAAACGCGTAGCATTGCTTTTGTAAACATCGGCTCGTCTTCATGCAGAAGATTAGCTTTAAGTTTCTCCCTGATCGTTCTCCCTGAATCTTGAGCACCTCCCCATCTGGCATGGGGATTCGCACTACTATTTCCCAACAAACAATGTCGGCTTCAGGTTTTGATAACCAATCCATTCCCACGATTACATCAAAACTTCCTAACTCAAAAGGTATCAAATATATTTCAAAGGCATGGTTCTCCATATCATCAAGCACTTTCTAATAATCTCATCGGCCTGTACAACCCTACCGTTGGCCATTCTACGGAGTATCTAGTTTCTAGCCTACTAGGGTTCAAGTTGAGCAGATGAGCAAATTATGAAGATATAAAGCTATTGTCTGCTCCTGTATCAAACAATATGGATGCGAAATGATGATTGAGCAAGTGCGTACCCGTAACGACATTCGGATCCTGACAGGTGTCGTTTGCTCTGATGACCAACGCACGCCCTCGAGCAGCATTTCCTTGATTCACCGGGCCTTGATTACCGGCTATGGCCATCATCTGTTGTTGATTGTTCCCTTGCTGAACCGTGCCCGATTCAGTCAGGGGTACATGTTCCGGTAGTGATCAGGGCTTCCACACGCATAACAAACCCTAGCATTCCCTGCAGGGTTAACCGCATTAATCAGTACAACCAGATTCGGCGCCACTCTACAGTCTTTAGCTAGATGCCCCGGGCGTCTACAGTTTACACACACCCGGCACGACATTGCTAGGGGTGATGGAAGTTGCACCTATTGCACTTGGGGTGCGTCCTGACATATTCCTTCTTACCCTGAGCCTTTGCCATAAAATTCCCGATTGTCTTTGTCCATTTGTCAAATTTCCCGGTACTCGACCTGCTCGCTTCTCCAACATCCTTTCTCTTATCTGCTTTTTTTCCTAAAAGCCCGGTTCTCACCATCTCATCCGTTAAAGTACCAGCCTCCAGAATTGCACTCTGGATTGTAGGAGGAGCTGCTGCAGTTACCATTGCCCGGATTTAAGGCACGAGTCCGCAAATGTACCTTTCGATCCTCTTGGATTTCAGAGTTACCAGATGTGGAACCAGCCTTGCCCACTCGTGGAAACAATCAGTGTAAGCTGTGTGCCCAGCTCCTACCATAGCATGGTTCCAGAACTCATGCTCCAACTTCTGCATCTCATTGAGTGGACAGTACTCTTCGGCGATTAATCCCTTAAACTCATCCCAAGTCATTTGTATTGCCGATTCTCTTCGTCTTGCCTGAATCTGTGTGTTCCACCAAGTTAATGCCTTGCCCTATAGTGAACACGTGGCATTCTTAATCTTCTGACTGTCTAGGCATTCGCTTATATCAATGACTGCCTTCATATTCTCAAGCCACCTGGTTAGGGCTATCGCCCCACCTTTTCCATCGAATTCCTTTGGTTTACAAGCCATAAACTCCTTATAAGAACATCCCCATCTGACATTACCAACCCCAGTTCATTACCAACAGTACCACTATTCTTAGTTTCCTCCCCCGTTCTGTGGTTATCCTCATTCCCAACCTGATTCTCATTTCCTACTTTGTTACCAGCCTCACCTTGACCTCTTTCTCCATTATCCCCATTGTCATTTTCGTCATCCCCATAGGGGTTGTGATTCAGAAGAGTGTCGCTCACTTGGGCCACTATAGTTGGAATCAGTGCGGCAAGCTGCTGAGCGATCATGGTAGCTATATCGGGGTTTCCAGTTCCCTGATGGTAACCAGCGGGGCCACCACCTGTTCCTAGTGCCCTACCTCTACCTCTTCCTCTGCCTCTACCCTTGGGGCCTCACCTTCACGACTAGTACTGCGGGTGATTCTTCGAGGCGGCATTTTCTAATCATAAAAGTTGTAAACACGTAAGCTTTAATCACTTCAAGATACATTATAATACCATTCATCAAGATCCAACATTCTAAGTCAACATCATAATATTGACACCATTCATCATATATTGATCGTGTAAGTCCTCATGCCCATGAATTAATAGTATCCCAACAATAGTCCATCATAACAAACAAAATCCCAAGCATATAATCTCAATTAGTCTAACAAAGGTTGTCTATCTCTACTTCTTTCGAGATCTCAGACATAACTTTCTCAGGGTCGGATTCAATGTCCGAGATCAAACGCATCGCGTGATCTTTGGAGATCTCTTCAAGTTCGGTACCTGAATCTAATTAAACAACGCGACGCTCATGGGAAAGGAAGATCCAGCAAAAGACATCCTGTAAGGAGAGAGTATAAGTACTTTCCTCAGGGCGAATAAATTACAAGACAAAGAGATAAAAGAACGTGAATAGAAGGAACATACGTGTGATATCAGATGCATGCAAACCCTAGCATGCATTGTACATGAAGGTTCCTAGGTTATAGTCTAGGTCAAGTGATTTGCCTAATTCTCTATAACCGATGGCTCTGATACCAGTCTGTCACACCTACGCTAAAAATGGAAACACGAGGATGTAACGGACGGGATCGTCATAACACATTGTAATCAATAGAGATGCAATATATGTATGGACGGAGTACTAACTGATTCAACGTGAAACCAGATCAAATAGTGCAGAATCCTATTTGATGGCGATCCAATCAGGGAGAACGTTAATCCGATCAAAACCAACAATGAGAACACGTTAAGAATTGATTAGAATCGATCAGAAACGTTCTATGAAGTTGGAAGGGACTCTTTGGATGAACAGGAATGGCTAGGGTTAATAATTCTCGAAGTGTTTTGTTTTTCCACGAATTAAGTTGTATTTATAGGTTACAGCTCTCATTCGTACAACTGAGTCATGCGTATGGCTCAGTCGTGCAATTGAGTCGTACGATTGATTCATTTGTACGACTGAGTCAGTGTTATGACTCAATCGTGTGATTAAGTCAATCACCTGGTTCAGTCGTGCGACTGGCCCATTCGCATGGTCCAGTCGTGCGACTGAATCATGAGACTTAGTTAAACATATTCCTAAACCTTTAATGATACAAAACTATGTCTAACAACTGTAAACCTATATAACATGTTCATATAAGCGTGTAGCAATAAATCATATTAATAGATATAACATTCAACAACCAATACACATTCAAAGAAGAGTTCTTCATTTCATATATCAAAACATTACATAAATGTTACAAATGAAAGTCAATTACATTTGAGCTCACTAGAACTAGAACTAGGGACATATGTACTAACAAACTCCCCCTTGGACCTAGTTCCATCTAATCTTTGACTTCCTTTTTAAACTCTTCAAACCTCTTAGCTCGTTCTTCTTTAGATACCCCAGCATGGACATTATGTGCAAAGCATAAACGTATGACATGTTAGAACTAAAGTTCTTGCACTATATCCTGCGTATCAAAAAATAATGGCCACTTGTACAATATGTAGACATCAGAAGCGGACAAGTTTGTTAGCCACATTGGATCAAATATCCTTATTGTCTCTACCATCCCCTCCCTATCCAAAACTATGACGGCCTCTCCAGTGCGCCAGTCATAATACCACCATTTGAAATGGGGTGCAAAATCTTGTGGCATCTCCCTCAATGGAATACGTGACATTGTATGCGGAGGGTGCCATTTCAAGACAATATTTGGTCTTCCAGTAATGGGGTTTACCTTAGATCTTCTGATGTACCTCGTAGCCTGTTGAGGTTTGAAGTTTACACATCTGGTAAGATACTCTCGTTTCAACGCAGCCTCAAACCAGCCTGACATTTTCTTCGTGTCAGTATACAGCAGCTTCAATCGTGCCAGCTGGTTGAGCTCAAAACCAAGGAGAGTCTTTAGATCATGTGGGAATCTAAATTACTTGATTCCCATCTCCCTCTTTACTACGTAAACGTTAAGATCCTCAAAATAAGCCCATGATATAATCTTCCCTGACACCTTCAGATGCTTCTTCACTTTGTAGATCTTGGTGTAGGTACTTTGCTTAGCTGCCACGCGCTGGGCTCGGATCTTTGAGAAACAAGCTACCCATTCAGCCTTTCTGATATCTACATCGGCGTCCGAGGCTGGGGCTTGGCTTGTAGATGCTTCTGGTTCCTTTTCCTTCTAACTCAGCTTCTCCAAAGTATCGCTGCCTAGAGTACTACCCAGATCGGGAAACACATTTCCCTCTAGGTCAGTATACTCTGGATAATGCTGAGCGGTGACGTCCTCTATCTCTATCTCGTCTATATCGTTCAGCTCCTCATCACTATCCATATCGAAGGTAGGAGCATCCTTCACTATCTTATCTGGATTTAGCTGGAACATTTCAGCAAGTTGCTCATCAGTGAGGTTGTGAATTATTTCTCCTTCTTCAGGTGTATAACTCACTGACCTCCTGACGATCCCTTGCAGATCAAGTATCATAGTCACTTGAGACTTGATCTACTGTAAGGGAGCAACATCATACTCATCTTGCTAAAATGTTGGATCTGCTTGATTTAAACATGTAACACAGCAATAGTTAGTATGTAATCAAGATAATCAAACACTGAATAATAAATATATACATTAATTTCATAACATCAATTGATGATTTCAAGTACAAAAGCTGAACAAAATATAACATCTAATGGTGAGGTAGGCTGGGCAGACGATGATGCTCCTTGGTCTTGTTCTTCTTTTTCCTTTGCTCTTGACCAGGAGCAGAGGCAGATGCAGCTGCATCTCCTTCATCATCATCATCATCATCCTGCCTACCTCTTTCTTCACCATTACCCTCATCCTCATCATCACTATTATCCTTTTCATCATCATCCTCATCATCATCACCATCATCGTCTTCTTCCCCGATCTTCAGAGGCTCATCTTGTGATCCTTTAAGCTTGAGCATGATCTCCTTATTAGAAGTTTCCAACACCTCCAATCTGTTAACCGATTCCTCTTTGTGCCATTGGAGTTGGACGATCTGCTCAGTCTGCTGAGAAATCTGCTAAGCTTAAGAAGCATTATGCTCCTCCAGCTGACGTAACTTAGTAGACTTCTCCTCATCCGCTGCTAACAGCTTCAGCACCATCCTGTTTAATACTACCAGCTGTTCCTCCACTCCAATAGGAGGCAGGGATGATCCGGTGGGGAATGTGGAACTGTCCAGCTTGGTGGCTGGCGGTGGTAGCAGTGGCTGAGGTGAATATGGGTGGTGGAGTATGAATGTGTGGAGTGGTATGAAGGGTGGCTGTGGTAGGTGGTGTAGTGGTGGTAGGTGGTGTGGTGGTGGTAGGTGGTGTGGTGGTGGTAGGTGGTGTAGTGGTGGAAGTGGTGGTGGAGGTAGTAATCAAAGTGATCATCCGTCTCTTTGGCTTCAGCCCATGGGGCTGTGCCATCCTCTTCCTCCGAGTCCCCCTGGACTCGGAGGCTTCCCCTAGGCTACTGGGCTGGTCTGGGGAGTATGATGGATCTGAAATAGCCTCCCCAGACCCGCCCGGACGTCCACAAATTGTCCTAAGCCCCCTCTCGGTGGCAACCACCCAGCTGCCCACCGTCCTGGTCAGTGGCTCCTCATCAGACTCCTCCTCCTCATCAGGCTGAAAGTCCTGATGGAACCCAGCTGTCTCTAGATCACCTTGTGGAGATGGTGGAGATGTAATATCAGTAGCAGTAATCTGAGTATCCGACGGACCTGTATCTCCACCATCACCACTATCACAATCATCAAAGTCATCATCAGGAATAACTATCGGCTCTGAATCTGAATCACTATCGTCGTGGCGCCACTTCCTCTTTGTTGGCGCCACATACTCTTCACGGGCCAGATGCCCAAATAATCTCCTCACTGGGGGCTTCACCTACTTCCCCCGGTACACCCTCATTAGTCCCAGAGTAGTGTCATCCATGACCTCCAGGACCACAGCATCCTCTTTCTCCTTAGGCAGCGAGGGGAGCTTTTGATCTATGATCATTTGTATAAACCGTGGATATATACAGAAGCTTTCCTTCCCCTTCGTCTTGATGTTCTCCATCAGATAGGTGAAGATCATCCTAGAGAAGCTGAATGGATGATTCAGCACCAATGTTGCGTACGCGTTCTGCATCTGGTCGGAGAGCTCATCGAATCCACCCTTCCTGGATGCGATGCATCTCAGTAGTACATGGGCTAAGTATTTGAACTGGGGCACAAGTTGCTCTTGTTGAGCATACTTGCGTTAATGTCCCCAGAATACTTAGCCCTCATAAAGCAACCTCGTACAGTGAGGGAATGTAATCGGGTGGGGCAGCCAAAATCATCCCCTAACTCCAGCACTGTCCTGATATCCTCCTCTATAATCTCGATGGCCTGCCAATAGATAGAACTCCGGATAGTATGGGGCTCAGTAGACCTATCAACTACAGCGCTTTCCCAGAAAGCCTGCTATACTGATCTGTAAGGAGTGCATGGCTCAGAGATTGCTCGGAAAATCCTCGAACGACGAAGGAATGTGATAATGCCAGCAAAATCCGCAGCGTTGTGGGAAGAGAGATCGAGATGAGCACATATGTTGTGCTTAGTGCTCATCGTCCACTGACTCGCCATCTGTGACACAAAGTAAATAAACATTAGTACGTGTCAAAGAATACCAGACTTGTTTCATGAACTTGAAAGTTATGTTCAGTCGTGCGACTGAGCTGAGCGACTGAGATCTAGTCAGGCGACTGAGCTGAGCGACTGAGATCTAGTCGTGCGATTGAGCTCATACGTACGACTGAGTCATGCGACTGGACTTAGTCGTATGTTCTCACATGCGTTTATCTCAGTCGTGCGATTGAGCTCAGACGCATGGTTCAGTCGTGCGATTAAACCATTCGTCCATCTCAGTCGTGCGATTGAGCCATTCGCCTCGCTCAGTATTGCGATTGAAGTTCATCAGTGTGTCCAATCGCATGTCCGACAGTTTGTTCATTCAAATTCAATTATTGAGCAATACTTGATGTTAAACGTTGTGGATTAACTCATTTGGTTCGCATACGACCGACTAAAGCCCTAATAACTTTAATTTGATCAGAAAGCTTAGTTTTAGTGGTTTATATGTCTTATTTGTTTCAGTTAACTTTAGGTCAATTTTTTGATCTTTTAGACGTTGTAGTAACTGTTTATTTGTCCAGATATTGTCGCGTAGTACCTATAGAGTCTAAACAAACATCAGAAAGTGTCAAAAACAAGTCTAAGAAGATCAAATGAAATTTCGGCAGTATGAGTGTGTATCGTGCGTCTGAGAGGCGATTTGGGTGAATGAAGCGACTGAGACCGACTCCCCCTCTATTTATACTAGGGCAACTTTTAGTCGTGCGACTGAACCTAGTCGCATGATTGATTCGTGCCACTGGGTTTCAGTCGTACGACTCGCCCATTCGGTCATCTCCAATCGTACGATTGAGGTTCATTAGTGCGACTGTCATAGTCGGTCACCTCCAATCGTGCGATTGGGCTCATTCGTATGGTCCATTTGTACGACTGGTCTATACTCATGGTCCCGTCATGCGAATGGGTTCATTCGTATGGTCCAATCGTGCGACTGGTCCATATTCATGGGCCAGTCGTGCGAATTTAAGATTATCTCAGACATGACCAATTTGATCAGTTGATCATCTCAGACATGACCAATTTAAGATTAAAAACCTTTTGATCACCTCAGACATGATCCATTTACCCACCTGATCACCTCAGACATGATCCATTTATCCACCTGATCATCTCAGACATGATCCTTTTACCTTTTCAGAAACAATTGATTTAAGATTAACGTTAAGTTCATTTTGTGACCTATTCAAAGATGAATAACATAGCCCAGTTCGACACTGACACACTTTACAAATACCTTGAAAACTAAACTATGTAACCAAATAAACATGTTTTGTGATTTTGTTAGGGTAGGGAAGAGTAGCCTATTAGCATTAACATCATTTCTAAGACAGATTCATATGGAATCAACAGGCATAAACTCAATTACTTGAAACTTTTATATATATAATGAAATGGAAACTAGTATATTTACAAATCACAGTTTCTCATTCATCTGAGACTTCTAAGTTCTAATTGGGAATCATGCTTGATCTGATATGTAACACACATTGATTTTAAACATCAGGCTGTGCTGCCATGACGATTGTCAGTATACTTGTCCACTTAAAACCATACACAAATTTTGACATATATTGGGGATGTATTAGGTTATATTATTTCAACCAACATTTGTGGATCCCAAGCTTATATGGTAATCAACATTCCTCAGAAGACTTTTGAGCGGTCTACGGGTATTTTGACAAGAAGAGACTATTCATAGATCTTTCAAAGAGAAGCCAAGCCTCAGGTCAGTGCCATCGCACAACAGAGAGGCGGCAAACAACAATGAATTTTATAATATCTAGGTTATGCTTCTCCTCAGGTCAGTGCCATCGCACAGCAGAGAGGCACACAACCTATCTTCTTGTTAGAGCACCTTTAAATTTTTCTTTTGCACATAACGCACCAACAACATAGGTTATCAGCTTGATTGCGTTTATTTTCATTTTTCATGCTTTGCTCTTTTGTTGTCATCGGCACACTTTTAGTGGCGTTTATTTGCTCGTCATCCCTTATTGGAAATAACTGATTGTGTTAACCAGTGATAAGATGGGAACCCATAGTCAGTTGAACATATTAGTTTAAATTGAGTTCACCAATGATGTCTACTGGTCTATTGTGTTGAATCTACCGACATATCGTATAATGAACTAGCACCTCCCTAGATCGACATTCTCCGTGTAATTACAGTTACAAACAAGCGTACTATCATGTTCCCAATTTGTTAGACTTAGAATTCTCTGACTAACAATTTTCTATGATTTAATTAAACTAAAATTGCAAAAATTGAAAATCTTTTTGGTGTTCCAAGTAACTTGACGCCTGTGTACTATCACTTTTTATAGTGTTCAATCACATTCTTATCATTGTTGTTTTTGCCTTTTTAGCTTATCTGCTCTCCCCCCCTTTTTTTAAGTAAATAAATATTGAAAGTAAACTAATCTCCCCATAAAATTCTACAACAAAAAATCTTTTTATATTTTTGGATTTTATAAGACAAGGAAATTAAAAAAAATAGAAATAAAATAAAAATTAAAAGCTAAACAAGTGTCGGACTAAGCGTCTGTGTCTTCTGAAATGATGTCACTTTTCTTTTTCACGCCCTTGACCTCTAACAGATAGAAAAATCTGGGTTTATCAAACGGTTTGGTGTGGAGGTCGGCGCGTTGAAAATCCGTGTTTATTTTAATCACATCAATTAATTGTTTTCATAGCAATCGCGTATGAAATGATACTTTATGACGATGTGTTTTGTTTTAGGGTGTTGAACAGGATTTTTAGTTACAGCTATGCCAGCAGAGTTATCAACATATATAGGGGTGTTAGAAAATTTCAAACCGTAGTCCCGTATTTGCTGTTGGATCCAGATGATCTGAGAGCAGCAACTTGTAGCAGCAACGTATTCAGCTTCACAGGTTGATAAGGCAACCGAGGTCTGCTTCTTGTATTGCCAGGTGACTAAACGCCTTCCAAAGAACTGACACCTTGCTGATGTTGACTTAAAGTTCATCTTGCAGCCACCGTAGTCTGAATCACTATACGCAGTTAGCTCAAAGTCATCATCATGAGGATACCACAACCCCAGTGTTGGAGTACCCTTCAGATAACAAAAAATCCTTTTCACCCCTATTAGATGATTTACTTTTGGTTTAGCTTGATATCTTGAGCACAGACATGTGGCGTACATGATATCTGGACGTGAGGTAGTGAGATACATAAGAGATCTAATCATCCCACGATATATAGTGGCATCCACCAAATCCCCATTCTCATCAGGTGCCACATCATGATTTGTGGCGAGTGGGGTGCCGGCAACAGTGACGTTTTCCATATCAAATCGACTCAGAATGTCTCCAACATACTTAGTCTGATGCAGAAAAATACCGGTAAATGTTTGATCCACCTGTAATCCCAGGAAGAACTTCATTTCTCCCATGGCACTCATTTCAAATTCTACCTTCATGACAGGTTCGAATTCTTTACATAGATCTTCATTTCATGAACCGAAGATAATGTCATCCACATAAATTTGCACCATCAGTAAATCGCCATCTCTCTCTTTGATAAACAACGTGCAGTCAATCACACCCCTGCGAAACCCGTGTTTTAGCAGGTGGGTGGAGAGCTTCTCATACCAAGCTCGAGGAGCCTGATATAGCCCGTACAGAGCCTTGTACAACTTGTAGACTCTGTCCTGATGATAAGGATCTTCGAATCCCTCGGGTTGACTGACGTAGACTTCTTCACAGATTTCCCCATGAAGGAATGCACTCTTTACATCTAGTTGATAGACTTTGATCTTCATATACGATGCGTAGGCTAGGAAGATACGGATTGCTTCCATTCTAACCACGGGTGCGAACACTTCATTATAGTCGACTCCCTCGACTTGTCTCAAGCCTTGAACAACCAAACGTGCCTTGTTTCTGATTACGACACCTTGGTCATCCTTCTTGCAGCGTAGCACCCATTTGGTGCCAATCACTTTTACTCCTTTGGTCATGTCAACAAGTGTCCACACTCCAAGCTTCTTGAACTGTAGCAGCTCTTCCTGCTTACGTGTTTGGGCTCGACTTGAGAAACAAAACATTTGAAAGCCCAGTCATTCACATTGCCCTTTTCCATAATTGCAGCATAATCAGCAAAGGTAGGAGCATCCTTCACTATCTTATCTGGATTTAGCTGGAACATTTCAGCAAGTTGCTCATCAGTGAGTTTGTGAATTATTTCTCCTTCTTCAGGAGTATAACTCACTGACCTCCTGACGATCCCTTGCAGATCAAGTATCATAGTCACTTGAGACTTGATCTGCTGTAAGGGAGCAACATCATACTCATCTTGCTAAAATGTTTGATCTGCTTGATTTAAACATGTAACACAGTAATAGTTAGTATGTAATCAAGATAATCAAACACTGAATAATAAATATATACATTAATTTCATAACATCAATTGATGATTTCAAGTACAAAAGCTGAACAAAATATAACATCTAATGGTGAGGTAGGCTGGGCAGACGATGATGCTCCTTGGTCTTGTTTCTTCTTTTTCCTTTGCTCTTGACTAGGAGCAGAGGCAGATGCAGCTGCATCTCCTTCATCATCATCATCATCATCCTGCCTACCTCTTTCTTCACCATTACCCTCATCCTCATCATCACTATTATCCTTTTCATCATCATCCTCATCATCATCACCATCATCGTCTCCTTCCCCGATCTTCAGAGGCTCATCTTGTGATCCTTTAAGCTTGAGCATGATCTCCTTATTAGAAGTTTCCAACACCTCCAATCTGTTAACCGATTTCTCTTTGTGCCATTGGAGTTGGGCGATCTGCTCAGTCTGCTGAGAAATCTGCTAAGCTTAAGAAGCATTATGCTCCTCCAGCTGACGTAACTTAGTAGACTTCTCCTCATCCACTGCTAACAGCTTCAGCACCATCCTGTTTAATACTGCCAGCTGTTCCTCCACTCCAATAGGAGGCAGGGATGATCCGGTGGGGAATGTGGAACGTCCAGCTTGGTGGCTGGCGGTGGTAGCAGTGGCTGAGGTGAATATGAGTAGTGGAGTATGAATGTGTGGAGTGGTATGAAGGGTGGTTGTGGTAGGTGGTGTAGTGGTGTAGGTGGTGTGGTGGTGGTAGGTGGTGTGGTGGTGGTAGGTGGTGTAGTGGTGGAAGTGGTGGTGGAGGTAGTAATCAAAGTGATCATCCGTCTCTTTGGCTTCAGCCCATGGGGCTGTGCCATCCTCTTCCTCCGAGTCCCCCTGGACCCGGAGGCTTCCCCTAGGCTGCTGGGCTGGTCTGGGGAGTATGATGGATCTGAAATAGCCTCCCCAGACCCGCCCGGACGTCCACCAATCGTCCTAAGCCCCCTCTCGGTAGCAACCACCCAGCTGCCCACCGTCCTGGTCAGTGGCTCCTCATCAGACTCCTCCTCCTCATCAGGCTGAAAGTCCTGATGGAACCCAGCTGTCTCTAGATCACCTTGTGGAGATGGTGGAGATGTAATATCAGTAGCAGTAATCTGAGTATCCGACGGACCTGTATCTCCACCATCACCACTATCACAATCATCAAAGTCATCATCAGGAATAACTATCAGCTCTGAATCTGAATCACTATCGTCGTGGCGCCACATCCTCTTTGTTGGCGCCATATAGTCTTCACGGGCCAGATGCCCAAATAATCTCCTCACTGGGGGCTTCACCTACTTCCCCCGGCACACCCTCATTCGTCCCAGAGTAGTGTCATCCATGACCTCCAGGACCACAGCATCCTCTTTCTCCTTAGGCAGCGAGGGGAGCTTTTGATCTATGATCATCTGTATAAACCGTGGATACATACAGAAGCTTTCCATCCCCTTCGTCTTGATGTTCTCCATCAGATAGGTGAAGATCATCCTAGAGAAGCTGAATGGATGATTCAGCACCAATGTTGCATACGCGTTCTGCATCTGGTCGGAGAGCTCATCGAATCCACCCTTCCTGGATGCGATGCATCTCAGTAGTACATGGGCTAAGTATTTGAACTGGGGGCACAAGTTGCTCATGTTGAGCATACTTGCATTAATCTCCCCAGAATACTTAGCCCTCATAAAGCAACCTCGTACAGTGAGGGAATGTAATCGGGTGGGGCAGCCAAAATCATCCCCTAACTCCAGCACTGTCCTGATATCCTCCTCTGTAATCTCGATGGCCTGCCAATAGATAGAACTCCGGATAGTATGGGGCTCAGTAGACCTATCAACTACAGCGCTTTCCCAGAAAGCCTGCTATACTGATCTGTAAGGAGTGCATGGCTCAGAGATTGCTCGGAAAATCCTCGAACGACGAAGGAATGTGATAATGCCAGCAAAATCCGCAACGTTGTGGGAAGAGAGATCGAGATGAGCACATATGTTGTGCTTAGTGCTCATCGTCCACTGACTCGCCATCTGTGACACAAAGTAAATAAACATTAGTACGTGTCAAAGAATACCAGACTTGTTTCATGAACTTGAAAGTTATGTTCAGTCGTGCGACTGAGCTGAGCGACTGAGATCTAGTCAGGCGACTGAGCTGAGCGACTGAGATCTAGTCGTGCGATTGAGCTCATACGTACGACTGAGTCATGCGACTGGACTTAGTCGTATGTTCTCACATGCGTTTATCTCAGTCGTGCGATTGAGCTCAGACGCATGGTTCAGTCGTGCGATTAAACCATTCGTCCATCTCAGTCGTGCGATTGAGCCATTCGCCTCGCTCAGTATTGCGATTGAAGTTCATCAGTGTGTCCAATCGCATGTCCGACAGTTTGTTCATTCAAATTCAATTATTGAGCAATACTTGATGTTAAACGTTGTGGATTGACTCATTTGGTTCGCATACGACCGACTAAAGCCCTAATAACTTTAATTTGATCAGAAAGCTTAGTTTTAGTGGTTTATATGTTTTATTTGTTTCAGTTAACTTTAGGTCAATTTTTTGATCTTTTAGACGTTGTAGTAACTGTTTATTTGTCCAGATATTGTCGCGTAGTACCTATAGAGTCTAAACAAACATCAGAAAGTGTCAAAAAACAAGTCTAAGAAGATCAAATGAAATTTCGGCAGTATGAGTGTGTATCGTGCGTCTGAGAGGCGATTTGGGTGAATGAAGCGACTGAGACCGACTCCCCCTCTATTTATACTAGGGCAACTTTAGTCGTGCGACTGAACCTAGTCGCATGATTGATTCGTGCCACTGGGTTTCAGTCGTACGACTCGCCCATTCGGTCATCTCCAATCGTACGATTGAGGTTCATTCGTGCGACTGTCATAGTCGGTCACCTCCAATCGTGCGATTGGGCTCATTCGTATGGTCCATTTGTACGACTGGTCTATACTCATGGTCCCTTCGTGCGAATGGGTTCATTCGTATGGTCCAATCGTGCGACTGGTCCATATTCATGGGCCAGTCGTGCGAATTTAAGATTATCTCAGACATGACCAATTTGATCAGTTGATCATCACAGACATGACCAATTTAAGATTAAAACCTTTTGATCACCTCAGACATGATCCATTTACCCACCTGATCACCTCAGACATGATCCATTTATCCACCTAATCATCTCAGACATGATCCTTTTACCTTTTCAGAAACAATTGATTTAAGATTAACGTTAAGTTCATTTTGTGACCTATTCAAAGATGAATAACATAGCCCAGTCCGACACTGACACACTTTACAAATACCTTGAAAACTAAACTATGTAACCAAATAAACATGTTTTTGTGATTTTGTTAGGGTAGGGAAGAGTAGCCTATTAGCATTAACATCATTTCTAAGACAGATTCATATGGAATCAAACAGGCATAAACTCAATTACTTGAAACTTTTATATATATATTGAAATGGAAACTAGTATATTTATAAATCACAGTTTCTCATTCATCTGAGACTTTTAAGTTCTAATTGGGAATCATGCTTGATCTGATATGTAACACACATTGATTTTGAACATCAGGCTGTGCTGCCATGACGATTGTCAGTATACTTGTCCACTTAAAACCATACACAAATTTTTGACATATATTGGGATGTATTAGGTTACATTATTTCAACCAACATTTGTGGATCCCAAGCTTATATGGTAATCAACATTCCTCAGAAGACTTTTGAGCGGTCTACGGGTATTTTGACAAGAAGAGACTATTCATAGATCTTTCAAAGAGAAGCCAAGCCCAGGTCAGTGCCATCGCACAACAGAGAGGCGGCAAACAACAATGAATTTTATAATATCTAGGTTATGCTTCTCCTCAGGTCAGTGCCATCGCACAGCAGAGAGGCACACAACCTATCTTCTTGTTAGAGCACCTTTAAATTTTTCTTTTGCACATAACGCACCAACAACATAGGTTATCAGCTGGATTGCGTTTATTTTCATTTTTCATGCTTTGCTCTTTTTGTTGTCATCGGCACACTTTTAGTGGCGTTTATTTGCTCGTCATCCCTTATTGGAAATAACTGATTGTGTTAACCAGTGATAAGATGGGAACCCATAGTCAGTTGAACATATTAGTTTAAATTGAGTTCACCAATGATGTCTACTGGTCTATTATGTTGAATCTACCGACATATCGTATAATGAACTAGCACCTCCCTAGATCGACTTTCTCCGTGTAATTATAGTTACAAACAAGCGTACTATCATGTTCCCAATTTGTTAGACTTAGAATTCTCTGACTAACAATTTTCTATGATTTAATTAAACTAAAATTGCAAAAATTGAAAATCTTTTTGGTGTTCCAAGTAACTTGACGCCTGTGTACTATCGCTTTTTATAGTGTTCAATCACATTCTTATCATTGTTGTTTTTGCCTTTTTAGCTTATCTGCTCTCCCCCCCTTTTTTTAAGTAAATAAATACTGAAAGTAAACTAATCTCCCCATAAATTCAACAACAAAAAATCTTTTATGTTTTTGGATTTTTATAAGACAAGGAAATTAAAACAAATAGAAATAAAATAAAAATTAAAAACTAAACAAGTGTCGGACTAAGCGTCTGTGTCTTCTGAAATGATGTCACTTTTCTTTTTCACGCCCTTGACCTCTAACAGATAGAAAAATCTGGGTTTATCAAACGGTTTTGTGTGGAGGTCGGCGCGTTGAAAATCCGTGTTTATTTTAATCACATCAATTAATTGTTTTTCATAGCAATCGCATATGAAATGATACTTTATGACGATGTGTTTTGTTTTAGGGTGTTGAACAGGATTTTTAGTTACAGCTATGCCAGCAGAGTTATCAACATATATAGGGGTGTTAGAAATTTCAAACCGTAGTCCCGTATTTGCTGTTGGATCCAGATGATCTGAGAGCAGCAACTTGTAGCAGCAACGTATTCAGCTTCACAGGTTGATAAGGCAACCGAGGTCTGCTTCTTGTATTGCCAGGTGACTAAACGCCTTCCAAAGAACTGACACCTTGCTGATGTTGACTTAAAGTTCATCTTGCAGCCGCCGTAGTCTAAATCACTATACGCAGTTAGCTCAAAGTCATCATCATGAGGATACCACAACCCCAGTGTTGGAGTACCCTTCAGATAACAAAAAATCCTTTTCACCCCTATTAGATGATTTACTTTTGGTTTAGCTTGATATCTTGAGCACAGACATGGGGCGTACATGATATCTGGACGTGAGGTAGTGAGATACATAAGAGATCCAATCATCCCACGATATATAGTGGCATCCACCAAATCCCCATTCTCATCAGGTGCCACATCATGATTTGTGGCGAGTGGGGTGCCGGCAACAGTGACGTTTTCCATATCAAATCGACTCAGAATGTCTCCAACATACTTAGTCTGATGCAGAAAAATACCGGTAAATGTTTGATCCATCTGTAATCCCAGGAAGAACTTCATTTCTTCCATGGCACTCATTTCAAATTCTACCTTCATGACAGATTCGAATTCTTTACATAGATCTTCATTTCATGAACCGAAGATAATGTCATCCACATAAATTTGCACCATCAGTAAATCGCCATCTCTCTCTTTGATAAACAACGTGCAGTCAATCACACCCCTGCGAAACCCGTGTTTTAGCAGGTGGGTGGAGAGCTTCTCATACCAAGCTCGAGGAGCCTGATATAGCCTGTACAGAGCCTTGTCCAACTTGTAGACTCTGTCCCGATGATAAGGATCTTCGAATCCCTCGGGTTGACTGGCGTAGACTTCTTCACAGATTTCCCCATGAAGGAATGCACTCTTTACATCTAGTTGATAGACTTTGATCTTCATATACGATGCGTAGGCTAGGAAGATACGGATTGCTTCCATTCTAACCACGGGTGCGAACACTTCATTATAGTCGACTCCCTCGACTTGTCTCAAGCCTTGAACAACCAAACGTGCCTTGTTTCTGATTACGACACCTTGGTCATCCTTCTTGCAGCGTAGCACCCATTTGGTGCCAATCACTTTTACTCCTTTGGTCCTGTCAACGAGTGTCCACACTCCAAGCTTCTTGAAATGTAGCAGCTCTTCCTGCTTACGTGTTTGGGCTCGACTTGAGAAACAAAACATTTGAAAGCCCCGTAATTCACATTGCCCTTTTCCATAATTGCAGCATAATCAGCAGCGTATAGCTGATTTCTCGTCTGCACACCGGAGTGAAGATCCCCAATGATAGTCTCCGGGGGATGATTCACACTGATCCTAGTCATAGGTGTCGTAGGTACGACAACTTCAGTATCAAGATTTGTGATGACAGGTTCAGTATCCGAATTCCGTGATGCATGTTCAGCAGCTTATGAGCTTCTTTCTTGATTTATATTATTCTCAATGCCTGTCTTAGCTGCTTCTTCATCATCTGATGACTCATCACTCTCGTCCTGAGCAGCTATTGAAGATCCCGAAGCACCACTAGCCGATGTCACATTGCTGGTCTCCATATTCGGTGTATTTAGGATATCGTACATCATCTGAGCAGCAATCTCTTCATCTAAATCTATCTAAGGAAGGTTGAATGATTTAAAAAAGCCATCGTAGTCGAAGAATGACGAGGACCTTTTCTAGCAGGTGGGATGGCATATCGTTGCGCATCGACGTTGCACCATACTTCTACCTGACCTGTCGAGTTATTATAAACCCGTTTGTCTGGTATGCTGTATCCCAGAAAGATCCCCTAATCTGCTTTTTCGCTAAACTTGCCCTCCGGAGTTTTCTTCAGTAACGTGCATGGAGCTCCGAATGGTTCCAGATACTCCAGGTTAGGTTTGCGCTTGTGAAGCAACTCATAGCAAGTCTTCCCATGTCGCTTGACTACTAACACACGATTAAGCGTGTAGCATGCATTGGCAATAGCTTCATTCTAGAACTATACTGGTAGTTTTGAATCTGCCAACATAGTCCTTGCAGACTCGATCAAGCTCCTATTCTTGCGTTCAGCAACACCATTCATCTGTGGCATGTATGCAGAGGTGAACTGATGAACAATTCCCTTTTCTTTGCAGAAAGCATCCATCCAGTGATTCTTGAACTCAGTTCCATTGTCTGAACGTACTTTCCTCACCTTAAGATTGTAGAGTGACTCCAGTGTTGTGACGAGCACCTTGAACGACTCAAAGGTTTCTGACTTAGCTTTCAGAAACATCACCCAGGAGAAACGTGAGTAGTCATCTATGACTACAAAGCAGTACTAGTCTCCAGCTATACTCTTGGTGCTGACAGGACCGAAATGATCCATATGCATTAGCTCCAGGGGCATCTCGATAGAGTTAACATGCTTGGTCTTGTGAGACTTCCTGGTCTGCTTTCCCTTCTTGCACGAGACACAAAAATCTAGAAGTTTGAAGTTCTTTACAGTAACCCCCTCAACTAGGTTGTTATGAATCAGATGATTCATCTTCCTATGATTTATGTGTCCCATTCTCCTGTGCCATGAGATTGACTCCTTCTCTGTTGCTTTTGATAAAAGCACTAAATAGTAGACTCAGTAGTAGAAGCATTTGACATATCCAAGACGTACAAATTGTTGTACCTTGATGCTGACATTAAGACCTACTCCTCAGGAATCTCCATCTCCTTCTTCAGAATGTAACACTTCCGATTGTCAAACATCACTTTGAAGCCCTTGTCACATATCTGAGAAACTGAAAGCAAATTGTTTTCTAATTTTTGAACATAATTCACTTTATCAAACTTTACCTTTCCATTACCTACTTCTCCTTGTGCGGTAATGCATCCTCCTTTGCTCCGCTATCTACTATCCATGTGTTGGTAGAAGCACTATAGCGGACAACCTCACATAATAGAAAGTAATTAGTTAAGGAGGGGGACCCAAGCCTTGACTGGATTGGGTTTCCCAGACGCATCACACATCACAAACTCAACCCACTGACCTTTAGCAGTTAGAGAGACCTCATCCTTCAGCTTATCAACACTACCAGACATATCAGATGTTTTAGCTTTCCACAGACCATCCTTGTGTAAGGATTGTTTGTGGTAAACCGATGACTGATTTACTGTTTGAACTTTAGGTTTATTTTCAAAAACAGGTTTCAACTCAGGCATCACAGACTTGCCAGTGACTTGTCTGTATTGTCTATAGTGTTGGGGAGGGGTACAAGACCTAGCAGGTGTTTTAGACCTAACAGGATTTTTAGATCTCTGTTTTGAAGAAAACTGTTTAACTTCTTGATCTAGTTCAACTTTAAGCCTAGGTGTCTGATAGCGAGGACAGTGTGAAGAAATGTGACCTCTTTGTCCACAAGTATAGCATGATCTCCTCTCAACTGGACCAGGAGGTCTCTTGTAGGGTAGGGAGTACATTTTAGGTATGGGCTTTTTGGTCTCAACCTTTTGATTTTCACCTTCTTTGACAAATTTTACATGTTTAACATTATGAGTACTTTGTCTTTTAAGATGATTGTGATCTTGCTTAACCGATTTAGACTGAGTGGTTTTTGAAGTCTTAGGTTGTGTGACATCAGAATTTGAACCCAACCCAAGAGATGCTTGAACATTCTCTTCCATCCTGTTTTCAACGATGGTTTTATCCGTTATGCCTGAAGTTGATGTCTTCTGATCAGCAACCGGAGGAGCAGGTTTAACTATAGTGTTCGGATCACTAACCAGAGGAGTAGTCACCATATGGTCCTTGATGGGATTATTGTTAACAGGTCTCTGTTTGGTGTTTAGGAGGATCTCATGTGGTAGAGGCATAACTTTATAACCCAGCCCTTCCCCGTTGTTTCTTTCTTTAACCAAGTTTTTCAAGATGTGAGAGGAACTAGCTAAACAATGCAGTTTTTGCTTTAAGTATTCATTTTCAACTTGTAAAACAGCTCTATCCTTTTTAGTTTCCTCAATTGTTTTTAAGTAAAACTTTATGTCATTTTCTTGGTTAAAAGCAACAACTTCAGTCTCTTTTAATTGTTTTCTTAGCAATTTAATTTTCTCCTTAAAACTGCTTTCATTTTGCTTTAATACTCTATTAGCCTCTGTGCAAAGTTTTAAGTCGTTTACTAAGTTATCATTATGTTCTAATAACCTAGAAAATTTCAGATCGATGCTTTCCCTAAACTTATTACATTCAACACATGCATGTTTATCAAAGAGATCATCTTTCGATTCTACCTGTTGTTATGTAGAGGTGCCAGTCATGAAAGCGGCCTGGGGTTCCTGGTGTGCTACAGATTTTGCATTTAGTTCATCCTCCACTAGTTGATCAACAGCTGCCATAGTCTCATCCACATTAGCAGTGTCAAGCTCAACTGAGTTCTCCCCCTCACTCGCTGAGTCTTCGTTCAGATCATCAACCGATGCAATGTTAGCTTCACCATCAGATAAGAAACGGAAGGACCGGTCTTGTCCTTCATCACCCTGTGCTACCATTGCTTTGGAGTCATGGCTGGTTGAGGTTGCCTTTGGAGTCTTGTCCTTATCCTTCTTGTTAAATGATGAGAACGGATTGCCATTTCCTGTCTTCTTAGGCTTGACACACTCTCTCTTGAAATGGCCTTTTTCACCACAATTGAAACAGGTGACTTTTGACTTGTCAAATCCAAAGTTGTATCTTTTGTAGCCACCAGGTTCTGTCCCGTCTTTTTAACGAACTTCTTTGCTCTGCGCACAGCACTAGCGAGAGCCCACATTATATCCATCCGTTCAAGCTCTGTTTCAACAACCTGTTCATAATCTTCGTCAGCCAAGTGGCAGTTACCAACCTTTCCTGCTACTAATCCATCATAAGAATGTACCACAGCCGCAAGCCGATCCATATGCTCCTTAGCAACTTCAACAGTTACGTTGCTCAAATTCTTTGTGGTTAACTTCGTCGGTTGAATTTCTGGAGCACTGAATTGGACACTTGATGATCCGCCTGATTCACAACCTGAGGATGCACTTGGGATGCTTGCAGATGTGTTAGACACGAAAGCAGTCTGCAAAGGTTCACTCAATGAGGCTGTAGTAGGAGTCATATTGTAGAGAGAAGGATTCTGAGTGTAGCTACCCTTCATAGACTTGTACTTATTTCCAACCTCTTCCACCCTCAACTTCAGAATAAAGTCATTTACGTCCAAAGTCTCCAACACGGCATTATGTCTCAAAGTGGAAACAAATGAATCCCACTTATCAGGTAACCCATCAGCCAAGCTCGCCACCTTGTCTTCCATGGATGTTTTAACCCCATGAGTGTGCAGTTCACTCATCAAATGATAGAAGCGGTCGATCACATCATCCAAACTTTCATTCCCAATAGACGAGAAGTTATCAAATTCCTTCTTCGATCAACGCTTTCGCCTTCAGAGACTTAAGTGTTTCATTTCCTTCATATCGCTTCTCAAGAGCCTCCCATAACTTTTTGCACTGCTTGTGTTCTGAGAACTGATGGAAGATGTCTTTCAGAATGGACTGTGTCAACAATGCATAGGCCTTCTTCTCAGCATTGTATGCAGTCTTTCGTCCCTCATTCAAACCACTTAGTGTCAGTGGAACACCATCAGCTCCAACGGGCAAAGTGTAGCCAGTCTCAATTGTGTTCCATAGGTTTGTGTCTGCTCTATTTAGATGAATTTCAAACCGTTGCTTCCATTGAGGATAATCGTCAAGAGACAGAAGCTTTGGTGGTTTGTTATGATTCCCGATCTCATTCTCCAAGAGCAATAGATTCTGGATCCTGGAGTCCTTCCCTGCTATGAGTGCAAAGTTCTGTGTATCCATATTGAATTCGTCTTAAAACTTGAAAACCAACTGTGTATGCGACTAGGGATGCGACTAGGGTGCGACAGAAACTCAACCGGGCGAATAAGCTTAGTCGTGCGACTGAGCAGCCGACTAGGATAGTTGTATGAATGAACAGACCGACTGGGCCAATCGTGCGATTGAACAAGCGATTGGGCCAATCGTGCGATTGAACAAGCGACTGGGCCAATCGTGCGATTGAGCTGAGCGAATGGAGTTCAGTCGTGCGATTGAGTTAATCGTGCGACTGAGACTGCTGACTTTGAAAATTTTCAAACTTTTCATGCAATTCGACACAAAAACACAATTTTGAAAACCCTAGTAGGCTGAAACTCGAAAAAGACTAACTTTTGAACACATGCACTCGTAAAAACTGGATTTTTATGCAGAAAGAACGGTTCTTTTGATTAAAAACGTTGACTTTTGCAAAAACGCGATTGAATCCATGAAGAATCAAGAGCCAAAGCTCTGATACCACTTGTTAAGACCGTGAACGAATGGAGTACTAACTGATTCAACGTGAAACCAGATCAAATAGTGCAGAATCCTATTTGATTGGCGATCCAATCAGGGAGAACGTTAATCCGATCAAAACCAACGATGAAATATGTTAAGAATTGATTAGAATCGATCAGAAACGTTCTATGAAGTTGGAAAGGACTCTCTGGACGAACAGGAATGGCTAGGGTTAATAATTCTCGAAGTGTTTTGTTTTTCCATGAATTAAGTGGTATTTATAGGTTACAGCTCTCATTCGTATGACTGAGTCATGCGTATGGCTCAGTCGTGCGACTGAGTCGTACGATTGATTCATTCGTATGACTGAGTCAGTCTTATTACTCAATCGTGCGATTGACTCAATCACCTGGTTCAGTCGTGCGACTGGCCCATTCGCATGATCCAGTCGTGCGACTGAATCAAGAGACTTAGTTAAACATATTCCTGAACCTTTAACGATACAAAACTATGTCTAACAACTGTAAACTTATATAACATGTTCATATAAGCGTGTAATAATACATCATATTAATAGATATAACATTCAACAACCAATAGACATTCAAAGAAGAGTTTTTCATTTCATATATCAAACATTACATAAATGTTACAAAATGAAAGTCAATTACATTTGAGCTCACTAGAACTAGAACTAGGGACATGTGTACCAACAGTTCGGTACCCGAATCTTATAAAACAACGCGGCGCGTATGGGAAACGGAAGATCCAGCAGAAGACATCCGGTAAGGAGAGAGTATAAGTACTTTCCTCAGGTGAATAGATTACAAGACAGAGAGATAAAAGAACGAGAATAGAAGGAACATACATTTGATATCAGATGCACGCAAACCCTAGCATGCATTCTACATGAAGGTTCCTAGTTTATAGTCTAGGTCAAGTGATTTGCCTAATTCTCTATAACCGATGGCTCTGATACCAGTCTGTCACACCTACGCTAAAAACGGAAACACGAGGATGTAACGGACGGGATCATCATAACACATTGTAATCAATAGAGATGCAATATATGTATAAAAAGAATAACGTGTCATGACAAAACCCGACAAAAGGGAGACTTGTGTCGTGTTTAGTCAATATCCATGACAACATAGCCAAAAGTATTAATATTGTAAGAGAATTCCCACAACCCGGGAACAAGTATTCAAATGTCAGATAATGGGAAATTTGACCAACAATGTCAAAGTAATGTTATAGTCTCAAAAATGCATCCTAGGGTCTCCACTAGGCCGCACTCCTAGAATCTTCAGTTATTAATATCACCTGAAAAGATATGCTAAAAATGGTCAACATAATTGTTGGTGAATTCGCAGGTTTAACAGTAAATAAAATTGGTGTTGTATAATAGTTTTGTGGAATATCGTGAATACAGTTATAAGTAAGCAAAATCACATGACAACATGAGCATCACAAATAAACCTACGATGTACACAAAGATATTGTCAGAATATATACACCCTAGGGCTCGTTCCTGGCCGCCGTCGGTAATTAACTAGTATACCGACAAACAAGGGTGGTGTCAACCCAATAGTACTATCAATACCTATCCGTCGGTTCCAACACCGGAATTAAATAGTTGTGAATCAAGTACCACGCATCAAACTCATGCATGTATCAGATAAAGACTTACAAAACAGTAACACGATAATCCCAAGAATATGAGTTGTACAACATAAAAAGGGTGAGCATACTTTTCCCCCAAGTTTGTAAATAATTGAAGTAATAAATTAAAATAAAAAGAGGGCATGAAACTCACTTGATTGATGGTAAAAATAGATGAACAAAGGTTCCAGAGGATGAAAGCAACAATCGATCAAACACCTATTATTAATTATTGTTAAGTATTAAAGATACGCTCAAAGGGAATAGATGTGTTCGGTCGGTTCGGGTCGGATCGGTTACGCGACACACACACACAAGCAAACATAAGTATAAGATCTTATATAGAATCATGCCATTGGAATGGTCACCATTGATACTGATATCAATGTTAAGAATTTCATTGTTAGTAAAGGAGCGTACTCAGTATGACCAAATGGTCATGTCGATAAAAGCAATAAGGATATTAGTAATTACTAATGTTAGTCTTGGTAATCGTAATAACGATAATATTGATTATATTTATGATTGATATTAGTAATAATCATGATGATAATATTAATAATGTCATTAACAATGGTAACGGTATCAATATTACTTTAACATCACAAGTCCTACACACACTGCACACAAGAATGCATTCACACACAAACAACCTTCTATCGCACGACTCAACCTTCATTTGTACGAATCAACCTTCATTCGTACAAATTAACCTTCATTCGTACAAATCAACCTTCATTCGTAAGAATCGCCATTCAGTCGTACGACACCGCACTCATTCTCGCCCACATATCCAGTCGCACGCACACATTCGCACGTCATAGCATTCATACGCACACACCCTCATTCGCACGACACAACACTCATTCGCACCCACACTCATTCACATGATACACACTCATTTGCACGATACACACTCATTCGCACACCTACTTCCAATCACACGTCATCATTCATTCACACACACACACACACACTCAATCGCAAGACTTGGCATTCATTCGTACACAACCATAGTCATTCATACATGAATATCAACCATTCGCACACAAATGACCTTCATTCATGCAATACACAACTCATTCGTGTGAAACAGCTCATTCGCATAGCTCAGATTCAGTCGCACAAGGGCAAGCATACAGACGCATACACAGAACACAAGGGTGTCGGAGTGCGCACAGCAGCCTTCTGCTGCTGTGACCACTCTAGTTGCACCACAACACATACAGAAATCGATTCCCAACGTATTTAGGCAATTGATGCCCACAAAGACCCTCAACAACACTCGCACACTCGGAAACACCCAAACACCCAAAATTGACACAAAAAGGACAAAATAAGATGAAATAAGAGACGATGGTGGTCGTCTACCTGCGAAATGTCGAAAGGGAACGACCGGCGGCAACGATTGCTGGAGAAACGGAGAATAATAATCGGAGAACAAGGGTAGGGGTGACAAGCGATGATAGGGTTTAGGATAGGGAAATAGCGGCTGAACCTGGGTATTTATACCCATTTCAGGATTGTGAAAATAACACTTTTAGTCCCTGGACTTCCAAGGCAATTAATTGTTTAAGTTTGATTAATTACAATTGGGACCCCGAACTTTGTTAATTATATTAATAAAAGTATATTAATGATATAGTTTTACAATATTATTGGTTATAATAATGATAATAATAACATTACTAATAATAATACTAATAATAGCTTTAATAATAATAATAATAATAATAATAATAATAATAATAATAATAATGATAATAATAATAATTGTAGTAACAATAATAATTTACGACTTTAATTATTATAATAATAATAATAATAGTAATCATAATAAATAATAATAATAATAATAATAATAATAATAATAATAATAATTATAATTATAATTATAATAATAATGGTAATAATAATAATGTTAGTAATATTAATTATAAAATAACTTTTACATGCTAATATTTTCTTAAATACCTAAGGAAAGAGGGAAAATATTAGGTAGAATTTTATTAGGTTTTTAATATTTAACTGTTTTTGCACACTTAAACAACGCACATAAATAATGAAGCAAAAATTTGAAATTAAAACAATTGGATTATGAAACAAGGTTGAATATTCTAAAAGGGTTAACGAATACCACTTTAATTGACGGACCTTTCGGTGACGGATGTCACAGTTCTATAATACAGAAACATTTGAGCTTAAATTGGTCCGAAATCTCGAGAATTGGGATGAGCACATGATCATTCTTTTGGAGTATTTGAGCTTAAACTCTTACATCCAAGTTATATCTCATTCTTGTCTATTCAGAAGTTTGAACGAGTATCTCCAGAAATTGCTGAGAATTACAAAAAATATTTTCTATCAATTATCAAAGTCATGAATGCGGTGATGGAGAGAATATCCTTGAGGAAAGCTTTAGCGTATGCTAATATTGTCAAGAAGGATATAAATGAGATTGAGTTTATGAGGATATCTAGCAAGGGAGTTTTGGGGTATATTCAAGAGAAAGTTCTAAACCTGTTGAGTTGTATACCAATATTGACATTACAGGCTTATCAAAAGATACACTGGAGGTTATGAAAAAGATGGAGATAAAGACTAATGAGGCAAAGCCTGAACAAGGTATATTAGCAAGCATGTTTAAGTGTGCAATTGCTAAGGCCTTGAACGAACAAGAACTATACAAGGAAAAACCCATGTTCAAAATCAAAGAAGAACCCGAGGATTTCTTTGAAGTTTAAAGATGAAAGAGGCAAGAAGACAGAAGATGAAAGAGACAAGAAGACAGAAGAAGAAAGAGGAAAGAAGACAGAAGATGGAAGAGAAGAGAAGACAGTAGATGGAAGAAAGAGAAGACAAAGGAAAAGAGAAGAATGCAGATTAAAGAAAGAGAAGACAAAGCTAAAGAAGACAGAAGATTTTTTTAAGACTGAAGACCATGTAAATCTTAGGGTGAGTATTGTTAGAACTTCTTAAAGATTAACAAGTTGTCTTTATTTGTCTTTTATATAACTTTTTGTCATAGTATAGGGACTGTTTATGTAAATAGTGTTCCTATAGTTTATTGATAGTATAAATAGCTTAGATAGTTTTGTGTAGTAGAGAGAATTGAACGAACTGCTACTTACACTTATAATTGTCTTTGCTACTATCAATAAACTTCTATAAATTTTTCAAATTTTTTTTAAATTTCTAAATGTTGATGTTGATGCGCCTGAACAATGTTGAAACGCCCCAATAGTTGTGGTACTTCTGGCTTTGTCCTAGAATCGTCTAAGGGGTTGCCTTAGAAGAATTCTCAAAAACGCCCAACTAGATGCGCCTGAACAGTAGTGATGCGCCCAAACAGTTGTCAGACGCCTGGGAGTAAAAACACCCAAACAGTTCTAATGCGCCCAAATAGTTGAAATACACCTAGAATTACTTAGTTTCTGAGTAATTCCAAAGTGTCCACACAGTTGAAATATGTCTCAACAGTTGTAAAACGCCTGACCCAAAAACGCAGTAACAGTTGTAAAGCGCATGAACAGTTGTCAAGCGCCTGAACAGTTGTCAAGCACCTAAACACTTAGGCAATTTTCAGCAGTTTTACAACCCTAATGTGGAAAATTCGACATGTTCTTATGAACATAACGAACTCAAATATTCTAAAATACTTCAAAACTTAATGAAATGATTTGAAATCTTCCAATTCGATAGATTTTATATCGATTAACAATTCTTTCACTTCAATTTCTTTAACTAAAAACAACAAATCAGTGTTTTACTCGATTTTCAGTTCGAAAATGAAGACAACTTCCGAACACAAATTCGGTCAATTCACTGAAATTGGGCGAATTAAACCGCTAATTGTCATTCAATTCATGTTTCTAATGATGAAACACAACTGAAATCAACAATATTTCAATCGAATTACTTATCAATCACAGGTTCAAGTGATTTTTGAGTTTGCAAGTTTGTACAAGCCCAATCACTGAACAAACAGCTCTGATACCATTTGATAGGATCAAATGTATAGATCTGTGATGATATTAGAAGGCAATTCAATCAAAAACAAACACAGTAATCAAATCAATGCACAAAATCAAGAAAAATTCATAGAAGTTTATTGATAATAGCGAAGACAATTACAAGTGTAAGTAGTTGTTCATTCAAGTCTCTCTACTACACTAAACTATCTAACCTATTTATACTATCAATAAACTATAGGAACACTATTTACATCAACAGTCCCCATATATACACATTTGATCAACATGTTAATCTTTAAGAAGTTCTAACAATATATATACATTTGACAAACACACACATATACTCATATACACACATACGACACACACACACACTACACACTAAAACACACTTAAAGATTTTATAAAAATTATTAGATTTAATTACACGATTGGTCCCTGTGCTTTGCTCATATTGTAATATTGGTCCCAGCTTTTGAGAAATTACAGATTTGATCCCAACTGTTGTTGGACTTAGTCTGCCCAAGACACATATTAAATTGATATGGCTAGTACGTTATGATCCAAGTCGAGTCATACCCAATAACAAGCTAGAGAAACACCATGATATTTATTGTAAGATATGATCTGACAAATAAATAGTAACACTTATGATATTTAGGAAAGGGTTTCTAAATATTTACACTTAAGGGATAAATAAATTATATGGATAATTTATTTAGAGGGATTATGATATTATTTAAGTTGGTTAATAAGAATGCATGTGTCTTACATCATGTTAAAATGTTACATGTTTAATTGATCATGTAACTAGTAACATGTTATGGTTTTATGCCAAATTGAAATAAATGAAACCAAGGGACCGAAAATTTTGAGGGGGAATCCCCACTCAAAATTTAAATGAAGTCTTCCATTATTAATTATTTCCTTGGAACACATCAAGACATTGAACCACTAACATCACATGAATCTCTCTCTCTCTCTCTCTCTCTCTTCTCTCCATTTTTGGCCAAGAGCAAAAGGAAGAAGAAGAATTTGGTTTTTGGGTGCAAGAGTCTTAAAATCCTAGCACATCCTTGGTGTTTTTGTTGGTGGCTTGGGGTATACAAGCTTGAGGCTTCCTACATTGGAGGTTTATATTCAAAAGCATCATCTTCTTCATCTCTTATATCCATCTCATATCATTTTGTTCTTAAAAGGTTTTATTCTAAGAACACCCTATGGTTGTTTACGTTTTTGATAGCATTTCTTTTCACATATATGATCCTTGTTCTTGGGTTTGCTTTTTTGATTATAGAATGGTTTATTTTCAGCATCTAAAACAAGTTTTAAATCACTTAGATCCACTGTGTTTTTATGTTTAAACGGTTAAAAAACTTTGATAAACTTGTTAGAAACCCAACAATGGCATCTAGAGCTGGTTATGTGGAAAACTTGCTTCAAAAGTCCAAGAAAAATCAGTTTTGTTGGATTTATTCAACCTATTAGGGGCTGATTTGTTTTGGATATATGAGTCCCTTGTCTTTCAAGTTTTATTTTACATGCTTTATAATAAATCTTGAAAGATTGATGTCAAGTGGTTGATTATTTTGTTTGGACAAAAACCCTAAAAATCTTGGTTTATGTTGGCCAAATTTTGAGGGTTAAATGGGAGTTCATTTTGTTCTTGAATATTGTATTTGGATACATGTTTTGGTGCATAACTTAGCCTTGACCAAGTGTATTTTGGATTTGGTTGAATGCTTTTTGGTCATGTTTGGTTTTATACATTAAAGGGTTGTAATAATAATTTTGTGTTTGTATCTTTTGGGTTGTATTTTATTTATGCTTTGGTTATGTAATAAGTAGATTAGGTGCATTTTTTTATTAGAAAAATTGTATTAGGATATAATTTTTGTAAAAGAAGATGGACAAGTTGGAGACTCAAAGGAAGATACAAAGGAATGACACAAAAGAGATGGACACTTGAAGCATTTGGATGCAGATTCAAGTGGGAGTTCATGGACACATTTTAATGTGTTTTTATAAACCCTTAGGAAAGACCAAATGACAACACTTATGATGGCAAACAAGTGTAGTTATGCACTTGTGATTGTATGGTTGTACTAGTTTGGTTGTTTATTTTATGTTGGTTGTTTGATACATGGATATGCATAACAAATTAATTAATAAACATAACAAGCTGAAATAAAATGGTTCTTTATCATTAAGTGGATAATAAAAGGTTATTAAAAGGATTAATGGTTTTATATAAAAAGGGGTTTTATTAAAAAGAACCATAGCGTACCATGTGTTTGAAAGCATGCAAATACAAGGTACATAGAGTTTTCTAAACTAGAATTATGAAAACTAAAAAATTCCTTTTGAAAACAAGTTTAACACTATCCTTTTGCACAACAGTTGAGTCACTTGGAAACTCTTGATGGGATAAAGGTCACCTAACCATTTGAGGGAACTTGTGATTTGAGGTGGGAATACCATATTTGTGGGATAAAGGTCACCTAACCACTTGTATTGGTAAACTTACATGTGTGTGTAAGTAGGGTGACTTGATTTGCAAACCATGTTAAATGGATCACCTACAATGTGGTTTACAAAGGGTGTTGATGGGATAAACATGCCGACTATACATATGATGTTTAAGTCGAACCCATACCTCTAGAAGTTGCAAATGGTTGCAATTGTCAAACGTTGACTATCTTGTTAATTTAAATAATGGGATAAAGGTCACCTAACCACTATTTAAATGTAATGTTGGATTCTAGAATTTTAATTTGTGTATGACACACAAAGGGTATTAATAATTAAAATATGATAATATCGAAAATATTAATATTGAACTTTGTTAAATTTTGTAGATGGCCACCAACAACAATGAAAACAATGATACCCCGTCCGTTCATACCCTATCACTAAGAACCATTCTCCAAAAGGTGCATCTAAACCATAACAACTTTATTGATTGGTTTTAAAACTTGAGAATTGTTCTCAAGCAAGAGAAACGGTCATATATTTTAGACGATCTGATTCTCAATGAACCCAATGAGGAAGATAAAGAGGCCTACAATAATTGGGTGAAATACACTAAGGATTTGGTCCAAGTGTCTTGCCTCATGTTGGCAAGTATGACTTCGGATCTCCAAAAGGAGTACGAACATCACGGAGCATACGACATGATTACCCAGTTGAAAGAAACGTTCCAACAACAAGCAAGGGTAGAGCGCTTCGAAACGGTTCGAGCACTCCATGCATGTCGTATTGATGACACCCGATCGGTCTCATCTTATGTACTTAAGATGAAGAGTCATATAGACCGCCTCGAAAGGCTGAATTGTCCCGTCTCTAAAGAGTTGGCTACGGATTTGATCCTCAACCCTTTGTCAAAAAGGTTTGACAACTTTGTTATGAATTATAACATGAATGGGTGGGACAAGAACGTAAGTGAGCTTCACTCTATTCTCAAAACAGCCAAGGCAGCCATGGGTAAAAGGGTTTTACCCGTTCTCACCATCAATGAAGGAGGGAACAAGAAAAGGCCTCACCCCGCACCCGAGGCAAACTTTTCCAAGGGTAAAGGGTACATTGAGGGAAAGGGAAAGGGAGTGGTAAAATTGCCACCACCAAAACCAGCGGAGAAGAAGCAAAAGGTCGCTTCGAATGACCCATGATTTAAGTGTGGGGAGATAGGAAATTGGGCAAGAAATTGTCCTATCCATCTCAAAGAGTTAAAAGCTAAGAGGGATGCCGGGCAAACCTCGGGTACAATTTTCATGATTCATATTGATCTCAATTTAATATCCTCTAATACATGGGTATTGGATACCAGTGTGGGACTCATATTTGTAATTTGTTGAAGGGGTTCAAAAGAAGTAAGGACTTCAAAAATGGGGGCGTTATCCTCTACATGGGGAATGGGGCAAAAGTTCAAATTGAAGGCCGAGGGGACTACATCTTGAAGCTTCCAAATGGTTTGGAAGCAATTTTGAACAATGTTTTGTATGCTCCTAGTTTGACTAGGAACATTATTTCAGTTGCCTAATTAAGAAAATATGGTTATGTTTTGACATTTATTGAAAATGAAATTCATGTTTCTTTAAATGACATCTTTTATTTTAAAGCTATTCCTATTAATGGTATTTATGAATTGGTTCATGAAAACACATTATATGATAGCTCATTGTACCAAATTGGATTTGAATGACACATATCTTTGGCATTGCCGTCTTGGTCATATAAACAAGGAGCACATACAAACACTTCAAAAGAGTGGTCTTTTAAAAGCAAGTGAATATGATTCATTTGATGTATGTGAATCTTGTTTACAAGGCAAAATGACTAAGGCACCTTTTAGTGGCAAAACCGAAAGGGCAAAAGATTTATTACGTATCATACATTCGGATGTATGTGGTCCTTTTAAGCCAATGACTAGGTACAATGAAAGATACTACATTACCTTTACCGACGACTATAGTCGATATGGGTATGTGTACTTGTTAAGACACAAAGATGAAGCTTTTGAAATGTTCTAAACCTTCCAGAATGAAGTAGAAAATCAACTCAACAAGTCAATAAAATTCTCTACACCGATAGAGGACGTGAATACCTAAGTGATGCTTTTAGAGATCATCTTAGAAGTTGTGGGATTGTCTCACAGCTATCTCCACCTAGAACACCACAACACAATGGTGTGTCTGAGAGGAGAAATCAAGCTCTATTGGATATGGTGCGATCTATGATGGCTAGAAGCTCATTGCCTCTATGATTTTAGGGTTTCGCTTTGCTCTCTGCGGCCCGTATTTTGAATATGGCCCCAACCAAGAAAGTTGAAAAGACACCTTATGAAATATGGTATGGAAGGGTTCCATCTCTATCATATTTAAAAGTGTGGGGATGTGAGGCTTATGTTAAGACTCCCACCTCAAACAAGTTAGAAAGTCGTTCCACTAAGTGTATCTTTATTCGATATCCTAGAGATTCTATGGGATATTGTTTCTATGATCCATTGGAACAAAAGGAGTTTGTTGCCAAGAAGGGTGAGTTCTTGGAAGCTAAGTTCCTTATGGAACGAGCTAGTAGTAGAACAGTGGATCTTGAGGAGGATCAAGAACCACAACCCGATACACGTTTGGTTGACACTAGCACTCAACATGAGGATGTTGAGGATGATCAAATGGTTGATCAATACACACAAAATTTGCAGATCTAGTAGAACTAGTAATCCACCTGAAAGATATGGATTTTTCATAGATGGATGCTATATGGTAGATTCCAATGAACAAATCACATATCGTGATGCAATGTCCAATTTGGATTGTGACAAATGGCTTGAAGCCATAAACATTGAGATGCAATCCATGTATGACAACCAAGTGTGGGACTTGGTTGTACCACCTCTTAACTCCAAGGTAGTTGGAAGTAAGTGGGTTTTCAAGAAGAAAATCGATATGCATGGAAACTTTGATACTTATAAAGCTAGACTTGTAGCAAAAGGTTTCACTCAAACTCAAGGGGTTGATTATGATGAGACCTTCTCGCCGGTTGCAATGCTAAAGTATATTAGGATATTATTTGCCAAAACTGCTCATTATGATTATGAGATTTGGCAAATGGATGTCAAAACTGCTTTTATAAATATATATCTTGAGGAAGATGTCTATATGGTTCAGCCTGAAGGATTTGTCGATCCAAAACATCCTAACAAAGTATGCAAGTTAAAGAAATCAATCTATGGATTGAAGCAAGCATCAAGAAGTTGGAATCACCTTTTTGATGAAAAGGTAATCAAATTTGGGTTCATCAAAAATGCTGATGAAGCATGTGTGTATAAGAAAGCTAGTGGGAGCATCATCACTTTCCTAGTATTGTATGTCGATGACATCCTACTATTTGGAAATGATGTTCCAACCTTGGAAGGTGTAAAAACCTGGCTTGGAAGCTGTTTTTCTATTAAGGATCTTGGTGAAGTCGCCTATATTATGGGAATAAAGATATATAGGGATAGATCAAGACGGTTGATAGGTTTAAATCAAATTACATACATTGATAAGATCTTGAAAAGGTTCAAGATGGAAAACTCTAAGAAAGGTACGTTACCTATTCAAAGAGGAACGATATTAAGTATGACTAAATGTCCAAGCTTAATGGTTGAGCAAGATAAAATGAAGGGAATCTCGTATGCGTCAGCTATAGGATCCATCATGTATGAAATGATATGCACTAGGCCGACGTGTCATGCGCTTTGAGCATGACAAGCTGATACCAGCAAAATCCCGGAAATAGTCATTGGATGGTTGTTAAGAACATACTTAAGTACCTAAGGAGGACTAAAGATATGTTCCTAATCTATGGATCTTGTGAGGAGGAACTCGTTTTAAAAGGTTACACGGATGCGAGTTTCCAAACTGATCGGGATGATTCACGATCACAATCGAGATACATTTTTTCTTGAATGGAGGAGCAGACTCTTGGAAGAGCTCTAAGAAAGATGTGGTGGCATTATCAACTACAGAGTCAGAATACATCGCCGCTTCATTAGCAGCTCAAGAAGCTGCATGGTTGAAGAAATTCATTGCCGATCTAGGGTGGTCCCTTCCATTCACGACCCCCTAGAAATTCTTTGTGATAACGAGGGTGCGAGCTCAAATCAAGGAACCCCGTACACACCAAAAGACTAGGCACATTGAGAGGAGATTCAACTACATAAGGGATGAAGTTGAAAAGGGAAAGATATGTATTCACAAAGTTCATACGGATCAAACATTGTGGATCCACTCACGAAGCTCCTTGAAAAGGCAAAGCATGAAGGTCATACTTGTGCCATGGGACTTCGATATTCTAATGACTGGATTTGATCTTTTAATTTTGTATTTGGATATTGGAACCTTTTATTACTTGAATGAATTATTTGGTTATAATGTTTCAACTAATGTTCCAATTTGCATGTTTAATTCATGTGTAAATCATTTATTCTGAACGTCCATAGTCGTTCATACTTATGGGAACAAGTATAAGGGTAAGACTATTATGAACTTGGATTGGTGGATATTCATATGGATGAATATAGAGCAAAGGGTTGCTGGCAAGATTCATAAATATTTGTGGGATACAAATATTGGACTAACCCGCATCTCAAATATTACTACATGGAATCTTATTGATTGATCATAAGTAATCTTGATTAAAGGTGAATATCATTTGGTATCCTCTAACCTGAGATACATATTGGGTGTTGATATTCACCAAGTATTATACTTTGACTTAGTTCTTCGCTGTTCTGAAAGATGGCAGTACATAAGGCTAAATTCAGGTACAGTACGAGGTGTTTGTGAGAGACGTATGTAGTCAATATGGGATTTGTCCCTCTTATTCATTGAGAGTAAGATGTCTAAGGCCTGCTAAAGTTAAATCAAAGGAGAATGATCACTCTATGTCTCTAGGATTTAACATGACATCTGTGACAAAAGGATAGATGATTGATTCACCTAAAATATTTTTGAGTAAGGTACTTGAAGGAGATGATGTTATTGAATGGCACTTAATCATACGTATTAGGGGTAGTAAACCGTTGTTAGGCGGTATTTTTTGCTTGCATCAATCTTCTATGTATCTTATGCAAGTGGGAGATTGTTGGACTTAGTCTGCCCAAGACACATATTAAATTGATGTGGCTAGTATGTTATGATCCAAGTCGGGTCATAACATTAACAAGCTAGACAAACCCCATGATATTTATTGTAAGATTTGATCTGACAAATAAATATTAACACTTATGATACTTAGGAAAGGGTTTCTAAATATTTGCACTTGAGGGTAATAAATTATATGGATAATTTATTTAGAGAGATTATGATATTATTTAAGTTGGTTAAATAATAATGCATGTGTCTTACATCATGTTAAAATGTTACGTGTTTAATTAATCATGTAACTAGTAACATGTTATGGTTTTGTTCCAAATTAAAATAAATGAAACCAAGGGGCCGAAAATTTTGAGGGGGAATCCCCACTCAAAATTAAATGAAGCCTTCCATTATTAATTATTCCTTGGAACACATCAAGACATTGAACCACGAACATCACATGCAACTCTCTCTCTCTCTCTCTTCTCTCCATTTTCAGCCAAGAGCAAAAGGAAGAAGAAGAATTTGGTTTTTGGGTGCAAAAGTGTTAAAATCCTAGAACATCATTGGTGTTTGTTGGTGGCTTGGGGTATACAAGCTTGAGGCTTCCTACATTGGAGGTTACATTCAAGAGCATCATCTTCTTCATCTCTTATCCATCTCATATCATTTTGTTCTTGAAAGGTTGTATTCTAAGAACACCCTATGGTTGTTTACATTTTTTATAGCATTCTTTTCACATATATGATCCTTGTTCTTGGGTTTGCTTTCTTGATTATAGAATGGTTTATTTTCAGTATTTAAAACAAGTTTTAAATCACTTACATCCGCTGTGTTTTTATGTTTAAATGGTTAAACAGTTTTGATAAACTTGTTAGAAACCCAACACTGTTTACCAAATCGTAACACGATTGGTCCCTGATATGGATGGTCGTTAAGTTTTGGAGTTAGATTTTTTGAAATGACCATTATGCCCATGTATATTATTATTATTATTATTCTCTTACTCCTCCTCCACCTCACCTCCTCCTCCACCACCACTCCACCAATGTCACCATCACATAACCACCACCACCGTCGTCACCATCACTTAACCACCACCATGTCACCATCACTTAACCACCACCGTTTTCACCATTATTAAACCACCACCACCACCATCACCATCATACCACAACCACCGTCACCATCACACCACCACCACTGTCACCATCACACCACCACCACCACCTCCACCATCACATAACCACCACCGTCACCATCATTTAACCATCACTACTAGCACCAAAATTGTGAGCAAAACCAAGAGTAAGCCATGAAAAAAACATGAAGAGGATCATGATTTTCAAACCCACTAAATTAATTGTTTTCAAAATCAACTAAACATATGAAAATCTACATGATTAGGGAGGATCTGCAAGAAATGTGGTAAGAAAATGGGTTAGGTGCAAGCTTCAAAGGTGGTAGTGGAGGGTTGCGATTGTGGCGGTTTAGATATGCAGAGCCGTCATTGTCGCTGGCAGAGGCGGCAGTCGGTGATTGTGGGAGGGACTAGAGGAGAGAGGAGGAGGATTGCGGTGGCAAAGGGTTACAGTGGAGGAGGCGGCAGAGGGTTGCGGTGGCAGACGGTTATGAACGGAGGAGAGAGGCGATGGGGAAAAGGGTGGTGGAAGGCTGCTGAAGCGGCGGTGGGTGCAAGACGGTGAACGATGATGTTCCGGAGAAGATGGATATAGATGATGATGATGATGGTATTGATGAATGTTGATGATGGTATTGATGAATGTTGATGATGGTGTTATGTGTGTATACTATCATATAAATATTAATATTAATATAAATATATATTTGGTTAAGAAGAAAGTGGGTCCCACCTATAACATGTCTGTTGGTACACATGTCCCCAGTTCTAGTCTAGTGATCTTAAATATAATAGACTTTCATCTTATAACACATATGTAATGTTGAATCAATGTAATGAAAAACTCTTCAGTGAATGGTTGATTGATTGTTTAATGTCATATCTATTAATAGTGTTTGTTGTTACACGCATATATGAACATATTATATATTTAAGATTCAAGAATGTGTTTAACTAAGTATTCTGATTCAGTCGCATGACTGGACCATGCGAATGGGCCAATCGCACGACTGAACCAGGTGATTGGATCAATCGTATGATTGAGTCATAAGACTGACTCAATCGCACGAATGGTTTAGTCGTATGACTCAGTCGCACGAATGAGCCAGTCGCTTGGCTCAGTCGTATGAATGAATGCTGTAACCTATAAATACCACTTAAGTCGTGGAAAAACATAACACTTCGAGAATTATCAACCCTAGCCGTTTCTGTTCGTCCAGAGAGTCCCTTCCAACTTCATAGAACGTTTCTGATCGAGTCTAATCAATTCTTAACGTATTCTCATCGTTAGTTTTGATCGGATTAACGTTCTCCCTGATTGGATCGCCAATCAAATAGGATTTCGCACTATTTGATCTGGTGTCACATTTGAATCAGTTAGTACTCCGTCTGTACTCGGTCCTAACAAGTGGTATCAGAGCACAATGATCAGAGAGTGTCAAAATAAGTGTACAAAGATCAAATGAGATTTTGGCAGAGGTTCGATGTGTCGTGCGAATAAGGGGGTGATTTGGGTGAATGAGCGACTGATGCCGATTCAACCTGTATTTATACTAGGGCAACTCCCAGTCGTGCGACAAAGCCCTGTCGTATAAATCAGTCATGCGACTAACCTAGTCGTATGAGTAAGTCATGCGCCTGAGATTCAGTCGTACGATTCACCCAATTGTTTATCTCCAATCGTACGATTGAGATCATTCAAACGTCTGACACAGTCGGTCACCTCCAATCGTGCGATTGGGCTCCTTCGCATGGTCCAATCGTGCGATTGGACTCATTCGTATGCTCCAATCGTGCGGTTTGACTCATTCGTATGCTCCAATCGTACGACTGGTCCATATTTATGGTTCAGTCGTGCGAATGGGTCATACTTGTGAAATTTTGACCATTTTACCTTACGACCCTTAGTTCGATTTAACAATAGATACACATTATGAGCAATTTATCATTTCAGACCTAAACACCTTTTAGATTTAAAATATGTTGATCACCTCAGACGTGATCCATTTATCCACCCGATCACCTCAGACGTGATCCATTTATCCACCCGAACACCTCAGACGTGATCGATTTAACCTTTCAGTAACAATTTGTTTAGTATAGACATTAAGCTCATTTGGTGATGTTCACAGAGTACAATAGGCACAGTCCGACACTGACACACTATTCATATAACTTGAAAATTTTTAAACTACGAACAACATAAACATCTTTTTGTGATTTTTGTTAGGGCAGGTTAGAATAGCCTATTAGCATTGACATCATATCAAGGATAGACTCATATGGAATCAGACAGACATATACACCACTACTTGGAACCTTTTATCTGTATTTAAGTTTAAACACTTGCATAAGTTACATATCACAGTTTTCACTCATCTAAGACTTCTAAGTTCTAACTGGGAATCATGCTTGATATGATACATAACATCCATTGTTTTTGAGCATCAGATGAAGCAGCCACGATGATTGTCAGTATACTTGTCCACTTAAATCCATACACAGACGTTTGACACACATTCGTGATTATTAGATGAATTAGGTCAACAAGTGTTTGTGTGTTCCACAGGTATATGGTAATCAATCTTCCTCAGCAGATTTTTGAGCGGTCTAGGGACTTAGTAGATTTGGTTCTAAGAAATTTCAAAGAGATGCTAAGCCTCAGTCAGTGCCATCACACAGCAGAGAGGCGCAAACAACAATGAATTCTTAGAATGGATAGGTTATGCTAAACCTCAGGTCAGTGCCATCGCACAGCAGAGAGGCTCAATACCTATCTTCTTCTTAGAGCACTATATTAGAATATACATTGTTTTCAGTGACATTTGTCATCTTTTGCTCTGTTTTCAAGTCTTTGCTCACATTTGTGGCATTTGCTTGCTCCTCACCCCTTATTGGAAATTGATTGATTGTGCAGACCAGTGATACCATGAAAACCCACAACTCGTTGAATTATTTAAGTTTAAGCCAAATCACTGATGACGTCTACTGATCTATTGTGTTGAATCTACCGACACATCGTATAATGCACTGGCACCACCCTAGATCTACTTTCTCCGGATAGTTACAGTACCTACCAAGCGTACTATCATTTTCCCAACATGTTAGTGTTGGATCATGATAAGGCTGGTGCAACCAAAACCACTTCATAGTCACTTTTGGTGCTACATTGAAGGGCTTCCGAAGCCAAGCAAGAGATCTTCCTAAAGTCTGAAGAACAACAGCTGAAGACTATCTTCCGAAGACAAAGTCTGAGCTTCCGAAGACAAAGTCTGAGAGCTTCCGAAGACAAAGTCTGAGAGCTTCCAAAGACAAAGTCTGATGAAAGAGCTGAAGACAAAGTCTGCTTCCGAAGACAAAGAAGACTCCAAGCCTCGGAAGAAGCAGTCTTCCAAAGAATAAGTGCCTTCGGAAGAAGTTATTCTTCCGACGCACTTTATCCTTCGGAAGACATTGCTATGACCAGTAGATAAAAGTATGGTCCCTGACAGTCCGCTGCAGACCTCTGATACAACATGGCATCTTCCTAAAGAGCCATGTTGTTGACCATACTTTATTCTACTGTTCACCTTTTTATGATAGTACATGTTACCAACTTAAGTTGGTGACAAAGGTAAGTCAGGGACATGTCCTGACTACCTACTCTCAAGCAAAATGTCTGAAAGACCTCACCTAGAGTCTTGTAGTATAGATGTAAGGTTAGAGGTGTCCAGCTGGTATCAAAGTATATCCGGCTGTAGTAGTATTATATATATCTTCTCCCTGTAACTCTTTAGATAAGCGATTTGAGTCCAAGTGTCTTGTAATCCTTTGAGTTGAGAAGCAATATAAAAAGTACCTTGAAAATTTATCTGTTGTTAATTTTCTTACTGCTTGTTACTTGTTATATTGTGATCAACTCTTCATAGACTGCTTGCTGAGTGTTGTTCACAGTGAGTTGAGAGAAAAACCACCCACATAATCCGATCCTACAATTGGTATCAGAGCACCAGGCTCTTGATTGTGAGATCTTACCATCCAAATCAACCTGTTTTTCACTCCTCACTACAAACCACTCACTCAAATGGCCGCTCTCTCCAAGGCTGATATGGAAACCGGTACCATGACCAAGTCCCCACTGATCACCCCTGAAGACTTTGACACATGGTGCATCAGAATGGAAGGCTTCATCAAGTGTCAGATTCAAGGATGTGGGACTCCATTGTCAATGGTCCTTTCATACCAAGCACCACTTCTGCCACTGGTAATCGCATCATTCCAAAAGATGTTGATGATTACTCAGAAGAAGACAGGAAGAGAATAGAGCTGGATCAAAGGGCTATGACCTCTCTCCAAACTCTCTCTCCCAACTCCGTCTACAGACGCTTCAAGAAGTGCAAAACTGCCAAAGATCTATGGGAAGCACTGAAGCTGATGTATGAAGGATCTAAGGAAACCCAAGAGAACAAGAAGGATCTCTTGAAGCAGCAGTTTGAGAACTATACTTTCAAGGCTGGTGAGACCTTGACTCAACAATACTTCAGGTATGTTGAGCTAGTAGATACTCTAGATATTGGAGTTGCTCTTGAGAACAGAGACATAGTTAGGAAGTTCATGTCTTCCCTTCCTAAACTATGGATACATTACTGTGTTGTAATCAAGAGAACTTTGGACCTTAAGACTCTTACTCTGACAGAGTTGTATGGTATCCTAAGTGCATTCCAAATGGAGATGAACATGCAGACTCCTCTGGTCACTCCAATACCAACAGAGTTCAGCCCTTCATGTGGTTGAAAGGAAACCATAGAACCACAACATCAGTTGCTATGTTACCCTGACAACTCACACAGCGGACCCTACATTACTCTACCTGAGACTCCAAAGTCTCAAAAGGTTCAACATAACTCTTCTCAGGATAGTTGTGCCTTTGTCTCTGGAAGTGGACACTCTGGTGATTTTCAATACTGCTTTGATGATCTTGAGTGCTTCAGTCCAGATGATGTGGAGTATATGGATATTGTCCAGCAGATGGCTCTCTTAACTTATAGAGCGAAGAAGTTCTTCAAGAGAACTGGAAGGCAATTCCCTCAAAACCCAGTCAACAGCAAGTTTGGGTTTGATAAGAGCAAAGCAGGTGTTACAACTGCAACCAACTTGGTCACTTTGCTAGGGAATGCAAGGCTCCCAAGAACAACCCGGGAACCCCACAGGCCTCCACACATCCCACCCACTGCTCCAAAGCATGAAGAAAAGTCAACTGAAACAGCTGCTGTTGCTCAAGAAGTTGACTGGAGCTTCATGGTACAGGATGTGACTCCTGCTCAAGCACTCATGGCCGGAACAGATGATGATCAGGTATATGAACATCTTTGTACTGCTGCCTGTATTGCTAAAGTTAAACTCTATAAGGATTACATTTCGGAAATCAGATCTGAGGTTGAGTCTTTAAATGTGCTAAAATCTGATTTTAAGAGAGCTGAATCTGACTATCAAAGAAAATTGAGGAGTTAGAGAAACTGTGTCTCTTTTAAAACATGAAAAGACTAATTATAAGACTCAAATTAAAGATCTGATATCCAAACTGTCTGAGGTTCAAGCCCAGTTGGTCACAGCTGAGGCTCAGGCCAGGAAGCAAGCTATTGCTGAGCAAAGCTTCCAAACTATTCTTGCATCAACCTCTCATTCCAAAATGTTTTATCAAAACAAAGAAGGGTTGGGAACCAATGAAATAGCTCCACCACACTCTTATGAGTCTATTAGACTACCTAGATGTGGTACTAAAGAGCAAGAGGTTCCAACTGCTGACCCTTCTCATTGGAACTAAAGGATGAGGCAAAATAGTAGCCACCACAGGGAGAAACAGGAGGACACACTCATCTCCACCTGTGAAGACCAAATCCTAACCACCAAGGCAAGAAGAAGCAGAGCTAAAGCTGCTAGAAGGACTGCCAAGAAGGTTGCAGAGTCCAAGCTTAAGATCGACCCAAAGCAAAAGGTGTCTTCATCTCTGCCGGATTTCAAGTGGTAGGTACTTCTGATTCAGGAAAGGAGTGTAATACCAGCACTCCTGTCCTACTGAAGGATCAGAAGTTGAAAGGAAAAGTTGCTGATGAAGAGAAGAACCCAAGAAACAGCAACCTGCAAGTCCCAGAAGACTAACATTGCCTGCATAATGTTGGTCTGCACAACATATGGCTAAAGATTGTTACTACAATCCAGCAAGCACACATTATGCAAATAATGTTAGAAAAGAAGGAGTCAGAGAAGGTTTCTCAGTTGGACCACTTCAAAAGGTCCAAATGATGAAAAAGGGAAAGTAGGTCTCGGAAGCCAAGTTGCTTTCGGAAGAAACTACTTCTTCCGAAGGGAAAATGGCTTCGGAAGCCAAACCTTCTAAGGTTCGAAGAACAAGAAGGCTCCCTTGAAACCTCTCAGAAGAAGACTACTTCGGAAGAAAAGGTGGTGAAGCTTCTTCCGAAAAGAAAGAAGCTTCGGAAGAAGGCCATGCTGCACAAGCTTCAACACTCATCTTCAAAGATCAACCAAAGGATGGATTGGAAGTCAAGGAAGATGCTGCAGCCCAAACCTCTTCTTCAACAATGACCTCTATTGAACCCCATTGCATATCTTTTGGTTCAATTATGTCACTATCTTTGGAAGAGCCCAAGACCAGCAAGGCTTGGGCTTCCAAACAAAACTAACCATCTCATCTTATGTGCAGGGATCCATTTGACAAGAACAACAATGTCTGGATTGTAGATAGTGGATGCTCCAGGCACATGACAGGGAACAGATCTCTCCTTCAACAATTCCAGAACTTTGATGGAGGGCCTGTCCAATTTGGAGGTGAGGCCGGAGGATATATTTCGGCAGAGGAAGTATATCCAATGGCAGAATAAACATTGACAAAGTTCACTTTGTCAAACAGCTTGAACACAATCTGTTAAGTGTTTCTCAATTCTGTGATCAGAAGCATCAGATGCTCTTCACAGAACATGAGTGCATTATCCTCAAACCAGGGATGACAATTCCTCCGGAATTGGTGCTTCTTAGATCTCCCAGGAAAGGGGATATGTACAAGCTGGATATGAACAATGCTTCTCCTATGGGTGAAGTATCATGCTTTCTTTCCAAAGCTGATAGTGATGAGTCAACACTATGGCATAAACGCATGTGTCATGTGAATTTTAAACAATGAATAAATTGGCTAAAAATAACTTGGTACATGGTTTGCCTAAAAAGGAATTTTTCTGCAAAGATAACTGTGTTGCATGCCTGAAAGGAAACAACACAGATCATCTCATAAATCCAAATGTGTTAACTCTATCACTACTCCATTACACTTATTGCACATGGATCTCTTTGGACCCACAAGTATAATGAGCATTGGAAGGAAATCATACTGCCTTGTGATAGTTGATGATTTTACAAGATTTACATGGGTATTCTTTTTAAGAAGTAAAGATGAAACTGCTGAAACTTTAAAATCTTTTATTCTTAAAATAGAAATCAAATTGATCACAAGGTTAATCATTAGAAGTGATCAAGGGACTGAGTTTAAGACTTCGTTCTTGACTCATTCTGTGACTCAAAGGGATTGCCAGACAATACAGTGCTCCCAGAACTCCTCAACAAAACGGTGTTGCTGAGAGGAGGAACAGGACACTTATTGAGGCTGCTCGGACCATGTTAGCTGATTCAAAGCTGCCTCTAACATTCTGGGCAGAGGCAGTCAGCACTGCATGCTATGTGCAGAACAGGGTTCTTGTAGTTAAGCCCCATGGAAAAACCCCTTATGAGTTATGGAACAAGAGGCCACCGTTCATTGGCTTTCTAAGGTCCTTTGGCTGCAGGTGTACCATACTTAACACAAAGGACAACTTAGCAAAGTTTGCTGAGAAGTCGGATGATGCTATCTTTATTGGATACTCTTCTAGCTCTAAAGCTTATAGAGTATACAATATCAAAATCAACAATTTGAGGAATCATCCAACATAGTTGTTAATGAGCACACTCCTTGTGTTAGGGGAATGGACCTGAGTATATCTTTGATTTAGAATTGTTTCCAAACTATTCTAAACCATCTTGTGAGAATGTTTCAGCTGGAACAGGTGCTCAAGAGAATGCTGATGCTGATGCTGATGCAAGTCAACTGTTTGAGCTTCCCAGACCTCTTCCAAATTCTCCAAGAGCTGAAAGGCAACAAGCTTCAACCATTCACAGATCTGATAGTGTAACTATCTCCAGGAATAAGAAGCTTCAACAAGTGAATCACTTGATCAACCTCAAAGTTCTTCAGGTGATCCATTACAACACCAGGTTGAGGGAAGTAGTATTCTGAAGGAACAGCAACTGTTAATCCTACTTCACAACCAACCATTGATGATGTTTCTCAATCATTCAATCAGTCCTCATTGAATGACTTTGAAACAGCAGTTGGACAGAGTGATCCAGTTCCTGATCAGAATATGTCTAACCTAGACTTATCTCTGCAACTGGAAGTGATTCCTCGTCTTAGGATTCACAACACTCATCCAACTGAGAACATCATAGGGAATGTCTCTGAGGGTGTGAGAACAAGAGGACAAACTCATCATGGGAATGTCTGCTTGTACTCATGCTTCTTGTCTCAGATGGAACCAAAGAAGGTAGAAGATGCCTTAAAGGATAGTAGTTGGGTTGAATCGATGCAGGAGGAGCTGCTTCAATTCAGAAGACAAAAGGTCTGGAATCTATGCCCACTACCATCTGGTCAAGTACCCATAGGCACTAAATGGGTTTCAGGAACAAGAAAGATGATAGAGGCTTGATTATCAAGAACAAGGCAAGACTAGTAGTTCAAGGATACACCCAGGAGGAAGGAATCGATTATACTGATGTCTTTGCACCTGTTGCAAGACTTGAGGCAGTTAGGATCTTCCTTGCTTATGCTGCATCCAAGAACTTCACAGTCTACCAACTTGATGTCAAGTGTGCTTTTCTATATGGGGATATAGATAGGGAAATCTATGTATGTCAACCTCCAGGATTTGAAGACCCACAGCACCCCAACTACGTGTGCAAACTGGATAAAGCTCTATATGGGCTGCACCAAGCACCTAGGCTGTGGTATGAGACCTTGTCTCAGTTTCTCCTGAAGAATGGATACACTAGAGGTACCATCGACAAGACTCTTTTCATCAGAAAGAGTGGAGAAGACATTTTGCTTGTACAAGTCTATGTTGATGACATCATATTTGGTTCTTCAAACGACCAAATGTGCAAGGACTTTGAAAGCATAATGAAGCAGAAGTTTGAGATGAGTTCCATGGGAAAAATGGACTTTTTCCTTGGAATTCAGGTGAAACAGATGAAGGAAGGGTTCTTCATCAGTCAATCTAAGTATGTCTCAGACATCTTAGATAGATTTGAAATGAAGGATTGTAAACCAGCCAAGACACCCATACCCAGAAACCATAATCTTTGCCCTGACCTTGAGGGGAGGATACTGATCAACATCAGTATAGAGCAATCATTGGTTCTCTGATGTATCTCACTGCTAGTAGACCAGATATCATGTTTGCCACATGCATTTGTGCAAGATATCAGGCTGCTCCAAAGGTGTCTCACCTAGCTGCTGCAAAGAGAATCCTCAGATACCTCAAAGGAGCACCTAAACTAGGTCTCTGGTATCCAAGAAATAGTGATTTCAATCTCTATGGATACTCTGACAGTGACTATGGTGGCTGCAACATTGACAAGAAATCAACATCAGAGGATGTCAATTTCTTGTGGAAGGATTATCTCATGGCAATGCAAGAAACAATCCTGTGTCTCTACATCAACTGCTGAAGCTGAATACATTGCTGCTGCTAGCTGCTGTGCTCAACTGCTATGGATTCAAAATCAGATGTTAGACTATGGATTCAACTTCATGACTACTCCTATCCATATTGACAACAGTGCATCTCTATCTCCATTACTGAGAATCCGGTGAAGCACTCCAAGACAAAGCACATTGATATCAGGTATCATTTCATTAGAGATATTCATGAGAAACAGCTGATAAGTTAATCAAAGTTGACTCAAATGAACAATATGCTGATTTGTTCACAAAGGCATTTGATGAACAAAGATTTAAGTATCTCATATCAGCAATTGGGATGATAAACATTGAATAACTACCTCTTTTGAAACCTTTTTATATGAAAAGTCTTGTGTCAATACAATTTAAGCCCTGTTACAAAAGATCTTTAAATTATTCCAAGTGTAAATTCCTTCCGAAGAGGAATTAACTCTCGGAAGATATTCTTGAATATCTTCCGAAGCCAAATTCCTCAATGGAAATTTTCTTCTCGGAAGAGTTTTTGGTCTCGGAAGAAGCGATTGATTTTACATCAGATCTACTTCCGAAACTTATACAACTCTCCATTCGAAAGACAACTTTACCTTCGGAAGCAATGCCTTGCTTCGGAAGATAAAGTGTCTTCAAAGGACAATTTTACCTTCGAAGCATATCATGCTTCGAAGAAAATTGCCTTCGGAAGAAAATTACCTTCGGAAATGTTTTACCCTCGGAAGTAAAGGTTTTTATATGTAACGGATATCTTTTGGGCCCCACTCTGTAAAAAGTAAAGATTTTGTTGATGATGGTCAGATTATTTAAAATTATCCTTGCCGCCACTATCATTTCTCCGCCGTAACCACCATACCACCCACAGTAACCCCAAACAGTTACCCTATTACCACCACTACCACTATTCACCCCTTTTAAATAATCTTGACTGATCAATTTCATCTTCTTTTACCACTTTACAGCCCTAACTATTCCCTTCACTGTCAAACCTTCAATTTCACCAAATTTCAAGCTTACCTTTTCTTCAATGGCGCTAAACCCTCAGCACAACCAAGTCGCATTACTTGATTCGTCAAGGGATGCCGACTTCACCCAAATCATCACCTTTCTTACCGAATCCACATACCTCACTGCACTTACTGTTAATCCCACCGTATACTCCAACCATATGTCCGAATTCTGGAGTACGGTGAAACTGCAGTTCTGAATGGGGTTCGAGTCCTGAGAACCCGCATTTGTGGCCAGAGTTGGTCATCACTGAACAACTCATCAGGGAGCATCTCGAGCTCATGATGATGGGGCTCCTACTGAGTTCCCCAAGGAAGACTTGGAAGGCACTTATATCCTCATGGATATGGAGGAGATGTCAGCAGATCAACCGTGTACATTCAACTTTCTCTTACCATTGGAAGTTCCTGCTGCACATTATCCTGCATTGCCTCTCCAACAAATCAGGGGGTTGGGATCAAATCCGTATGAACTAGGATGCCTAGTTCATGGGTTGGTGAGAGGTCTTCGCTTCAACTACTCACGATTTGTGTTGACCAACCTTATCGGAAATCTGAGCAGGGATACATTCTTCATGTATCCCCGATTTATTCAACACATAATCAACTGTGAGATGGAACCGAGCAAGCTTGTCTGCGCAGCTGCTCTTACTGTTCCACAATGAGACCTACCATCTTCAAGACACTGAAGAAGATGTCCGCCAACTTCACTGGAAGGTACACTCCACTACCTCCAGAGACTGAGCGCATAGCTCCTGGTGACATCCCTGTTATCCCCACAGGTGATGAACCCACACCAGCAATCCACCACAATGCCAAAACCTCTTTACCCATCAAGCTACATATCAGAGACGTCCAAAACGAACCCTTGTTCAATCTACTCTGATTGAACAAGCTCCTCCTGTTCACACCCAAAGGGCTAGAGTGGAATCATGGGCTCCCACTCAGTCCGAGGTCACACCATCCTTCACAATTGAGCCTCCTCAGTCTCAAACCCCTGAGCCCGAACCCCAAGCCTTAAGCCCACAGGGTAAGTCTCTACACTCCCCTGTGCAGACTTCTAGGGACAGCCCCACCATAGGCTCAATGCCTGTAGACATTGATCAAGGTCCCGGGTCAGTAGGACTAACCACCCTCTCTTTCACTGACCTTTTACTCCGCACTGATGAAGAGATTACATCTCTCCATGGCCATGAAGTTGATCTGCAACACCCTCTGAACGATCAACAGAGCCAAGAGGGATCCCTTGTCTCTAGCCCCCATCAGAAGCCAATTACTAAGGTGAGTCCCACTGATGTGGAGGGGACTCATGTAGGCTCAGCTGCCACTACTCAGAGTCTCTCATTGAGCTCTCAGGATAGTGGTAACTAATTAGGACTGAGTCTACGGCAACTTTGCCCATTGACATCTCTGAAAGAGATGACTCTGAGCAAAGGAACCAGGGTGCCAAGAAGCCACATCTGGTGGTGAGAGTGAGTATACTAGGTATGTTATCTCATCTCCCCGTGATTCTTCTCATGAAGATGAGGGAAGTATGCAACTAACACTTCAGTACTTGCTTTCTAAGGTCTCCAACCTGGAATCACAGGTGAGGATCTTAGAATCAAGGACTGCCACTCAGCAACTTGAGATTAACAACCTCAAGGCTAAACTAGCTGAGAAACAGACGGAGAGGTCTGTTAGGCATGTACCAATTCAGGTCTCAATGACTTCTTCCTCTAGCTCATCTAGCTCTCAAGATGATGCTACCAAAAAGGGGGAGAAAGTTCAGAGACAAACACTTGAGGAACCACAGACCCAATCTCTAACTTCCCAACTCATCACACTACCCGAGTCATCTCAATCCTTTCTAGAGATTGACTCAAAGATGCTTCAAGATCTCTACAGACTTTTCACAAAGTTTGTATTGAGATCATCCCTAGAACAGCCCAGCCCCGACACCACACTTATATACTTTGGGGCTGAGGAGCTTCAAAGACTGACTGCACCTTCTACCACTATGGAAGAAGTTGGTCAACCTAAGGTCCACATGGAACCTAAGATTAGCTTCGAAAGGGAAATGGAGACTGATGGCCCAGCAACTGAAACAGATGGGACAGAACTTGCAGCAGTCTCATCTTTCGAAGCTCTAGCTAAAGCTTCCGAAGCTTACATGGAAGCCTCGGAAGAACAAGAAAAGTCTTCCGAGGCCGAAATAGAAGCTGCGGAAGGCTTATTTAAGATGTCCGAGGAACTGACCATCACAGATGTTATTGCTGAAATAGCATCTGAGGTGAGCAGGGAGGACATTTCTGACATTCCTCCAACCCAAACACCAGCTGAACTTCTCTCTCAATCACAACCCTCCATCCAAGAACCACCACAGTCAAGCACCATCAAAGACAAAGGAAAACAAAAATTGACTGCGGAAGAGCTTCAGGAGGAGGAGAGGATTGAGAAGGACAAAAAGAAAGGTAGGTTTCTACTGAAAAGCTGCTAGCTGCTAGTTCTAAGGCAGCTGCAGCCAATCAGGAAGAAATCAACCAGAAGAGAAGAACAACACTCATTGACCAGCTCATCAGTCTAGGAGCTGCCAATGAGGAGATACTCCTGCTACCACTAGAGGAGTTGGTGACTTTGGAAGGTCAACCAGGCTAAAACAAGAAGAAGAAGCCAGGTTGGCCTTGGAGAGGGAAGAAGAAGAAAGAAGAGAAGCAGCCCTGAAGCTGAGAGAGGATAGGTCAAATTCCTACTCTCAAGAGGCTTCAGTCTTCCTGAACTGTCTCCACATGATGATGACATGATCCTGCTGCTCCACAATAAAGAGCAGGATCAAATGGAGAAGGAAAGAAAGAAGGCTGCTAGGGAGAAGTTGAGGGAAAAGGAGAGGAAGGAGGAAGAGAAGAGGGTCACTGCCACCAAGAAGTCCGATGACAAAGCCTGGATGAAGGACTACCTCCGGGCTCATGGCTTCTCTGGTAGGCAGGTGGGACCTATGTCCGAAAGGAACTCCACGGATAGTCAGTGAAATCAAAGCTGACATCCGTCTGGGGAAGAGAAGGAGATGTACAGGAGGGTACAGGGAACGGTCTCAACCCCAGCCACTCAACCACAGCCACAACCCACACCAGAACCAACCCCTTTTCCCATCAAAACAGAACCCACTGATGAAACCTTCACCCCTCAACCCACAACTCTACCCAAACCTACCACATCACCTCAACCACCCAAACTACCCATCCTAAAACCCAAGACACAACCAAAACCACTAAACGTAAGCCTACCCAACAACACCAAGACCATCCCCACAGCCTCCTCAACATCTCTCCTTTGAGGAAATAAAGGAGTTCAAGACGAGGCTCATCAACTGCACTACTTTGAGCAGCATCTCCTGTGAGGGAGAGCTTATCAACATCACCTATGTTGATAACTCTTCAAGCTCCCTCACCCTAGGCCAATTTCTTGAGTTGCCTAGAGACACCTTGGGCCAGGCTGCAAGACTTCTTGTCTCAACTCCGATATCCTCAATGCTGAGGAGAAGAGACTAAGAAGGAGACTGGTGACTCTGCTGGATACCAGGAAAGAGGACAGGATTTCTGGTCAATCTCCTGGACCTAGAAATGCTATAATCCAGTTGAGGTTCGATGAACCTTCTCATAACTTTGTTGTGGAAAGGGAGAATGGTGAAACCAACAGGCTCAATGCCACTTCTCTACTGCATCTCAGCAGATTTGATCTTGCTGAGCTTGCAGAAAAGCATTCTCCAATCCCTCCAACTCTGAGACTGCTGCACACATCAGAAATCGTATCAGCGGTCTCCACTTGGCTGAACGAAGTAGAAGAGCCAAGATTGAAGAAGAATTGAAGTTGAAAGGAGTGGAAGACAAGGAAGACCAACCACCAAAGGCACAACCTTTCTACAGATGGTGGAAGGTCCTGAATTGGAACCAATAGTTCGATGGGAATATGACTATACTTCCCATCAACTAACTCTTTTCAGAGGGCCACAACAGAGGGTACACATAATCCAAGGTGACAGAGTAGAGGTTCTGTCCACCAAGGATCTGTACAAGATTCTTAGCACCACAGCAGGAAAGAATGAAGACACTGATAAACACTTACTTTCCTTGGTGCTGAGAGCTTTGAGAAGAAGAGAGAAGTGAAGTTTGGTAGCATCATCCTAGGGGGAGTTTGTTGGATCATGATAAGGCTGGTGCAACCAAAACCACTTCATAGTCACTTTTGGTGCTACATTGAAGGGCTTCCGAAGCAAGCAAGAGATCTTCCGAAAGTCTGAAGAACGACAGCTGAAGACTATCTTCCGAAGACAAAGTCTGAGCTTCCGAAGACAAAGTCTGAGAGCTTCCGAAGACAAAGTCTGAGAGCTTCCGAAGACAAAGTCTGAGAGCTTCCGAAGACAAAGTCTGAGAGCTTCCGAAGACAAAGTCTGATGAAAGAGCTGAAGACAAAGTCTGCTTCCGAAGACAAAGAAGACTCCAAGCCTCGGAAGAAGCAGTCTTCCAAAGTATAAGTGGCTTCAGAAGAAGTTATTCTTCCGAAGAACTTTATCCTTCGGAAGACATTGCTATGTCCAGCAGATAAAAGTATGGTCCCTGACAGTCCACTGCAGACCTCTGATACAGCATGGCATCTTCCTAAAGCCATGTTGTTGACCATACTTTATTCTACTGTTCACCTTTTTATGATAGTACATGTTACCAACTTTAGTTGGTGACAAAAGGTAAGTCAGGGACATGTCCTGACTACCAACTCTCAGGCAAAATGTGTGAAAGACCTCACCTAGAGTCTTGTAGTATAGATGTAAGGTTAGAGGTGTCCAGCTGGTATCAAAGTATATCCGGCTGTAGGTAGTATTATATATCTTCTCCCTGTAACTCTTTAGAGAAGCGATTTTGAGTCCAAGTGTCTTGTAATCCTTTGAGTTGAGAAGCAATATATAAAGTACCTTGAAAATTTACCTGCTGTGTTAATTTTCTTACTGCTTGTTACTTGTTATATTGTGATCAACTCTTCATAGACTGCTTGCTGAGTGTTGTTCATAGTTAGTTGAGAGAAAAACCACCCACATATTCGATCCTGCAGCATTTACCGCTCATGGAATTTTCGTATAACAATAGTTACCACTCGAGTATCAAGATGGCACCATTCAAAGCACTTTATGGTCGTAAATGCCGATCACCGATATGCTGGACCGACATTGGTGAAAACTTCATCACTGGTCCTGAACTTATACAAGAAACGACCGATAAAGTCTCTACAATCCGCAAGAACCTTGAAGTGGCAAGAAGTCGACAAAAGAGTTATGCCGATAAGCGTCGTAAGCCGTTGGAGTTTCAAGTTGGCGACATGGTTCTTCTTAAGGTTTCACCGTGGAAAGGTGTTGTTCGCTTTGGAAAGAAAGGTAATCTGACTCCAAGATTTGTAGGACCCTTCAAAATCCTGAAAAGGATTGGGAAAGTGGCTTATAAACTGGAACTACCTTCCGACCTTAGTGGAGTTCATCTTGTGTTCCATGTCTCAAATTTAAGGAAGTGTTTGGCCGACAAGAGTCTGCATGTTCCACTGGAAGACATCCAGATTGATGAGTCATTGCACTTTGTTGAGAGACCGGTTGAAATTATGGATCGTGTTATGAAGAAGACTAGAACCACAACTACTCCAATTGTTAAGGTGCGTTGGGAGAATAAGTGTGGAGCTGAGTTCACTTGGGAGCGTGAGGACCATATGAAGACAAAATATCCGCATTTGTTCACTTAGTTCATTCTTAATTTCGGGACGAAATTCTTTTAAGTTGTGGAGACTGTAACATCTTGTAATTTTGGTTAATTAAAAGTTAATGTCATAAATTCTTGTAATGTCTATTGTTGCATAATATGAAATTCATGGGTTATTTATGCATGTTGCTTTAAGTTGCCTCTTAATCCTTTAACTTGAAAGATTATAAAGATAATTATTATATAATAGATGATGATGATGATGATGAATAATAATAATAATAATAATAATAATAATAATAATAATAATAATAATATTATTATTATATTATTATTATTATTATTATTATTATTATTATTAATACTAATATTAAACAATAATGATAGTAATGATTATAATATTAATAAATGAAATAATAACAATAAAATTTTAGCAATAATAATAACTAAGCATAATAACAGTAATAATAATATTTTTATTAATAATAATAATATGTATTATTAAACTTAAAATGTTAAAACTTAAACTAAAAAGGTTAGGGGTTTGTTTTGTCATTTTAGAAACCTTAAAAGAAATATCTACACACAAAATAACAACTTAAAAACTACAGGGACCATTTGTGCAAATTATTAAAAATCAAATTGAACTCCCCCCAACCCATATTTCCGGCCACCTTTCCGGCAGGGCTCCGACGAGCTCCGGCGACGTCCAAAATGCCAAATTTCAACCGGTTATGGAACCCAAATCGATCCAGTCGTCCTCGTGAGCGGTTTCGAACCTAAGCATACACTTTAATTGAGTTTAATCACCGGTTACAAGCACAATTCGGTTGAATAAACCGAAACCTTTAATTCCATAACCGATCGACCCTTAAATCCTATTAATAACCTAATTAAACTCATCTAATCAATCTTCTAAGTGTTCCTAAACGTTCACAACTTACAATTTCACCTGAAACCAACACAAACATCACATTCGATCACGCACGCTCATCGCGAACCGACCCCTATTGGAACTTCGCCACCTGGTCATCATAAACCAAAATTGAATGAGGGCTTTTGATCTCGGAGTTTACTAGAAGCTTTCTGCACAATCAGTTGGATTATTATTTACTGTTGCACATCGAACGAAATCGGGTTTGGCCGCGACCTGTTCTTCATCCATTCTTGAGCTCCACGCTTCGATACGGGTAATTAAAGGCATATACATTCTCGATTCCAGTGGGGAACAAAAGCCCTAACATTAATTTGATTAACATTATCGATTTGATCCTTAATTTTGGTGCGGATCGAACTAGGGTTCATATGGAATTTGGGGATTTCTTTTGTTTATGTTTTTAAACTTGCGAAACCAACTTATCTCGCGGCTGAGGCCTTTGGTTCAATGGTTAAGGTGTAGGTGCTTTAAACATGAGGTCCCGGGTTTGAACCCGGGGACCCTCATGTATTTTTTTAAGGCTTTTAGCCTAAAAACTTATTTTGGAAAGAATCCTTAAAAAAAGATATATATATATATATATATATATAATATATATAATATATATATAAAGTGTGTTATAAACTCTAAATAATTTTGTGTCCACCGAATAAATTTCTGAAATTATTTAATTATTTATCTATTTATTATTTATTTATTTACTTATTTACTTTTAAAATGTAAATAATTAACAAAATTTTAATAGAATAATCCTTTAAAAATAAAGCTTATTCTTGGTTTAATGGAATTCAAATAATATATATTTAGATAGACTTAACATATTGTTTAAACTTATCAAATCATTTATTTATTTAAAATGATATATTTAAATTATTTTTCCTATAAAATAGACTTTAGATATTGTTGTAATTCACAAAATACTTATTTATTTAAATAATAAGCATATATCATTGTGTAAAATGAGGGTTATTTCAAACGTTATAAAGGCTACCGAACCTTGTAACTAAGTTTATTACAAATGGTTTCCCCACATGTTTTTTATATACCAAAATGCTTACCTTGTATATTTCTTTTCTTTTATCACTTAATGTAATTAGTAAAATCTCTAATGACCACGTCTCATCCAAAACTCTAATTCTCATTAATTCTTTAAGATTAGTTATAAACTTAAGCCTTATAATTATATATTTTAGGTGCATTGTGAAGGGTTACGTTGAAACAACGCTTATTATTTCTTATTAATCACCAACTATATATTTCATTCACATGTGAGTATTTCTATACCTATTTTATTATTTTTACACTTTGGGTGAAACATGTTACATTATAAACATTACACTTGTAAACACGTTTGATTCTTGTAAACTTATGGCATTTCACCTGTATGTTGTGGTTAGTTAACCTTTGTAGCTACCATGTAATGTCGATTATATGTACAATCATTAACTATTGCTAGCTTGGCGACGTCATAGATCTATGGGCCTGACAAGCCTACTTGGTTGATCCAAGTACACTTAGCTAATCGTATATACTTGTAAACGTTTGAGACTTGTAAAACTTTGTCAATGTTTGATTTTGCATTCTGTCTTATGTACTTATGTATTGAAAACTATGGAAATCTCACCAACATTATTGTTGACCTTATATTTTTAACATGTTTCAGAAAATGCTCAAGTTTGATTGACATCTTGAAGTGCTTTCACATCTAGGAATGGACCTAGTTAAATAAACGAAATAATTGGATTGTTACATCTTATTTTATGTTATTTACTTTCTTTGAGACTTATGTTTGTAATTGTACAATTAGCACTTATGATTAATATATATTGGGTTATTAATAGCGTTATGTGGCTGTGAACGATCTTAACCATCACACCTCGACGTTTCCGCCGTCAAGTTGGGGTGTGACATACATACATACATACATACATACATACATACATACATACATACATACATACATACATACATACATACACACACATACACACATACATACATACATACATACATACACACATACATACATACACACACATACATATAATGTATGTCTTATTTTGTAAAATAGCAATTTTTATACACTTTTTGTAATGCCCCGAAATATCGAAGCAATCAAGTTAGTAATAACGGGGTCAAGTTGGGATATAATATATATATATATATTTATATATATATATATATATATATATATATTACGGATTATGGACCTAATTGGATCCATGGATTAAGTGATAGATGGGCTTAAGAGCCCATTACCACTCTTAAACAACCCTAATCAGTCACCACCACCCACACTTGCAACTCTAGCAACAGGATTCTAAAGAGAGTGAGTAGAGAGAGAAAGTGAGGAATGATCAAAGGTTGAAAGCTTGGTGGATTAAGGGTTGAAGATCTAAGTACTGGGGCATCAACAAAGAAGAAATAGCAAGGAATTCAGGTAAGAATAGTCCGCCAAACATCCTTTTTTGAACAGATCTAGAAACTAGGGTTTTGGGTTGGTAAAGTTACAAGAATCACATAAAGGTCATGTTTACGTATGAAATCATGTAAAATGCTTAGATATAGTTTCATGGATGTAAAGACAAGGTTTTGGATGTAAAAAGTTAAGATTTTTTGTTAAAAACGGGCTAGTTCTTCATTTTTATACGTCCAGTGAAACTGTGAGCCCGATCAGCGAAACTATTAGTTCTCCCAGCGAAACTAAGAAAAGTTGCAACGAAACTATAGTTTTGCTGGTAACTTCGTTGGTGCTTAGGTTAACCATTAGATCTTGCGAACCTAGAAAATTCCAACGAATGTTGGGTGCAACTGGCAGCGAAACTGCAGTGCGAAACTGGCAGCGAAACTGCCATCGAAAGTGTTAGCGAATCTGACAGCGAAACTACCAGCGAATTTGCTGGGGAAATTGTGTAGAGAATGACCCATTTGTTTGTTAACTTATATGCAGACCGTGTGACCTTATCATAGGCTAGTTAACTTAGACGTAAGGTTACTTATCAATGAGGTGAGTTCTAGATCCTCTTACTTACAAGTTTTTCCATGTTTTCAGGGCTATTATGCATAGTAAGCCTAAGATTTTCAAGGAAAATATTTTAAGAGGTTTTAACAAGAAAATAAAATTTTCCTATAACAAAATATGTTATATAAAGTCTTTTAAATAAATTTTTTTCACACTGACCTAGCAGTATGGCCCTAGCCAGGGGCGTTGCCCCTTGGACCCCACTAGGGGCTGCTGCCCCTAGATACCCGCTATCAGGGAATCAAACTATAGAAGGTAGATTGTATTCCATTTGAATAATAGGGAGATTACAACAAAATATATAAAGATATAATTTACATCTAGCTACCCTGAACTATTAGGAATATTACTAAAGATAAACCAACATAGTTTAACATTCCCCCGCAAGTTCAGGGCGATTAGCAATCTGCAACTTGGACCTAAGAAACTCAAACTTCTGAGAGGACAATGGCTTTGTAAAGATATCAGCTATCTGGTCTTCTGTGGAGATGAACTTAACATTAAGATTTCCTTGAGCGACTTGTTCACGAACAAAATGATAGTCAACTTCCACACGCTTGGTTCTAGCTTGAAAAATTGGATTAGCCGTGAGGTAGGTTGCTCCAAGATTGTCACACCAGAGTGTTGGTGGGTCACTTTCCAATCCAGGTTCTCGGAGTAGAGACTTTACCCAAATTAATTCCGCAACTGTGTCTGCGATGGCTTTGTATTCAGATTCAGTTGAAGAACGAGAAACGGTTCGTTGTTTGCGTCCAGCCCAAGAAATGAGATTGGTACCTAGATAGATGGCAAATCCCCCCGGATCGACGATCGATTGGGCAACCAGCCTAATCAGAGTCTGAAAAGGCCTAAAGATTAGTCGAACAGTGAGAATCTGTAAAGGCTTGAAGCCGATAACCTGTGTTGTGATGAATCCAAAGACCCATGTTTTTTGAACCTTTCAAGTAGTGTAGAATTCTTTTGATAGCTGCCCAGTGATTTTCTATAGGAGCATGAATGAATTGACAGACCTTGTTCACAGCAAAGGCAATATCAGGGCGCGAAAGAGTAGCATATTGAAGAGCTCCCACGATTTGTCTGTACCAAGAGGGGTCATCAAGTGAGGGACTATCGTCCGGTAGCAAGACCGAGGAGGTGCTCATTGGGGTAGGAACGGATTTGCAATCTGACATACCGGCTCGACGCATGATATCATGAATATATGTTCGCTGTGACAAAACCAGGTCGTGTCCTTCGTGAATGACTTCAACACCCAGAAAAGATGTAGTTGACCCATATCTTTAAGAGGAAACAGTAAGTTGAGTTGTTCAATGATCTTTGCGACTGTGGTAGAGTTATTACCAGTGATGATAATATCATCGACATAAACAAGCAGATAAACAAGCGATGCAGGTGAGTGATGAATGAATAGTAACGGATCCATTTTGGAACCACCAAAACCAAGATGTTGAAGGGCTGTAGAAAGCTTGTTAAACCAAGCACGAGGTGCTTGTTTTAAACCATAGATTGACTTGTTCAGTAAGCACACATGTTGTGGTCGTGTTGGGTCGATAAAGCCCGGAGGTTGACACATGTAAATAGTCTCCTCAAGATTACTATGTAGAAAAGCTGTGTCAATATCAAGCTGACGAAGGGGCCACTTGTTCATAACAGCTAGAGATAACACAGTGCGTATGGTGGTAGGCTTGATAACCGGACTGAAGGTCTCATGATAATCCACACCATGCTGCTGATAAAACCCTTTGCAACAAGCTAAGCTTTGTACCTGGTTTTTTGACCTTGTCCATCTGATTTTAACATGTAAACCCATTTACAATCAATAATATTAGCATTAGACACAGGTGGTACAAGAGTCCACGTGCCATTTCTATGAAGCGCATCCAACTCTTTTGACATAGCATGGCGCCATTCAACATACTTATTAGCAATGGTAAAACTGATTGGTTCAGTGGGAGGAAGTGGCAGTATAGGCGGCTGGACTGTATCGGTCAGTTTGTTTGGGGTTGGGATGAAGATTGGGTGGGCGGGTGCGATGGGTTGGTGGGGATGGGTGATTGGTTGAGGGTTCGGATGGTGATGTTTGTGGCGGGATGGGTTGAGTATATGGTTGAGGTGGGGATGGTGGTGGTGTTGTTTGTGAAGTTAGAGATAAGGTTGGGTGGGACGGTTCTGGAGGGAAGTCGGGTGGTAGTTAGGAAAAACAGAGATGTATGGAGAGGTTGGTGGTGAATTAGATTTTGGATCAGGTGATGGTTGGTAAGGAAATATATGTTCATTAAAACGAACATGACGAGCAATGTAGATGCGGTTAGTGGAGGGATCAACACATCGATAACCGTGATGAGATAAATTGTAGCCGAGGAAGACACATGGGGTGGATCGAAATTCAATTTTATGACGGTTGTACGGGCAAAGATATGGAAAGCATTGAGAGCCAAATACCCGTAGAAAGGAATAGTCAGGTTTGCGTTTGAATATGTGTTCAAAAGGAGACTTATTGGATGAGACACGAGATGGAAGCCGATTAATGAGATACACGGCTGTTTCAAAAGCAAAATTCCAGA